>LQNS02278170.1:28597472-28611295 GCA_001587735.2 Parhyale hawaiensis
CTACGGGCAGGGAAACAAGGCGCACAGTATAGTAGGAGACACTCAAGTGGTCGGCCCCTTTTGTGTCCTTCCACACGAGAGAGACTAGAGATGTCCCGCGTACCAGGTCGGCTATCTCGATCGACAATCCACCTCACGGGACAGAAAGACGAAAGTAGAGAACCTACCTAACTTTACAAAACTAATCTCGTCAGCAGGAACTGGGGCCAGATGCTACATCCCCTGCGGATAAAGCACTCGGGAACTTTGGGTGTCGACGCTGGCAACATGTATCAATTATTGAAGAAATTAGCTGAATCTGTTCTATTTTGTTGTATGGCAGGAAACATCAGATACACCGATGAAAAATGGCAAGGCTAACACAGCCGATTCCGTTTAATCTGTCCACGTCGAGACCAGCTGATTTGGCCACTACAAGAGACTAGTCATCAAAACGACGTGAACAGCAATACACATGTCTGCTAAAATATGGCTAGCTAGAGCACTCTCAGAACGCATACCTCCGCCCAACAAGGCAACGTAAATGAAAAATTCAAACTGATCCCAAAACAAGCCAAACAGACAAACGAACAAACAAACAATCGTCAAAATCTAGTCACGTGAGTCGTTCAACATTTGAATATTCCCAACAATTTTTGAAATTTCGATGAAGCTTCGTTCGTATCTTTTTCAGTTATGTTACTGACAAGCATAAAACCATACATGACGATATGCAAACGGACAAACAGATCAACACAAAGTTTGGTTATTTGTTCCTGGTAACAATCCAACAACTGCAAATTTCATAAATATCTGTCTACAACTTTTTGAGTTTCGCTACCGAAAAAAATGCAGAAGAGCAAACAGTTGAACGGATCTTCTCCCAAAAGTCATCTGTTCCTGCCGAAATACCTAACAATAAATTGCTGTAAATTTCGTAGGAATCTGTCCATTACTTTTTGCAATACAGTTGGGGGGAGGGGGAAATAAATATTCGTTCACCATGACATTTATTTAAAATATCTAGTGAACCAAAAATAATTGTAGGTATTGATACAGTATTTTGTATTTTTGCGTAAACAAAACACACGCAACAACAAAACAAGTAAATTCCTATGTAATACATGTTGTATATCAATTTATATATTTTAGGTTGAAAAAGTACTTATTCGTTCAACTCAAGAAGCACTTCTAAAACAACATTTAATATTTTGTGGCGTAGCCTTTGTTCAGTTCAATGGCAATTAAGCTCTTTCCGTATTTTTTACAAAGCCTTGACATGTTTCCTGAGCGATTTTAGCCCATTCTTCCTTGCATATTTCTTTGAGTTCCGGAACTGACTCCGGCCTCCTCGCATTAATGTTTAATTTCAGAAATCGCCACAAATTTTCTCTCGGATTCATATCCGGAGACTGGCTTGGTCATTCTAGTGGTTGTACATAATTATCGGTGAACCATTTCTTCGGGGTTTTCGCCGTATGTTTTGAGTCGTTGTCCTGCTGAAAAACGAATTCTTGCGGTAGCCCGAGTTTTTGAACCGACGCATGCAAATGTTCCCTCAAAATGTTCTGATACATGTGAGCGTTCATTCTCCCTCCTATGATATGAATGTTACCTGTTCCACGTGATAAAAAGCATCACCAAATCAAAACGTCACCACCACCAAATTTCACAGTGGGAATGGTGCATTTTGGTGGGAATGTCGTTCCGTCCTTCCTCCATACATGGTTCTTTGAATTTCGTCCAAATAGCTCTATTTTAGTCTCATTCGACCACAACACGTCTTCCCAGAACGACTCAGGCTTGTCCTTGTGCTCACGGACGAATTTCAGACGAGCTTCCCTATTTCGTTTCAACATTAGGGGAGTTTTGCGAGGAGTTGGAGAACTTAAACGGTTTTTGGTGCAGCTCGTGGTTTATTGTACGAAGGCTAACGCTTGTCCCTGCTGCCTGTAAATCCTCCTGAAGCTCTTTGTGAGTAGTCATGGGATTCTCGTACACTTTCCTGACCTTTTTTCTCAAAGGGAAATCTTCCGTGGCCTGCCAGATCTAAGTTGGTTTTGATGGTTTCCGAACTTTTAAACCTTTTGATAAATGACCCAATGGTGGTAAGCGGTAGTTTGAGTGTGTGATAGTTGCCTTTGACTTGTCCCTGATTTCCAATCTTCAATAATTGCAATCAACTTTTCTACAGAATTCGTAAGCTCCTTGCTTTTTGCCATGGTTATAACCTTCTTCTATATACGATATCGCACGAAACAATCACCCTAAAGCTGTTCATGGACTAATACAGTAGACTTATAACGTAAAATCTAGAAGGTTCTGGAAAAGTGCCTGAACAGTCCAAAAATGGAAAAATCGTTTTGTACGGTACATATTATATAATTTATTATAAATTTTGGCTCTGTTGACATGTAGTACTTAATAACAAAATCTGTATCAATATACTTATTTTGGCTGGCTAGATTTTTTCATATACACAATTTTATGGTGTAAGAATATCTATCCTCCCTCCACTGTATCGTTGTAAGAGACAGATCTACAAACAGAAAGCTCGACAAAATCATGACCTCCTTGGCGGAGGTAATCAACACACTTTCTCGGCTAATGCAATCTTTTGCTCATTTTTGTAATTTCGGAGGTAAACAAACATCTAAAAATAACTTATAGTCACTTAAGAGCTAAACAGATCTTAATTCGCCGGCTGAATTATGAGGTAAATCTGAGGCGAAGCACACACCCACCTGTTGCCGGTAGGAGTAACATTCTGGAAGACTTGTAAATTTTTAAACATATACTAACAGACTTGAGTTATAAATGCCTCTTAATATGAAGCATTTCTACACAACTGAAAATTGCTTTAATTTGGATGTTTCATCTGTTTATCATAAGAACCTTAATAACAATGAATAATTGTAACGCATAAGCGAGACGTTGTCCAAAATAAACGAACCTACTTTGTTGATAATTCAATCATGACGTTTGCTTTAGTTCCAGCTGAATTGATCACACATTATGCAGTTGGTGGTGATGAACAGTGCTCCTGTTGAAGGGAATTGGACATACTATGAGAGTCTAAATTATCTGCAGACGATGAGAAACGCAGCTTTAAAAAGGAGCGTAAGTACGGATGAAGAACAATAAAAGAAGTACCCCCAAAGAGGGACACTGCTATAGTTGTGTTGTTGTCGTCTCTTGGTCTTAAAGTGCGAATCCTCTGCGGGCAGAATATATTTGCTAGACTCAAAGGTCATACCAGAGTATGACGAGGTGTGTTCCGATAAACTGGCTGCGTTAAATCGAAGCTGCGTCCACGGCAGCGTATTAAGCAGGGTAGAGAGAAACGTTCCTGTGTTTCGACTCTCGTTTGCTTAAAATTGTATGCTAGACCATGTTCGACAGGGCTCAGTGACAGATGTTATTGAGACGGGGCATGCTTGGTTAGAAGAGCTGCGTTAAGTTAAACGAAAGTGAGTAATAATAGCGTAGCTTAGGTTTGTTACATATTAGCAAGTGAAAACATTAGCTGACGGTGGAATATCCCAGGGACCCGCTGGTTTTGATAATTTCAGAAATTAAATCACGACTATTAATATAAGACCAAGCGCAGGATTATCAGAATCTATCAAGTGAGCGCATGCTTGATATGAAAGCAAATTAGGTGCCAGACAGCTAATCCCTCAACAGAATCTTAGCTCTAAAAAAGGACTTGTGTGTACGTTAGTGACAAGTAATGTCATCTCCAACAGACGAGGACAACATTTGCTCTGCGTCTCTGAAGCCCGGTGCCCACGTAATAATTTTCGTTGCAGCTTGCAGCTTAGCTGTAACTCAACTAATCCGACTGCATAGTAGGGGCCGTGACTTCAGCACTACGTGTATGAACATCGAGCACTAATTCCCAAAATATCATCTTTGTGAACCTAAACTACTGCTCATGATTCGAAGCGATTGCTCTAAGTTCACCATTCTGCCACTCGCTCCAGTGTAAAAATGGCAGTAGCGACTGAGACTTGCGACAATTTTTAATACAGTTAAAGCTTGTGCAAGCTGAAGCCGTGCCGCGGCTACGTAAACGGATTAGTTGAGTTGCTTCTAGGCTGCTAGCGGCAGCGAAAGTTGCTAGTGGGCACCGGGCTTTACCTGAAGATTATATTCGAACGTAGCAGAGTAGAAATGATAATTTCTACGGGCACTATTATTTTAACCTCCTAGGCGTTTTAACTACTGCTTACTCCATCAGATATTTGTTGCTACCTAAAGGCCTGTTTACATGAGAGTTTTCACAGCGGTCGGATGCGTTGCCGTGTTGGTTGCACGACAAAAACTCCACAGATTTCTGAGGTCTAATTTATTTAAAATTTGAAGGAATACGAAACTCTACTGATGCCACTTGCTGAGCAAACTGACGTGGCGGTTAACATATTCGCGAATGTTTCAGTGTACGCACAGCTGCGGGTTGCAAAGAAACGACGGGACAATCGAATGTTTTGAAGGACGGACGCAGGACAAGAACCTCACGTATGAACAAGCCTTTAATCGATGCATGAAAGCGCCATCATGGCCTGATAAGACACAAGACTTGCACACATAGCTACAAGTGAGAAAGTGGATCCCATTGTTGCTAATATATTTATACGCAGTGTATCTAAAGAAAGCTAAAACAGCATCAATATCGGCAACCAAAAGCACAGCAACACGAGATAGCCTTTAGTATTTATTAAATAGACCAGGAGACGTGGCCCGTTGAACATTAACTTGTTACCCTGACAATGCAGCAAGTAAGTGCACGCGAAGTGTCATCAGCCGAGGACCTTGGACCACAAAAGGCATAGAAATCGCTGGCAAGTAACGCGAGCAACATATTACAGTGCACGACAGCAATACCTGCAGCAAGGGCTGCAAGTTTCATAACGCAAAGTGGTGCGCTCCACTGTTGGGCGACACGACACTCGTACACAACTGCACGGAACCGTGGGCCAACGTTGCTAGCTCGCTGCTTTTCCTTTTCCTGTGAGTAATGACCAGGGAGGAACCAAACATGGTACTGACACAACGCTCGTATACAACAGCACATAACCATAGGGCCAGCACTGCGACAGCACCGCAACAGTAAGAAATGACCAAGCAGAAGGAAACAACTCTTACTGCTGTGTCTGGTATGTCAAGAGTCACAGCTGCTCTCAAGAAGCCGACCCGACAGGACCCTTGTCTTCAATAATGCAATGGCGAAGAGGCGTTCAAGCTCCTAAAACACAAAATTAAGTGAATATTTTACGTAAACTTGACCGGTGTCGGCTTGAGAAACATGTCTGAGCAGTGAAAAAGGGCGAGAGCGGAGGGATCTGGGCTCCCTGCAGGTGCCTCACAATATCTGCTCTCTGAGCTACACCCTATAAAAACTTGCGGTAGAGGAAGCCGACGGTGGACATAAAGCAAGAATTGATGGAATGACATAGAGCATTACATTAAATTTTAATAAGAGATACTCCAGGGCAGGACTATAGAAAGATGATGAGTTGGCTGCTATGAGCGAGTAGGGCCGGAACAGGACACAAGCAGAAAAACCAAGGAAGTTCTTGGCCCGCGCCGGCAACCTCGTTTCTACTGGCTCCGCCTTCGATGTCGGTCATCCTGCAGTAGCAAAAAAAAAAAAATGGGGCTAACACTGTATGGGATACATCGAACTTTGGTGTATCGAAGAAATTTACATTGCTATGAAGTACGCTAACCCTTAATGTGATTACTATCAAGGTAGGCTGTCAGGGTTCTCTGAGGGTGGAGGGTCCCGTATGCATTTTGCAGGCAGTCCGGCTTGCATGAATCGGCCTCCTTTGACTGGTCGGGGAAATATGATGCCTCTGCGGACGGTCCCGGTATCACTCGCGGGCCATCCGATTTGTGCTAAACGGCCTGTAGCTGTTGGCCGTAGCGGCTACCTGCTTTGGCTAGCATGGGATCCCTCTTGACGCGCCAGGCTATGGCACACCCTGGAAAGACCGAGGGTTCAGCCGACGCCGTGTGGTTCCGCTAAGGCTTTGGCACTGTGGTTCTTAACTTTTTTTTACTCCCACGCTCCCCTTAGGGATATTTTCCTTAGAGCCCCTTTAGTGTTTTTATATAAATGTGGTACCAAAACACAACCAAACGCATCAAGTAAGTTCAATCTCGAGCAGTCTGAAGTCGCATACTTCCTCCAAGCTCGGCAATTGGAACGAAAAATTCAAATTGACTCTGAAACCATGATTTTCTTTGTATGAACACCAAAATCTAATCATTCGTGCCTTCTGGCAGTACACTGGCCGCAAAACAAAGTTTGTCCCAGTGCCACCAAAATATATTTATATGTCGCATAATTCGCCAATAACTTCATTTTCGCATTCCCCGCCTCATGAGAGGAGGGTTGTATGACGTGTGTTGCTCCATCACCGCACCGAACACAAATCCCCGCTACGCAGTCCGTCTGTGATTCATTTGAGCTCGAGCAGAGTACCGTACACGTGCGTTACGCTGGTCCATGGGCCTCTGCTTTGGTACTTTTTCATTTATTTGGCACCATATCAAAAGCCACCAAGGCATCACAATGGGTCGGAAGGAGCTTATTATTGACGAAAAGACTCGGACTCTCCCCTAATCGGGCAGAAAGTGCCGGTCAACTGTGTAGCTGTCGAACTGAATGTCAGCCGAGCGTCTCTTTTCAACCATTCCATTTCAACCATTGGATCAACGAGATGTTCGCTAGCTCAACGCATTACAGGCCATGTACAAAACGGTTCTCTTAAAGACCATCTTGTTACCGAGCACAACATCGCTGCCAAGAGACGTCATTTCGTAGCAGGAGCTTCAATAATTAAGAAACTTCCGGACAAACTTCGACTCTTCACCAATGAAGCTCTAACAATAAAATTTCTCCGACCATCAATCAACCAACAGTAAAAAAATATGTCCGGTTACTTAAAATTATTCAACTATGTGTCTGCAAATGAACAACCTCCTCTCAATACAGTGGTTGTAGAACATCGACAGACTGAATAACCTCAGAAGAAGACTGCAATTTATTTACTATTAGAGGGCCCAGCCGTCAAGAGTGACGGCAAAAATTTTGTGATTGACCTTTTTATTGTTCCGGTTCCCTGTATAGGTTTTGCTGTATTATAGGTCTCATCCCTGCAGGCCTGATCCTCCATTAGTGAAACGCAAGCTGTACAACCATGAGTTTTGCGATAGCAAAATATCCCTTCTGCAAGATAAGGAGTGAATATCAGCTTGGAATTGATCAAGCGTTAAGCTGCACTAAGAAAAATATAGTTCAGTCAAAAGAATTCACTGGAAATGCCCAGGGCTCACCGTATTGTGGATAACAACTGATTGTTGAACCTCCAGCGTCGAACTTTGGCTGCGATGTAAATTTAATATAAAAAGGAGTCTGCTCAGCGTGAACATTCGACTACTACGATATCATTCAGCAATGAAAGCGGGGATCCCGAGGCTAAGGATCAGAGCCCGGGATCCAGAGGCCGGAGATCCAGAGCTATATTTAGCACCGGTACTCAAAGCACTGAAATTGTATGGTATCTCATCTTGTTTTTCAGTACATGAATTTTCTCCCATTAAACTCTTAACTGCGTGATGGACCAACATTGGAGAAAGCGAAGGAGCAAGTGACAAACAACTGTATTTCATTATATAGTAGATTACTATTTCAACAATGCATCCTGTCTACATGATCTTCTTTGATATGTCCATGCCTGTTAAGAAATTTTCAATCGTGATTTTGCTCTGAAGACTACTTTATAGTCTAAACGCGCCAGTAATCAGTAAAGAAACTAAGTAATGCAGAATGGCTTCAACTCACCTACCCTTCGACGTCTGCCAAAAATTCAAGAAAATAACGTCTCTTTCTCAGAAAATGATGAAAGCAGAACTGTCTATCGGTTTTAATAAAACCTGTCTAAATAATAACTTATTGCCAAAATATACTAATTTTAGACTCTATACCCGGCAGTACAGTCATCAGAAATGGCGAACGCATTCCGCCGTAAACTTGTACTCGAGGAAATAAAATCAAAGCAAGCTCGCGCTACAAAACTTCAATTAAATACGAAGAACGGAGCTCTTTAGCAAACAATAGATCAGAAGAGGTTATGGAAGCGTTAATATCTGAGATTATACATTCATATGATTAGTAGTGAGCCCGTGCGTGAAAAAATTCCGGCAATAATCGATATGGCTGCCTACTACCTATAGGCGGAAACTTTGAGTAAAATTTTGAGCAAAACGCTCAAATAAACTTGAATGCAACGCCAGTCAGGCTAGCTCATATATGTACAATGTTGGCGCTCCGTAGCAATGATACCGTTGATACAGTCTTTCCAACTCAAATATCTGAGGCGATTCTTTGTGGCGAAGTTGTTTGCGTGAATACAACCACAAGTTGCAGAAACGACCAAATTCATGTCTACGTGACGACCAAAAACGTGGTTGTCGCACGGAGACTCGTTTTTGGTTGTGTTTACGACCACAACTCGCAACTTCATTTTGAGTGCGCTTATCAGTCTTGGTTGTGACGTCACATTGTTTATTTACAAAGTGAAGTTGTTTGGTTGGAGCAGAATTTGAATTTTTATGGGGGCTAAAAAGTTTTGTTTATGGTTATAGGTTACGATAGGCTGAAATTTACACCAAAACCGCTTGATATAAGACTGTCATTGTTTATAGAGGGGTGTAGTTATTTGTTTGTTTACAATAAGAGCTTGTCATGTTTGTCGAGAGAGGGCGCTGAATACCATTTCATGTCCTTGTGACTGCTCCAGCTGCTCGTTAATGGAACCATAACTTCGTTTATGGTTGCGAATTTTTGGTTGTTCACGGAGAAACGCCTCTGCTTCATTTGAAGTGCTGCTGTCTACTGCCCGAGAAAAATCACCCCCTCCAGAGCGCTCCGTTGACGGTCATCTGCAGAATTTATGCGTCGTGACCTGAGAGAAAAAGAGTTATTGAATCAGACTACTTAGTGTTCCGATTTCAAGAAGTGTTAAAAGCGAGAAGTGTCTTCAGATAAGGGGATAAGGATCAGCCGTCGCTCTCTTCTGCAACCTGGTCATCGATTTACGCAACCTGGCTTTTCTTCTTCATCTATATATTTCCTTCAGAGCGGACACGAAATAACTAAATACACGAAGCGTTTCATTATATAAAGATAATATTTTTAGTTCAAGCCTCCCTACCCACAGTGTACACTGTGATCCAAAGAGAGGAAGAAAGAAGGGAAATAAAGAATGCCTAGACAAACGTGGAACCCATGCACGCGCCAACGCACATGGGAACAGCAAGTCGGGAAAGAAAAGGAAGAACAGAACAAAGCATCATCAGTAAGTGCAGAGTTTCAGGCAATTACCCTAATCTGATTACTCTTAGAACTTTCAAAAACTCAATAAGTNTACGGTAAAATGGAGTTTTCAAAAGTTCCAATACTTACGGGCCTGCTGCTGTTGTCAATTAACACCTGCAACACCGGACTAAGGGGTGAAACCAACGTTCCTTAGCAGAGTTTGAAGTTCTGAAGAAGTGAAGTCCGGTGGGCTCGACTTTGCCACACCAAACGATGACAGCCTCAATTCAACGCAAAAGGTTGTCTCATTAAAAGTATTTGCAGTTGTATGGCAGACTGTAGATATACGTAAATAATTAAGTGAAAACAGGATATGAAAAAAATACAAATACTAAACCTAATCATGTAGCACTGCTCGCTTCTTCCGCTGATTTAGTGCCAACTTTCCTGGGTGAGGTGAAAGACAACGGCAGCTCAATCATGAAATTAGCAGACACACGAAATGTAAACAAGGACGATGCCCACTATTCCAACAAATTGGAACCGTCCTACCGTAAAGAGAGATACGGTGTCATAACTTGAGATTTTTTAGGTCGTAACGCAGCTACTGCACAAGTCAAGCGGTGAGCGACGCCTCGCCTGTGCGACCCGCGTCAGGACGGGCCTGGGGTCGTAACCGATTGGTTTTTGTTCCGTGCTCCATTTTGGAGCGGGGGCATGACACTCAGAGGTGATGTCACGTCAAAGATTGACACACGCCGGCGTCGAAGCGATCACACAATCTGGTAGGTAATCATCATTAGAACTTTCCCGACCGTAGCCACTCAATGAGCGATCTCTACAGTGCAGGCTCGGCCTCTACGCATCGCATCAGTGGGAATATTTTGTCTCGGCATTCCTGCCGCAAAGTCTCGATAGGCCGGGGTGCTTATTTTGCCTGGGAAATAAGGGACGACTTGAAAATAGTAGAGCACAGAAGACTGGCGACTGCTACAAAGCAATTGCAGCACCCCTTATTCCTACCAGGTTAGGATCCACAGTAGAGAGACGGGGCGCACGCTCCCCTATGTTTGGTAGAGCAATGATATATCATGACCGAGACTAAAATTTTACACTTTCAGAGTCTAAGCTGGCAGCAAAGAAATATTAACTTTTTTTATTTGTGCCTTGTGCACACATTCCTAGTGGTATATTTCACCAAAACCTGACCAGGGCAACTTGCAATCTTATCCGGGTGCTACGCCCCCCTCTCTTTCTCTTTATGAATCCTGGATTCGGCCCTACCCACGTTATTGTATTGAAAATAGTAAAGATAATGGGTCCTTTACTCTTTGTGTCTGCGTATATTACCTTGCACAGTAAATAATCTTTAGCCTAATGTCAATAGCGATCCAACAGTTTATGACACGGCCCGAAATCCTTCAGTGGAACAGTGCGTTTCATGGTACCAGCCGCGCGGTGTTTGGTGGCTTTGCGCATGCGCCCGTGACAGGAAAATGAAACTGAACAAACAGGCGTATCCCCAGTATTCTTACGAGAAACTTAACAATGATGACGTCACCAATTGATAAATTGTATTCAATCGCAAGTCTGTAGCCATGATACCAGTGCTATTTAGAAATCTCCAGCCGTACAAAGAAGCAAGGATTACGTCCCAACGGTCTCAAACGGTTGATCTCAAGGAGCTTCTATAGAGAGGAGGGAGCCAGGAGCCTCATGCGTTGAAGCTCAACAGCCCCTTATGGCTGTCAGCCAGTCGTCCTATGCACCAATCGCATATCAGTAACCCGGTTTATCTGCTGCTCACCCGTGAAACTCACTGCTCCCCCGTCACGTCCACCAATGAGATGCATGAACGCGTCTCACAGCCATACGAGATCTGGTTGACTCGCTGTCGAATCTGTGCACGCGTCGCAGGGCTCTCTCCTTCTCGATGAAAGCTCCTTGGTTGATCTGATGAGGGCTTAATAGTTGTGCGTCTGTCTATTCATTTGGAAGACACTGTGGCCCAAGCTGTGCCACCTGCCGACAATGTTGTGCTGCTGGTGGAAGGTTAAGTTTCTTATTAACTCCACAGGAGGTGCCGAAAGAAACTCGCTGAAGGCCTCTTTTCGTGAACCCCACACAGGAGCAGGTTGGGGTCCCGTTGGAAGGGATAGCAAGTACGTCCAGTTCGCTAAGCTCCAAGGGAAAATATGCCCAATTTAATTTCATCAAACCTCATTACAGCAAAATATCTTTCGTCCAATTTGCTCATCGTCAAAATAATTTCCGTCAAAACAAAATTAGGTCAAATTTTGCATCGTATACTCAGCTATTGTCTAAAAATTTTCACCCACAATTGTATATGGCTCATATTTTAAGAGGATAAATATCCAAGCTCAAATACATTTACCAAAAATTATCCCTCACACCAAAAATTCTCTTCTAACCAGTGTGTTCACCAATTTTACCGCATCTAATTTAATTAAATACTTTTTCCACTAAATAACCATAGATACATCTAAACTTCTTTGTCCTACCTTCCTTTACGTCAAAATATTTCACGTCAAATAATTTTACGCACACTTATACTCTCTACCATGAGAATATCGTCAACTTTTCTATAGGCAACTCATTTTTTACCATTAGAATATTGACACAAATCAGTGCTGCACAACATTTCATTACCCCGAATTATGCGACACCAAACCTGTGTTGCTTCCATTCGCGCTACAGTTAAAAGTTTTCGCGCAAATCTGTGTGAGCCCAAACCTGTCTAGTGTCCAATTTCTCCTCTCACCCCCACTCTCGCACCTCCAGCGCAGCAGCTACGGCGTAACCATTCTCAACGCTATCCTGCTAGATACGTTTTCGTTTGTTTGGCACCAATAATACATGCCATTAGCCAATTTTACTAAGACAAATTATGGAACAGAAATGCGATTTGCTGGTGAAAATTACGGCAGTGAAGGTAGCTAAACAGCTCTTTACTATACAACCAAGTATTATCTTAAGCACAGTGAAAAAACAACCAAGCTAAGCTATGAAGAATTATTGTAGTGTTTCACATCACGAAAATAGGACTAAGAAATAAAATAAATAAAAAATCATTAAAAATCTAACGAATCATCGGTTAAAACAAAATAATAAATAAAATCACCAACCTCGCATTTTAGTCTCATTGCCCATCAACCCTAACTTAAATGTAATTTACCATTACCAACGATTACTACTTTGCAAGGAAATTGAATGCGTTGATCCTCCTTTCTAGCTTGCAGTGTCATCGCGCCCTCACTCGCCAACAGATAGATGAATAATGTCATCCCATGTTGGCTATTACACACGAATCCTGAGTCTTTTCAGAGAGATATGGTACATACCTTCATAAAAATACAAATTTAAGGCTAAAGACAGGCGGGAATTGGGGTCAAACCCACAGAGACTAAATTATTACAAAACTAGCGGAGGCGATATACTCACGATATGGCAACGCTGCCACTAGCCGCGGGGGTACACCCCCAGCGAACCATGCACAAGAACTTGCTTGCTCCAGACAGTCTCCATTCCGCACCTTCTGCTTGTGAGAGCCAACACTCAAGCATCCTAATACTGCTACCGAATAAAGTGTCATCAGTATGAGTATGAAAATGGAAAGAAGCAAAGGGGACAAGAAAGATAGACGTTCCAAAGACTTACTTAGCTGAGGCAACTCAGATGTTCCTCATTCAGTGTGCCAGCCATTACCTAGGACGGGCGACCCTACCTAGCTATATCCTATGTCCCCTGTGACCCTAACTAGCTATATTCTATGTCCCCTGTGACCTTAACTAGCTATATCTCACGTCCCCTGTGACCCTAACTAGCTATATCCTATGTCCCCTGAGGACAGCGGAAAGTGGCGACAGGTAAAGGTAGCGGTGGGCCTGCATCAGTGTTAGGCGGACCTGGCAGAGGAGATTGCTATTCATGATAGTGCCGTGACTCCTGACTTGCACTGCCAATTATTTTGCGGTTATAACTTTGTCCTCCAGCAGAGTGCTCGCACCTAACAAAAGTTAAGAAGCTTTTGCATTAATGTCACTACTTACTTTCTAACCCTAGATTAGTGAGGGTGGCTTTACAGTAGATGTTTGCAGAGTGTTGCTTCAGCGAGTCATTTACCTTGTCCTCAAATATCTAGTCTAGAATTAGTTGTAGTATAAGAAAGTTTAAGCCTCCCTAGATGAGTACTAAGCTCTTCTTATCGAGGGAAAGGAAGGGACATATAGTATGTCGATAGAAACGGGGAACCCATGCACAATGAAGTTCCCACACAGGCTCAACGCGCATGGGAACAGCAAGTCGGGAGAGAAGAGAAAGAACAGACGACAGTAAGATCAGTAAGAATATGAAAGTGGAAGCAAAATGGGCACGAAAGACAAAAGTCCCGAAGGCCTAGCTATTGGCTAATGTAACCTACAGAGTCCCCCTGGGGGCGCTGCACCCCATAGCATAGGATGGGCAAACCTAAACTAACCTAATCCTATGGCCC
>LQNS02278170.1:28621909-28633498 GCA_001587735.2 Parhyale hawaiensis
TATTCTTCCAATTTTACTCCAATCGTCGACCAAACAGCTTTTTGGTAAGCAAAAACCATTGGGCATATATGATATCCTGACGCATCCATGATACCAAATCGAAAAAGTTATTTTGAGTGGTGCTGAACTGCTTGCAAGAAGCAATTGATTTTATCCACGTCAGAGAAAGAAGAGATGAGTTCCGATGCTCAACAAGTATTGTGAAGCTATGAACGCTCAGCTCTACGTTCTTCTAAGTCAGCAATTGTATTAACGAAGGTATGATCAGTGAAGAAGGATCATCACAAATTTTTCGCTGTCATTTTTGACAGTGCAGGCGCTCTAGTTATTATATAGTGGCTGTTTTTATTCCCAAGAACATATTTCTTTACTGAGGCGCTATTCAATTTGCTCGTTTTGAGTTCAGAAAAATATTCTTCGTGTAAATGAAGTTTATCAAGTATCATTGATACCATACATTCGTCTTGCATTCTGAGATTTCAAAAGTTTGTCCAGCCAAAGGACCCGCTGCTATGTGGATGATTTTTTTCATCGAATCCTTCGCATAAGGATAACAAACTGTATTTTATTATGTAGTGGTATTAGCAGAATCTGCTTTATTTTGTTGCCGAGCTATTGCATCAAGTAAAACAAATAATGGGCTCACATACAATATCCCAGGGTTCCGCCAAAGTACTTACAAAGTATCAGATATTGGTTTCTTTGGTTAACTTCCTATTTTCATATGGAGTCGCTTTTTTCTACTTTATCTCCTCCCCAGTTCCTGATCCACCGTTCAGTCGATCGTCCTCTAGCAGCTTCTGCCTGATATTTACGGGTACTCTGTCGCTCCATCGCAGCTTAGGTCGCCCGCGCCTCCTTCGGCCGCCAATCTCCATAACCCTTCTTCCGATATGGTCTTCGCTCATGCGCTCAAAATAGGCGTACAACTGCAGTCTTCTTTCCTGTGCCTTCGTTGATGCTTCCATCACTTGCGCTGTTCCCTGGGTCCTTTCATTTCTTATTCCATCTTTTCTAGTAACCCCATACATCCACCGCAGCATCCTTATTTCTGCTAACAGAATCCTCATTTCTGCTATATCCAGCTTGTTTTCAGGTGCCTCTTCCAGCGCCCAAGTTTGTGCTCCATGCAGCATCGCCAGTCTTACTACCGTCATTCAGACTTCCTTTTCACGCTGACGCTCATTCGTCTGTCGCATAACACTCCTGATAACCTCCTCCAATTACTCCAAGCCGGTACAATCCGGTGTTCAATCTCGCTGTTCCATTCCTTATCCTGGGCCACGTATGAGCCCAAGTACACGGAAGCTGTTACCCTCCTAATCTTGTGGTACTTAATTGAGGATCAGTTCGCTAGCATCGCTTGCAACGTTGAATTCCACGTATCACGTTTTTAATCTGCTCACGAACCATTGTCTCCACCAACTGAGCCTAGTCTGTAGCTCTCTCCCACAACATCCTCTGCGAACAGCGTACTCCGAGGTCCCACAACGTCTTCTCCTCCAGAATATCCATCAGCAGCTTGACAACATCCGGGCTCCGAAGTTTACGTAACTCGAATTTATGGCGCTGCGGACCATCGTGGTTACCTCCCTGTACTTGTCCTTTACTATTCTTACGTACTCACTAATTCCTTCAACCTCATAATCCTCTACACCTCAGTTATCTAGACTCTGTCGTATGCCTTTTCCAAGTCTATGAAAGCGATGAGCAAGCCCCGCTACTTCTCTCTATACTTTTCAAACAGTTTTACGGCAAACACTGCATCAGTCCCTCTCGTAAAGCCAAATTGCTTCTCCACAATTTCTGTGTTCTGCTTGAGCCATCCTTTTATTCTCTCATAGATAATCATCGTGTGATGGGACCAGATCACTTTTTCTCCATTCACTTGGAATTTCCTCGTCCTCTATCATCTCGTTGAAAGATACTACCAACTTCTCCACCACTTCTTCACCTAGGCTCTCTTCCACACCTTGACTGGTAGTTGGAGCACAACGTGGCAGATGAGCTACAATGTCGACAAATGCTCAGTTATGCACGTAGGGCTGGTGAACCCTTCCACTCCACTGAAAATGAATGAGACAGAATTTGCTGCTGTCAGCTAACAACGTGACTTGGGAATCACTATTACAAACACACTACAACACAGTCAGCAAGTTGACAAGTGTGTGAAAATGGCAAGCAGAGTACTCGGATTCATCATCAGAAACTTCGAATACAAGTCCAAGGACATCATCGTTCCCTTGTACAAGGCATTAGTGAGGCCACACCAAAATTTGGTCATCTACTCTTTGTTATACACCTAACAACTCATGTTAATTTCATAAAAATCCATCCATAACTTTTTCAGTTATGGCATTGAGAAAAATGAGGCAGACAAACAAACAAACGGATGGACATATTTTCACCAAAAGTTAATCATCTGTTCCTCCTAACATACCTAACAATCCCTGTAAATTTCATCCACATCGGTTCAGAACTTTTTGAGTTATCTTGGTGACAGACCGACAGACAGAAAAATAGACAGACAAACGTGACGAAAACATAACCTCCTTGGCGGAGGTAATGAATGGGACGTAATTGGCTGCTGTCACCCAACAAAGTGACTTGGGAATCAATATTACAAACAAATTACAGCACAGTCAGAAAGTTGACAAGTGTGTGAAAATGGCAATCAGAGTACTGGGATTCATCACCAGAAACTTTGAATACAAATCCAAGGACATCATCGTTCCCCTGTACAAGGCATTAGTGCGGCTACCCTTAGAAGTTGCTGTCCAATTCTGGTCGCCTCATCTGTGCAAAGATATCGATTACATGGAAAGATTCCAACGCAGAGCAACGAAATTGATACCTCAGCTGCGAAACAAGCCGTGTGAATGTCGCCTAAAGGAACTGGGTCTGATCTCTCTCGAGCAAAGACGACTCAGGGGGCAACTTATAGAAACATTCAGGTGTTTGAATTGCTTCAACGATGTACCTTCTATGGGACTCTTTGAAAGAGTAAAGTATTTTCTCAATTTCAGAGAAAAAAGTTTTGATACTGAGTGGCTGTAAAGTGTGAAAAATAGGAGAAGTTTTGTGAGTCAATTTCAAAATCCCTTTCCGTACCAGTACTTCCCCTCGCCTCTCGATACCGGAGTGTTCCTCACAGTGTAAACCGTTGCTAGCGCAGGCAGCATCCGGGACTCGAACCTGGCTTCTCAGCGACCAATGCAGAGTTGCTATCACTCAGCAACCAGCCAACCTCATTATGCAAAGCGCATGTCAGACTCGACTGCATTTGCAGTTGCAACACATTATCTTCAGAAGTACAATAGGAAGGAACTCCAATAACACGAGGGTTGCACGACTTCACCAATTTAATGTGAACTTATGCTCTTCTGTGTTAACCTTTTCGAAGCCACACGTTCAAATTGCGGTGGGGTCTACTTACATGAGGTGCAGTAGGTTAGAGGAAGTGAGTAATGCTAGATGAAGGGTTTTAAGCTGGAAGAGCTGCGTTAAGTTAAACGATGTGTTTTAAGATAGATAGCGCGCATAGGGATAGGCGACGTGCATTAGGTTCGTCGAGATGTATTAAAGGCAGACGGGCTGCGTTAAAATAGTCGGAGTTCTCCAGTGTTGAGTTACGGGCGTCACTTACGTTAGACGAGGTGGGTTAGATTGGAAGAATTATGTGACATCAAGCTTAGGTAAGATATTTTAATGTAGCTTAGGCTTACTACTATTAGCAAATGAAACAAACTGTAGAATTTCTTTTTAAAATTTTTAATCATTATCTTGATCTCCGCTAATACGTGTGACGGAATCATGCTGCGAACAATACTGGGAGGATCTGTCAGCAGCCAACTGACCAATCGTGCTGTCACTTTGGGCCAAATACAGTTTACGCTCTGAGTGCAGCATATCTGCTGACAGAACTGGGTGGATTTATATCTACATATCCGTAGGGAATACCGTGTAGGTTAGATTTCAAGAGCAAAAAAAATTATCAACTCAAAATTTTTATCGATATTTCTTAAACATTTCACGAAAAAAAAGAACTATAATTATCCCACTTCACGAAAATAATGTCATTAGGATCTGGAGTAGCTCACATGTGCTGAGTTATAAAATCTTGCATTCGCCTGTATTTTTGTCCGACTAGCACGAAGCTCCGCACTTCTCTACAGCAACACCTGGTCTCCATTCGACACAATTTACGGTCCGCTACAGTCTCGGCCTCTGCTACCCCCTGCACTCACCCACTGGCACCCAGCCCGGGTGTTCGACTATGGCCGAAAGAAGAAACTAAAGGACCGCTACTAACAAACTTTGACATAGGGACCAATGTGCTTTATTCGTCTATCATTTTCTGTTTCCCTCCTTTTCCAGTTTCTTTCCCGACGGAAGAAAACAGGCGAAAATCAGGCCCGGTTGGAGATTATGGCCATTCTGCCGTCTCTGTTAAAAACGGATGGGCCAAAATTAGACCAGGTTGGAGAAGATGGCAAATGCAAGCCGCAAAGTTAAACATGGTAGGCAGCTTGCTTTACTAATTTTGAAACAAACAACGAACTCGACCAAGGTTTCTCGTAGCCTTCTGGTGGATCCTGATTTATACTTTCCTTCAATATCAAAATTTATTTTGTTCGGAGTTCACGGTGCGTGAATTGAGTAGATGATCGATGAAGCAAACGAAGGATATTCTTCAGAGCAGTAGAACTAAGGAGATGACGAACACCGAGGGTCTAGTTGAAGCAATTATTTTTCTCTAGTTACATTTCTACCAATGACGAAACAACTTCTCGCCAGAGCGAAAAAAATCGACTGAGATAAATCATTGCGTTTCAATAATACGCAGTCAATTAGAGAAGCTTGACTGTTTGATAAAAATAAAGATTTTAGTTTTTGCGTACCAACGAAGAGCAAAGATTGTGCGGCTCAGCAGAATTGAAACCGAGAGCGCGCGTCTCGTATGATCGCATATGTTGGCTGATACACTCTTGCTTTAGAACATTTAGAAGCTAAAGTACGATCAATGAAGACGTATTATTACAATAATTCTTCGTCATTTTGGACGACCGGGTACATTAATACAAGGCAGCAACACAAGGAGCTTAGATCTAAAACGGTGAATCTCGAAGGATCTACAACCCAGAGGATACTCACAGAACAAGTTACGTAACGCTCACTGCTACATTATATACCGCACAATAGCTCAACTGCGGTGGAGTGATCGATCCTAAAGAAGATATTGTACGCTGAACACAACACAACACGCCGTCGGAACTATTCCGTCGTGCCATACTATACGTCGTGCCATACTATTCTACATGAAAGGAAGGATTTCAAAACCAACCTCAAACGCTGCCTTAGGAAATCTTCCACTTTTTGTTCCGAAAACAATAGGAGGCCGACCAAGTCCTTTCAAAGTTTTAAAACTTGAAAGTTCACCGCTGCAGCACATAATCCATAGTTGAAAATATCACCGTAAAGTGAAGCAGCTTTTAGCGGACGGTGTTCCTGAATTTGCATCAGATGAAGAGGTAGGTCATCGAGTTGGAGTGCCGTACATATCATTGACTTCAGCTGTTACTGATGCAATAACTTCCCAACTCAGTACGTTTTATACAATTTTAGAAATCCAGGAGCTATTTGTAGCCCGCATATTATGGTATACAGCAGGCCGACGATCACCTGACTGGCTGGTGAATTTGTTTAGTCACATTGGAAGGTATGTTTTAGCATTGCGCGGACAACGGGATTTAATTGTGTGCCTAATGATACAAATGGGTGGCATCACGATTGTTGAAAATGCGCGAAATTTTTGTACATGAAGGACCTGAAGGTGGTATGAAGATAATTTCAGTGTAAGTAGTTGAAATTAAGAGTTGTACATAATCATAGTATACGTGTCTAAAGTTTAATTCCAAGATTAGATTTTTTCGCAGCAAGGACAAGTTCTGATTGACCCTTCACCACCTGAACTAATAGATCGCTGACGTCAGTGCGTTAACAATTCGTTATTAATAGATTAAAAAGTCATTCCATGTGACATACATCAAGAGCAGTGTAGAAGTGACTTAGGAAAAACAAAGCACTAAGTGCGGCTGTTGTATCGACGTAGTTGGGACATCGGTACCGCAATACATCTGCTGTGATACATCTGCTGTGATACATCTATACGACCGGTTAGTTCATGACGATATCAATGGGCAATCAGTCACGTGAGTCTCACCAGTCTGGTGCCTCGAGAATTTTGGGAGTTTTATAGTAGCATTTACTCATTATGCTAGGAATAAATAACTGAAATCGTTATGATGATTGTTATATAGTAGCTTTTGTTACTGAAATGCAGAAAATAAAACGTTGCTATGATACCAGTCTTTGAAATATGTATTTAATCCACCATGTATCTTCAAACACCTTGACCTACCAGTGGTAACCGCCGCAAGACAGCGCGATCGAGCGCTATTTCATATGGGGTCAAGAATTCCTAGAAAACGCCCCAAAAGTTCCTTACTTCCGACGAAAGCTCTAGGAGCGGTTTGCTAGAGCGGTAAAATTGCGCTTCCGATGTTTGACTCGCCCGGACTTTAGATAGATGCGCTGGATTTGACCCACTGAATAGAGGCTACTTTGAGCGTGCGCACGCTTGCCAATAAGCGGCGAAGCCAACGCTCCTTTTTGAAATCCGGACAAGCCCAACCTTGAAATCTTAATTTCACCGACCAGTCGAACTCGCCTTGAGTCAGACTATCTATGGAGACCAGCTGCCATGAACGCAGATCGCAATTGTGTCGTCTTCAAATGCATACTGCGGAGCTCTACTCTTTCCTGCCTTCTGGACAATTTTTGGGCGTTGCAAATGGCACTTATCCTACCGAAAGTCATTTTCATGTCATTCATAAAGGGACTAATATTTGAAAAGTAGAACCTCCAGGTAATGTCAGTGGCGGCGCTGTAACATTGGTACGCCGACTGCTCGCCTGTGAAGGGTCCAAACAATGTTACTGCTGCGAGGAACTAAGTAAAGATGAGCGCAAATTGCTCCATTTAATCGTAATTTGGCTGCAGCTAAACCTTGCTTATCGCGTCCCTCCTCTGAGAAGTTATTACCACGGTAAGGCGAAGCGAAAGCCCCGATGTGACGACAGTGTGCGAGTCGCGACTCTACCAGAGTGTCTGCACGCTCCTCCAGCAACATCTGTTAGGGACTCCATGCCTCTCATACATAGGCCCGTGTCCTAGAGCTTGTGCTAGAACTGGGCGAGGATATACGCCTGGTAATTCTGGTTAGTTCATCTAGAGATACAGTATATAGATTGTGGGCAGTGGTAAATCACTCGCGATCATCTGCGATAAAAAAGTAAGAGGTTTACTCATAGGCTTACCACTCTCCAAACTAGCATATGTCAATTAAGATCCAGGTTTAGTAGCCTAACTACCGGCACCCCTCAAACCTATCGTGAGATGGAACATCGAACCCACGTAACCATAATCTGAGCTCGGATTCAAATACAACGCTCCAAATCCAATATACTAGTTTGGATGCAGAGGGAACGTTGTGCTTGAAGAGAAGAAAGGGACATGCAGTACGTCGATACAAATGTAGATCCCTGTACGAGAGTCTTCCCATACAGGCTCATGGCGCATAAGAACAGCAACTAGAGGAAGAAGACGAAAACAAAACACAGTGCACTAAGTAGGAAAGTGGATAGAACCAAACTGAGCAAGGAGAAAAGACATTCGGCTCGACTATGGCTAAGGCAACCATAGGCGAGTCCCTGGGGGCGCTGCTCCATGTTATTTACGATAGGCGAACATAGGGTTAGGGGCCCAGAGGAGACGCACCTGCGGCGAGGTTGGCTGAGCGGTGGCTAAACGTTATCAGATTTGTCCAATCATACATCATGTTTGGTGAATGTTTATGAGACATATTCAGTTTTTTTTGCAAGTACAGTATTGGACATTTCTTGCAGCGTCCGGTCGCCGCACCACAGCCTTTCTACCGCATGTGCGACTTCATTGGGCCAGTTCGTCTCCATGGGGCCACTTACCCTAACTTAATCGTATGGCCCATCTCATGGCCCCGAGGGGACAAGGAACTAGCAGTAGACAACAGGCACGCTTACAAATATGGATCATACTTCTCTGTTCACACAGAGTATAGATAATGGCTGCGAGTTGTGCAGGATCCTCCATACAGTTGACATACTGAGGCTAGTAAGGTTACACAACTAGCTCCCGTTGTCGTCGGATGGCCAAAGCTTTTATTGATAAAACCAGAGGCGGGTGGTGGTAATTTTTTCCACTGAAGCGGTATCGGTAAAGCAGTAGCGGATTAACAAAGTTCCGAAGTCAGTAAAGTGGTTATTCTTCAAAAAATTACCAGCGGTATCAGTAAAGCAGTATCGGTAATCTCGTAACAAAGCGTTAATAAGCTCTACTGCTATTTGAACCAGTAAAACTCAAAATTAGCTTAAAACTCCCAAAATTAGTCTGAATGACCTGGAAAATTTAATAACTACCTTATAAGCTTTAAAAATGTTCTGGTATGCTGAAATAAAAGAAAAAGAGTTTCATTTTAGTGCAAAATCTTGCATGCTTGTATTTATTTTTCACACACAATCCATTGTGTACACAGGTATTGTAAATTCTTGAAATAAATTGCTCAGTGGAAATTATGGACTTCTCAGTAAATCATGATCAGATGGGAATAGTTATAGTTTACTAGTTTAGTTGAAGTATTTGTAAATATTACAAACAACAGGAAGAAATTATGGTAGGCATATGTGGATTAAGATTAATTTACGGGACTCGCGGAAATTTCACGGCTTATTGTTTTCACTTACCTTAGTGTTTCTAGCTGACCTCACCCCGTCTTATGTACAGTAGGGCTAATGGCCGCCGCTTAACCATGTCTATTATTACGCAGTCCGTCTACCACATACCTCTTATTTTACACCTGATCTAACCTCTCTTAGGTGTCTGATGTCACCTGAGAAGCTCGCATTTGTTCTGCCAGCAAATAGTTCGCACTTGTGTCTTGATAGAGACATATAGATACGACTCTACTTTTCGCATTGTTCTCCTGTGTATTTGTACGCCTTTTATAAGGGCTTTGTTCTCCTCCCACCTCTGTACTTGCGCTCATTTTCTAAGCGTTGTTTCCTACAATTTACAGATAATTTAGACCTTCATAATCTTACATGTTTCAATTTTTTGGCGGTAATACGATTTTTTTTCTTTTTTCATACAGTATTACACGACACGTGGACATTGACAAGTAGCCCATAGTTACACTTTTTTTATAATCGCGATAGCTATACAACACAGTCCGACGGACTTGGGTTGTTTTATCAGTCACAATAGCGTAACCCTATTTTTCTACGCAGGTCAATGTATATTTATAGGCGACGCATATTCATTTCAAAACTAATTTTGGAGTGAAGATGCCCAATACTATGCGCTCTAAGTTGTCGAAGCGTATCTTGCCCTATATATATTATTGTCATCTGCCGCTCCCAAAGCGAATATTATTTTGATTTGAAAAAAGCGGTAGATATGATACAGGTGAGATGATCTTCATGTCTTTTCTTCCAATCTGAACTGGTGGATATATATATATATATATTTATTTTTCAAGAAGCAAAAAGAAGACAGTTTTCGTTGATTTTCCTTCCAGCAAAAATCAAAGCTTCTTGTAAGTTAGATTTCTCCCTTTCTAATTCTGAAAAGAGTAACGTGGATACGTACACATGGACGTACAGACGGACGTACAAACGGAGCCTCAAGCAGATTAATAATAAAGACAAGAGTACTCTCGCTGTCAAAAATGACAGCGAGGAATCACTGGAGACCTTTTCATTTAACATGTTTTACCACTAACTTGAGTGCCCGCGCTGTCAGAAATGACAGCGAAGAATTTGAGACGACCCGTCTTCATTTAATATGCCCTTGTCACTAATATGCTTCTGAAACATACGCTACAACAGCCGACTCAAATTGTAACAAGAGATACGTCCTCTCTTTCAATTAACATAAGAAGCACAATCGTTTCCTACCATAGGTTACTCGCGGAAAATATCTTGCATTAGCATCAGCAATACTTCATATATTTTTATTTATTCACTGAACTTAAATTAATTACCCGCGGTTTATCCATGATACCGAACAAGTCTTCAGGACATCGAAGATTTTCTGTTGAAGTGAAATCAAGGCAGTAAGATGAAAGAAATAATGTCTACTGCCCGTGAAAAATCATCTCTTCGTCCGCCCTTCGTTGATTAGCTTCTGAATTTGTACGTAGTAAACTGAAAACAAACATACGGTTCGACGTACGGAGCACGTTGTTAAAATAAGACTGCATGGCCGTGATAAGAGAAGCTATAATACCGATATATTGTTTCGATTTCAAAGATTGTTTCGAGCAAGAAGTGTATTTAAATGAAGGAATAAGGATCCCACTTGCTCCATCTCCACGGAAACGCAACCCAATTACAAAGTCGGCAACCCGGCCTATTTTTCGCCTATTTTTGTAAGATACAAAACATACATATATATATAAACAAAACACACACCACGGTGTTTATTATATTATTTGATGGAAAGATACGCTGTAACAGACGACTCAAATTGTAGTAAAAGATAAGTGCTCTCTGTTCTAATTCCTTAAGCAGCACAATCGTCCCCCACCTTATAGGAGACATGCGACAAAAATCTCCCATTATCAAGCAGCAAAACATTATCGAATTTAATTAAACTAGCATGACCCGTGGAATTTCCACGGTAATTTTCTCACATTTTACAATGAATCAATCCTAACTTATGCTATTATAGCTCAAATTAGTTTGACCTAATGCAACTCCTTAGCGTACCCCATAATTAGTGCCGGTCCCTTAATCCTTACAAACTGCATCCAACCTGAAGTCTGTTGCTCACGAGAGTCGAAACATGGAAACGTTTCTTACTATCCTTCCCATTACGCTGCTGTGTAGGAAGTAGCTTCAACTTGTCTAATATTTTGTATTCAAAAATTGCTTAAACTCCGAGCCGTGGCAGCTATTCCGCTTCAGTGAGTGCATTTGCGTTAGTTTAGACTCTATCTTTGAATTTCTATTAAGTTCCAGTTCGCAGCTGTACATATTAGGAATCAGTGTGTCTTAATAGATTCAACCATTATCACGCTCATAGAAATATCGGTATGTTCCATGATTCAACCGTTATCACAAAACGTCTAATCCATGCACGTGAAGCGATTCCGTGTTCCGACTCGTACGCAGCAAGCTTAACGTTGCCCTTGTAGGCCATCATAATTAAGTCACCCTACACAAATATCTAGACACACTAACACCAGTGGACCTCGCAAATGTTTTATGAGTAAAATTTTTGCCTTTGTATATCATAGTCCCTATCAGAAATTTTCGTTGGAAGCATCCATGATTATGTTCGGACATGGATGACATTCGCTCAAAATCTACCGCAATTATGAGGGGGTTTCCAACCTTTATGGTTGGGCTAATTCCAAGGTTTCCAACCATAATTTTGGTTGGAAAGTACCACATAATTTTCTATAAAATTCGCCGTTGATATACCGTGTTT
>LQNS02278170.1:28659402-28671537 GCA_001587735.2 Parhyale hawaiensis
AACAGTCTGTTGGAGCAACTCGCACATCAGCGGGCCCAACTCTAACCTCCCTGCATCACCTGCGGTGAGGAGGCGGCGCACCAGCGTGGCCAGAGCATCACGGCTCGAACTTCTTTCAAGGATTCAAGGAGGATTGTGGAAATTTTACACATCATTAGCACTGTTCTTCAGTGATATATCTGAACCGCATCATCCTAATTTTCTGTTATCTAATACTGAAAGAACAGTGAAAATTCCACAGATTAAAAACTATGTTTTTCAGTGTTTTTCTACACCCATATCCTAATTTTCCCATATAAAATGCTTAAGGAGCCTGTGGAAATTCTACGGTTGTTCCTCAACTGTGACACCCTCGGCCCGTATCATGCATAGAGTACCATGTCTAGCACCAGTCCACCATGCTAGCAGCCGTCCACTTGGCACTAAAAAACTTCCTGTGTGGAAACTAGCAGTGCTAGAAAGCCGTACATAGGCTTAAACTGTAGGCTAAGCAGTGCCGCACCATCCCTGAAAATGACGGGTGTAAATAATAAAACAAAAAAAAAAAAAAAAAAACTGGAGGTGGCTTTCATGTTTTTTTTTCATATTTTTAGTGAAAATGTGAAAACCATCACCATTTTTCTTTGTTTTATTTTTTTCGCCCGTCATTTTCAGGATGGCGCGGCACTACTTAGCCTACAGTTTAAGCCTATGTACGGATTTCTAACACTGCTAGTTTCCAAACAGGAAGTTTTTTAGTGCCAAGTGGACGACTACTAGCATGGTGAACGAAAGTTGAAAAGTGTTCCATGTCACACATTGAATCTCCTACATAAGAACTGAGAGCTGTAGCATCCAAGGAGGTTTAATAGAGAGGAGAGAGCCAGGAGCCTCGTCCGTGAGGCTCAAGAGTCGACTGTGGCTTTCAGGTATGGCTGCTGCCATTCGCCGTATGCACCAATCGCAAGTTAGTACATCAGTTTATTTTGTTGCTCCCCCGCAAAACTTCTTGCTCCCGCGTGACTCGTACCAATGGAATTTATGAACGCGTCACAGCCACGCTGGATTTAGTTGACTTGTTGGGGAGCCGATCTCGAGGCGGCATGGTTCCCTCCTCCCTATTAAAGCTCCTTGGTAGCAGCTTACATTTGAAATTTGGTCCTTTTCCTATTGATCCCTTCCCCGATCGTATCAAAGATACCTCAAGGATGCCCTAGTTTTCCCCTCTCTATTACTGATAAGAGGGTCACAGTCGTACTAAGAAGCTAACAAAGAAACTAACGGGGGAGGGGGGCAAGCAGGATCTACAATATAATACAGACCGATGTTTATTTGTTTATCCATTTTCTGCCACGCTTTAACAAATTAGATAGGCGAAAATTCAGGTGCCGAAGACGTTATGCTGGATACGGTTGCACTTGGGCGCTCCAGCTGAGGGACTTGGGCTCGCCTGCATGACCGTGTTCGGACATGTCGAACTTCAAAAGTGCTACCGGAAATGACACCTGGCTGCGCCATGTATGATCCAATTATCAGGCAGAATGCTGAATATACATTGGAGAAGCTTTCTTAGGAATAAAAAGCACAGGAGACAGCGGGGTTTCTTCTGAAGTACTAATTTTCTGCCGTCATTTATGATGACAGCTCGGGCACTGCCCAGTATCACTGCCCTGTGATACTGCAGAACTTTCCAGTAACACGCATATCAACAGACACTGGCGAACCTGTTCTCTTCTGCTGGGATTCAGAAGGCAATAAGCCATATTGCACAGAAGGCTAAATTTTAAATACGGTACTTATCGCTATTTTTGTTTTCGCTAAGCAAAAATTGGACCTGTATAGGCAAGCCTACCATATCCACAATACCGAATCTGAGCTATTACTTTGAGCGGTGCTGATTGGGCTGTAGTCGGCAATGTATTTTCTCCATCTAAGAGAAAAGTTTCGATACTCAGCGGCTGTGAAGCCATAAACGTTCATCTCAGGGAGCTTATGTTAGCAGCTGTTATAACTAATGTATGATCAATGAAGAAACTCATCAATAATTCTTCCTGTCATTTTATGATAGCGTAGGCCCTCTAGTTACAATATAGATAAATGAAATCGCATACAGGGGATGCAGCAAAAGAGGTTTTTTTAGTGTGCTAATTCTAGAACTTTGAAGATCTGGTAGTGTCAAAAACGGAAAAAGTTTTGTGAGTCAATTTAAAAATCCCTTTCCGTACCAGTACTTCCCCTCGCCTCTCGATGCCTGAGTGCTCCTCGCAGCTAGTGTAAACCGTGGCCAGCGCAGTCAGCATCGGGAACTCGAACCTGGCTTCTCAGCTACCGATGCAGAGTTGCTATCACTCAGCAACCAGCCAACCTCATTATGCAAAGCGTATCTCCAGACTCGACTGCATTTGCAGTTACAACCCATTATCTTCAGAAGTGCAATAGGAAGAAACTCCACTAACACGGGGGCTGCACGACTTCACCAATTTAATGTGTACTAATGCTCTTCTGTGTTAACCTTTTCGAAGCCACATGTTCAAATTGCGGTGGGGTCTAGTTACATGAGGTGCAGTAGGTTAGAGGAAGTGAGTAATGCTAGATGAAGTGTTTTAAGCTTGAAGAGCTGCGTTAAGTTAAACGATGTGTTTTAAGATAGATAGCGCGCATAGGGATAGGCGACGTGCGTTAGGTTCGTCAAGATGTTTTAAGGCAGATAGGCTGCGTTAAGATGGTCTGAGTTCTCCAGTGTTGAATCACGGGCGTTACTTACGTTAGACGAGGTGGGTTAGATTGGAAGAATTGAGTGACATCTAAGGTAAGATATTATAACGTAGCGTAGGCTTACTACATATTAGCAAATGAAACAAACTGTGATCTTCGCTAATACGTGTGACGGAATCATGCTGCGAATAATACTGGGAGGACCTGTCAACAGCCAACTGACCAATCGTGCTGTCACTTTGGGCCAAATACAGTTTACGCTATGAGTGCAGCATATCTGCTGACAAAACTGGGTGGATTTATAACTACATATCTGTAGGGAATTCCATGTAGGTTAGATTTCAAGAGCAAAAAAGTTTATCAACTCAAAATTTTTATCGATATTTCTTAAATATTTCACCAAAAAAACACTATAATTATCCCACTTCACGAAAATAATGTCATTAGGATCTGGAGTAGCTCACATGTGCTGCGTTATATATATATATGTTATAAAATCTTGCATTCGCCAATATTTTTATCCGACTAGCACGAAGCTCCGCACTTCTCTACAGCAACACCTGGTCCACATCAGACACAATCTATGGTCAGCTACAGTCTCGGCCCCCGCTACCCCTTACACTCACCCAGCCCGGGTGTTCAACTAATGCCGAAAGAAGAAAATTAAGGACCGCTACAAACAAACTTTGACATAGACACCAATGTGCTTTATTCGTCTATCATTTTCTGTTTCCCTCCTTTTCCAGTTTCTTTCCCGACGGAAGAAAACAGGCGAAAATCGGGCCCGGTGGGAGATTATGGCCATTCTGCCGTCTCTGTTAAAAACTGATGGGCCAAAATTAGACCAGGTTGGAGATGACGGCAAATGCAAGCCGCAAAGTTAAATATGGTAGGCAGCTTGCGTTACTAATTTTGAGTCAAACAACGAACTCGACCAAGGTTTCTCGTAGCCTTCTGGTGGATCCTGATTTATACTTTCCTTCAATATCAAAATTTATTTTGTTCGGAGTTCACGGTGCGTAAATTGAGTAGATGATCGATGAAGCAAACGAAGGATATTCTCCAGAGCAGTAGAACTAAGGAGATGACGAACAACGAGGGTCTAGTTGAAGCAATTATTTTTCTCAAGTTACATTTCTACCAGTAAAGAAACAACTTCTCGCCAGAGCGGAAAAATTCGACTGAGATAAAACATTGCGTTTCAATAATACGCAGTCAATTAGAGAAGCTTGATTGTTTGCTAAAAATAAAGATTTTATTTTCTGCTTGCCAACGAAGAGCAAAGATTGTGCGGCTCAGCAGAATTGAAACCGAGAGTGCGCGTCTCGTACGATCGCATATGTTGGCTGATATATTCCAGCTTTAAAACATTTAGAAGCTAAAGTACGATCAATGAAGACGTATTATTCCAATAATTCTTCGTCATATTGGACGACCGGGTACATTTGTAAAAGGCAGCACCACAAGGAGCTTAAAAAAACGGTGAAGCTCGTAAGATCTACAACCCAGAGGATAGAACAAGTTACGTAACACTCACTAATATGTTATATAACGCACAAGAGCTCAACTGCGGTGGAGTGATCGATCCTAAAGAAGATATTGCACGCTGAACGCAACACAAAACACCGTCGGAACTATTCCGTCGTGCCATACGATATGTCGTGCCATACTATTCTACATGGAGGGAAGGATTTTAAAACCAACCTCAAACGCTGCCTTAGAAAATCTTCCACTTTTTGTTCCGAAAACAACAGGAGGCCGACCAAGTCCTTACAAACTTTTATCACTTGAAAGTTTACCGCTGCAGCACGTAATCCATAGATGAAAATATCACCGTAAAGTGAAGCAGCTTTTAGCGGACGGTGTCCCTGAAGTTGCATCAGATGAAGAGGTAGGTCATCGAGTTGGAGTACCGTACATATAATTGACTTCAGCTATTACTGATGCAATAACTTCCCCACTCAGTACGTTTTATACAATTTTAGAAATCCAGGAGCTAAATGTAGCCCGCATTATGGTATTCAGCAGGCCGACGATCACCCGGGCTGGTGAATTTGTTTTGTCACATTGGAACGTACGTTTTAGCATTGCGTGTAAGACGGGATGTAATTGTGTGCCTAATGGTACAAACAGGTGGTATCACGATTTTTGAAAATGCACGAAATTTATATACACGAAGGACCTGACGGTGGTATGAAGATACTTTCAGTGTAAGTAGTTGAAATTAAGAGTTCTACATAATCATAGTAGATATGCCTAAAGCTTAATTCAAAGATTACATTTTTTCGAAGCAAGGACGAAGTTCTGGTGGTCCCTTCACCACCTGAACTAATAGAGCTCTAACGTCAGTGCATTAACAATTCGTTATTAATAGATTAAAAAGTTATTGCATGTGACTTACATCAAGAGCAGTGTAGAAGTGACTTAGGAAAAAACAAAGCACTGAGTGCGGGTGTTGTATCGACGTAGTTGAGACATCGGTACCGCAATCCATCTGCTGTGATACATCTTCTGAGATACATCTATACGACCGGTTAGTTCATGACGATAGCAATGGGCAATCAGTCACGTGAGTCTCACAAGTCTGGTGCCTCGAGAATTTTGGGAGATTTATAGTAGCATTTACTCATTATGTTAGGAATAATCCACCATGTATCTTCAAACACCTTGACCTACCAGTGGTAACCGCCGCACGACAGTGCGATCGAGTGCTATTTCATATGGGGTCGAAAATTCTTAGAAAACGCCCCAAAAGTTCCTTACTTCCGACGAAAGCTTAGGAGCGGGTTTGCTAGAGCGGTAAAATTGCGCTTTCGAGGTTTGACTCGCCCGGACTTTAGATAGATGCACTGGATTTGACCCAATGAATAGAGGCTACTTTGAGCGTGCGCACGCTTGCCAATAAGCGGCGAAGCCGATGCTCCTTTTTGAAATCCGGACAAGCCCAACCTTGAAATCTTAATTTCACCGACCAGACGAACTCGCCTTGAGTCAGACTGTCTATGGACACCAGCTGCCATGAACGCAGATCGCAATTGTGTCCTCTTCAAATGTATGCAGCAGATCTCGACTCTTTTCTGCCCTCTGGACAATTTTTTGGGCGTTGTAAACGGCACTAATCCTACCGAAAGTCATTTTTATTTCATTCATAAAGGGACTAATATTTGAAAAGTAGAACCACCAGGTAATGTCAGTGGCAGCGCTGCAACATTGGTACGCGGACTGCTCGTCTGTGAAGGGTCCAAACAATGTTACTGCTGCGAGGAACCTAAGTAATCGTAATTTGGCTGCAGCGAAACCTTGCTTACCGCGTCCCTCTTCTGAGAAGTCATTACCACGGTAAGGCGAAGCGAAAGCCGCGACGTATCGACGACAGTGTGCGAGTCGGCGACTCTACCAGAGTGTCTGCACGCTCCTCCAGCAACTCCATGCCTCTCATACATAGGCCCGTGTCCTAGAGCTTGTGCTAGAACTGGGAGAGGATATACGCCTGGGAACTCTGGTTAGTTCATATAGAGATACAGTATCTAGATTGTGAGCAGTGGTAAAATACTCACGATCATCTGCGATAAAAAAGAAAGAGGTTTACTCATAGGCTGACCACTCTCCAAACGAGCAGATGTCAATTAAGATCCAGGCTTAGTAACTACCGGCACCTCTCAAACCTACCGTGAGATGGAACATCGAACCCACGTGACCATAATCTGAGCTCGGATTCAAATACAACGCTCCAAATCCAATAATCTAGTTTGAATGCAGAGAGAATGTTGTGCTTAAAGAGAAGAAAGGGACATGTAGTACGTCGATACAAATGTAGATCCCTGTACGAGTCTTCCCATACAGGCTCATGGCGCATAAGAACAGCAAGTAGAGGAAGAAGACGAGAACAGGACACAGTGCACTAAGTAGGAAAGTGGACGGAATTAAACTGAGCAAGGAGAAAAGATATTCGGCTCAACTAAGGCTAAGGCAACCACAGGCGAGTCCCTGGGGGCGCTGCTCCCCGTGACTTACGATGGGCGAACATAGGGTTAGGGGCCCAAAGGAGACGCACCTGCAGCGAGGTTGGCTGAGCTGCGGCTATAGGACGTTATCAGAAATATTCAATCATACATCATGCATTGTGGGTGTTTATGAGACTTATTCAGTTTTTTTTTTTTTTTTTTTTTTGCAAGTATTAGACATTTCTTGCAGCGTCCGGTCGCCGCACCACAGCCTTTCTACCGCATGTGCGGCTTCATTGGGCCAGTGCGTCTCCATGGGGCCACTTACCCTAACTTAACCGTATGGCCTATATCATGGCCCCGAGGGGACAAGGAACTAGCAGTCGACGGACAGGCACGCTTACAGATGTGGATCATACTTCTCTGTTCACACAGGGTATAGATAATGGCTGCGAGTTGTGCAGGATCCTCCATACAGTTGACATACTAAGGCTAGTAAGGTTATACAACTGGCTGCCGCTGTCGTCGGAGGGCCAAAGCTTTTATTGATAGAACCAGAGGTGGGTAGTGGTAATTTTTTCCACTGAAGCGGTATCGGTAAAGCAGTAACGGATTAACAAAGTTCCAGTATCAGTAAAGTGGTAATTCTTCAAAAAATTACCAGCGGTATCAGTAAAGCAGTATCGGTAATCCAGTAATAAAGCGTTAATAAGCGCTACTGCTATTTGAAACAGTAAAACTAAAAATTAGCTTAAAAATCCCAAAATTTGTCTGAATGACCTTGAAAATTTAATAATTACCCTGTATAAGCTTTAAAAATGTTCTGGTATGCTGAAATGAAAGAAAAAAGCGTTTCATTTTCCTGCGAAATCTTGTATTCTTTTATTTATTTTCCACAAACAATCCACTATGTACAAAGTTATTGTAAATTCTTAATATAAATTGCTTAGTGGAAATTTCGGACTTCTCAGTAAAATTACGATCACATGGACATAGTTATAGTTTACTAGTTTAATTGAAGTGTTTGTAAATGTTACACAAAAAAATATAATGGTAGGCATATGTGGATTAAGATTAATTTAGGGGACCCGAGGAAATTTCACGGTTTATTGCTTTCACTTACCTTAGTTTGACCTGCTTCAGTGTTTCTAGCTTACCTCACCCCGTCTAAAGTACATATAGGCCTAATGTCCGCCGCTTAACCATGTCTACCTTATACCTCTTACTTTACACGTCCTCTAACCTCTGTTAGTGGTCTGATGTCACCTGTGAATCTCATATTTGTTTTGCCAGCAAATAGTTCGCACTTGTGTCTTGATAGAGACATGCAGATATGACTCTACTTTTCGCATTGTTCTCCTGTGTATTTGTACGCCTTTTATAAGAGCTTTGTTCTTCTCCCTCCTCTGTACTTGCACTCGTTTTCTAAGCGCTGTTTCCTACAGTTTACAGACAATTTGGACTTTCATAATCTTACATACATATTTCAATTTTTCGGCGGTAATTCGATTTTTTTTTCTATTTTCATACACTATTACACGACACGTGGACATTGACCAGTAGCCCATAATTACACTTTTTTATAATTGCGATAGCTATACAACACAGTCCAACGGGCTTGGGTAGTGTTATCAGTCACAATATCGGAACCCTATTTTTCTACGCAAGTCAATGTATATTTATAGGCGACGCATATTCATTTCAAAAATAATTTTTGAGTGAAGATGCCCAATACTACCCGCTCTAAGCTGTCGAAGCGTATCTTGCCCTATACATATTATTGTCATCTGCAGCCCCCAAAACAAATATGATTTTGACTTGAAAAAAAAGGATAGGATAGGATACAGGTGATACAGGTAGATAGGATACAGGTGAGATGATCTTCATGTCTTTTCTTCCAAACTGAACTGGTGGATAAATATATTTCTTTTTCAAGAAGTAAAAGGAAGACATTTTTCTTTGATTTTCCTTCCAGCAAAATCAAAGTTTCTTGTAAGGTAGATTTCTCCCTTTCAAATTCTGAAAAGAATAACGTGGATACGTACACATGGACGTACAGACGGACGTACAAACGGAGCCTCAAGCAGATTAATAATAAAGACAAGAGTACTCTCGCTGTCAAAAATAACAGCGAGAATCACTGGAGACCTTTTCATTTAACATGTTTTACCACTAACTTGAGTGCCCGCGCTGTCAGAAATGACAGCGAAGAATTTGAGACGACCCATCTCCATTTAATATGCCTTTGTCACTAATATGCTTCTGAAACATACGCTACAGCAGCCGACTCAAATTGTAACAAGAGATACGTCCTCTCTTTCAATTAATATAAGAAGGACAATCGTTTCCTACCATAGGTTACTCGGGGAAAATATCTTGCATTAGCAATCAGCAATGCTTCATATATTTTGATTTATTCAGTGAACTTAACTTAATTACCCGCGGTGTATCCATGATACCGAACAAGTCTTCAGGACATCGAAGATTTTGTGTTGAAGTGAAATCAAGGCAGTAAGATGAAAGAAATAATGTCTACTGCCCGTGAAAAATCATCTCTTCGTCCGCCCTTCGTTGATTAGCTTCTGAATATGTACGTGGTAAACAGAAAACAAACATACGGTTCGACGTATGGAGCAAGTTATTAAAATAAGACTGCATGGCCGTGCTAAGAGATTGTTTCGAGCAAGAAGTGTATTAAAATGATGGAATAAGGATCCCACTTGCTCCATCTCCACGGAAACGCTACAAAGTCGGCAACCCGGCCTATTTTTCGCCTATCTATTGTGTTAGATACAAAACATACAAATATATAAACATATATATTCTTATTGATGAAAATATATATGCATAAACAAAACACACACCACGGTGTTTATTATATTATTTGATGTCTCTGAAAGATACGCTGTAACAGACGACTCAAATTGTAGTAAAAGATAAGTGCTCTGTTCTAATTCCTCAAGCAGCACAATCGTCCCCCACCTTAGGGCCGGGGACAGACCAGAGCAACAAGCGACGCAATGCAATTTTTACGGGACTCGTGTTGCAGCAACGCACGTGTATCGCGAGGCATCGCAGTTGCGGCAGTGGGGACAGCTGACTGGTGTAACCTCCGTTACATTTTGCCGTGCAACAAATTTGTCGCGTTGCACGTCGTTTGTCTCGTCAGTGTGGCGGCGGCCTAAAGGTGACATGCAACAAAAAGCTCTCATTATCAAGCAGCAAAACATTATCGAATTTAATTAAACTAGCATGACCCGTGGAATTTCCACGGTAATGTTCTCACTTTTTACAATGAATCAATCCTAACTTATGCTATTATCACTCAAATTAGTTCGACCTAGTGCAGCTCCGTAACGTACCTCATAAATTGCGCCTGTCGCTTAATCCTTACAAACTGCGTCCAACCTGAAGTCGGTTGCTATCGAGAGACGAAACATGGAAACGTTTCTCACTATCCTTCCCATTACGCTGCTGTGTAGGGAGTAGCTCCAACTTGTCTAATATTTTGTATTCAAAAATTGCCTAAACTCCGAACCGTGGCAGCTATTCCGCTACAGTGAGTACATTTGCTTTAGTTTAAACTCCATCTTTGAATTTCAATTGAGTTTTAGTTCGCAGCTGTCCATATTAGGAATCAGTGTGTCTTAATAGATTCAACCATTATCACGCTCACAGAAATATCGGTATGTTCCATGATTCAACCGTTATCACAAAACATCTAATCCATGCACGTGAAACGGTTCCGTGTTCCGACTCGTACGCAGCAAGCTTAACGTTGCCCGTGTAGGCCATCCTAATTAAGTCACCCTAGACAACATATCTAGACACACTATCACCGGTGGACCTCGCAAATGTCCTAAAAGTAAAATTTTCGCCTTTGTATATCTTGGTAGAGACATAAAGACAGCGTAAAAACAAATATAGCATGCTAACTTTACGGATGTACTTTTCTCGTAGCTTTTCATTTATAGTTTGGACGTCTTCCCTAACCTTTGTTCGTCTTCTGAAGATTACACTATTTATACTTTCACAGTTTTAGCATTTCCACTTTTCATCGGTGTATTTGATTATTTCAATTCTATTGCGTGGCAATATGGCTGCTTAACAATTTATTTGTGATACCTTCCCGGCAAAATACGAGACTCAGCCCATTTTTTAAATAATTGATTCATGTCATCGAAGGTACTTTTTTGTTGGTTTACGTGATTTTTTATACATTGCGTTTCAATTTCACTTCAAAAATGCATTAGAATGAAGCAGTTCAGAACAGCTCGTGCATTGTATCTTTGCTACGAATTTTCCCACATTTGCATCGTTATCCGACGCTGTGAAGTAAAAATTACAAGATACGAAAATCAGTACTCAATGTATGATACGTGCAAAATAAACTTCATTTCTATGCTTCGAAACTAAGTGAAACTTTCTTCAAGAGTGGGCGCAAGACACAGCTTTGGTTGAACTTCATTCCACCAAAAATAAAAGCTTCTTGCAAGTTGAAGCTTCCGCTAATACTGAAAAGCGTGGACGGACGTGGTCTCAAGCAGAATTATAGATTCCCCAGTGCATATCCTAGATGCCCAAGGATTAGCATTCAGTACATTTAAGTTTTTCTCTTGAAGCGAAAACTAAATAATTGTGTCTATAGCCCCGTGAAAAATCATCGCTTCGTATGCGCTTCGTTGATCATCTAGTGAATTTATACGTGAAGAACTGAAAGAGCAAACAGCTAAGAGAAGCAGCAAATATCATTGTTTCAATTTCAAAAAGTGTGTCGAGCAAGAAGTGCGTTCAGATTAAAGTGATAACCTAGTCTATTTTTTACCTATTTCATTAATGTGCAGTCACGAAATATATAGAATGAACAGTTTATGATGTTAAGATGGTAGATGATATTTATTGTGAGCTGCTTTAATCAGTAATCTCACTGCAGACTTTTTATTTCGATCATACCAAATAATCCATGGTAACGCGCCAGAATCGGCTATGTTTTAGCCATTTTTGACTAAAACCGTTAGCGTTTTAAAATTGTCAACGTTCCGGTATCGGTAATCCGGTAATTTTCAGCCGATTACGGTAACGGTAAAGCGATACCTAACGATTTCAGGTGAATCGGTATTACCGCTTCACCGCTTCGTTAGTCCGGTAACCCACCTCTGGATGCAACTACGGTATCATTCCGTATTATGCACGTTGAAATAATTTTTTTTTCTTTAATCGCCTCATTTTTTGATGCAGATTACGAATCTGAAGTCGGTTTGTGGCGGTCCGCTCTACTTTCTGAGATAGAAGACTTTGAAGTTCCCATTGTTTTCCTATAGGAGAAAATACCCTGTGATGTCAAAGTGTGTAACGGAACACATTTTTAATAGTTTTTTAACCTAACTTAGGTTAGGTTAAAAAATCTATTTAAAAGCTGTTCCATTACACTCTGGCATCGCCGGGTATTTTCTCCCATAGGAAAACAATGGGAACTTCAAAGTCATATGTCTCAGAA
>LQNS02278170.1:28704452-28718635 GCA_001587735.2 Parhyale hawaiensis
TCTTTTTCCTGTTTCTCTTCATCATGAGATTTTGCAAGTTTATGTTCAATCTCTTCCAGTTTTCGCCGGCATTCACTTTGTCGCTGTAATACACACGATGACTTTTGGCATTTGATCAATCTTGCTCTTTTCTTTAGTAAGCTTTTGCAAAATTTATGGTGGCGGTTTTTAGGACATTTCCTTCTAGCCGGTGGTAGGTATTTCACTCACTTTTCCAACAGAACGTTTTCAAGGATTTCGTTCATTGTATCACTTTGGTAAATAGTAAAATTCGAATCTTTCACCTGCTAAATATGGGGGAAGGCATTGATATTTCCCTTGTACTTCCCCAAATAGGCGAGCTAGAACCCGGAAAAGAATTTATGGTAGTGGCGGATTTAATTAGCATATTATGCAAATTGCCCAAAGGTGTCAAGGTTTCATCAAGAGATTCCGAATCAGCAACCCTCAAGGATATAAAATCCACAAAAAAAACTTTGAGGGTACGCCAAAACTTGATTGAGTGCCATGCTGCTAGACTACATGGCAGGGTACCCAACACATGAAGATTGCTATTTCGCAGTTTCTAATTCGAGCTTGATTTCGTTTCTCAAATGTATTATCAGAATTTTATTGATTAATAGCCAAGGTAACACTGAGTGAATCACAGAAATCGCAAAGGTGGGTAACGAATTCATTTATTGTCCTTAGTGCATCATAGATTGCAAAGAAGCTCAGCCTTAAAAAATCGAAGCGAATACTGAATGTGGTTGGTTGTTTGATTATTTTCTGCTAGGAAGGCACAGTCCACGCCGTCCTCAGTTTTCACCCCTTCCGTAAACATGCGCACAAAGTACGTATTTCGGCTGGACCAGTGGGGCGACATAGGTTAGAAATAACCTAAGTCGGCACCTCTGGACGACGTAGATACGACTTTGGAGTCAATAGGCAGGTACGTATTCCACTAAGACCAATGGGCCTATTCCCCGAAGGAGATGAAGCAGCACTGGACGGTGGCAATACGACTTTACAGGAGAAAAACTGTAGGGAAGTTGAAGGTGTGTGGTGGCCTGCAAGAGACAATCGTCCCTGGCGATGTCAGCCCTTTTATACTTGCACTGCTGCAGCCTGCGGTCGCGGCTTCCCTCATACGGCCTTGTGTCTGGGAGACTCTCTAATCAAACCCGGTTTCATGTCCACCTCTTTGAGATCCCGTGTCGTATTGGCTTTCCAGGTCACGTGGTTGCGTGCATCTATTTACTCTAACGTCAGCGGCGCTGCGTCAACCGTCAAACTAACTTTACAACATTAAGACTAAATATCCACCGAATTCATACAAGAAACCCTGTTACTGTTCCCAAAATACCTTCACAAAATACAGTACTTTCACTTTGCTTAGCGATGTCTCACAGTGTTTCCAAGAACGCGTACAACGAATAGTGGAAGAATTATGATCTTAACAGTTAGTGCCTGGGAAGAAATTATAGCAATGTTCGTATTTAATTACGGTCTGCGTATTGCCCCTCCTACTTTCACTTCAATAATTCGTTCAGTCTATGTAGTTATCTGTATACAAAGCCAGAAACTTGCTGATATTCACCGAATATACAATGTCTATGCCTTCCCAAACACGCTCAAGTATTTTCTTATAACAGAAATCTCACAGGAAACGTCATTCGGAGATCTAGAAATTATCAGAACATACTATAGTAGCTTAGACTCAAATCTGTCGCTTTGAGCCAGTAAGAGATATTCTCATGAAATCTATGTAGAAATCAGTGGTAACAATTCTTAATCACTTTGTTAGTGCTCAATGGATGCAGCATCACATAAAATCGCAAAAGTAACCCAGAAATGATGTAGATATGCCTAGATCTGAGCCTAGAATGTAGGCTTTATTCCCACGTAGCTTACAACACCTCTAAATTCTGAGTGAAAACACTTTATGAACTTCCCGCTCGTAGTTGTCACTGCAAGAGGCTCTGCTCAAGTTTCTGTGCGCCCGACCGAAGAGGAAGCTCGCTGCATGCTACTCGAGCACATGGGCGCAAAAATACAGAGAGGTGCTGAAGCTTTGTAACTGAACTGACAACTAATAACTGTTATATCAAATACAATACGGCCCGGGCTTTACAAGCTTGTGCCCGTTCGGGCTTGATAAATTAGGGCCCTGGATAGCTAACTTGGGTCAGAAGCGTGTGAGACCAATAACTATAAATTTCAAGCCTACATAAACATGTAAAAAAAAGGGAAGCAAATAATTGGGAACTTTTTATTATAAACGTACCATACCTTGATATGAACACTAGGCTTGCTAGCTATGCGGGGCATTAAAGGCTGCTTTTGCTAACAGTCTTATTATCCAAGCTTTGGTGCGGGTTGGGCTCACACCATGACCACACTGAGTCACGGAAGCTCACTCTGGCGACGACCTTTGCTCCGCCAGTCGTTCAGTGAAAGTGTTATTGACAGGCTAGCTGGGTTTCATACTGGACTGTGAGTGTAAACGGCGTGTTGCTACTGTGTCGAAGGTTCTCCACAGCGTATTTACCGTGTGGCCATAGATTCGTAAAGCCCCATGCAAACGAAAAGCAAAAATTGCCGACAGTGGCATTTCGCCATCAAATGCTTTACCAGACTCGGCGAAAATATGCTTGAAGAGAGAGTTCAGCGGGCTGCGCTAGGCCAGCCAATCTTCTTCGTAGCTTTCGAGCACTCCAAAGCAACTTCCAGTCCAGCTTTTCCAGTTATCTGTTCACTACTATTTCATGTAACGCCTCCGTTGTTTAAAACTTAGCGTTAAAATTGTGGTGATTGTAGGAGCAAGGTCAAAAGTACAAAATTCATTTGTGTGTAGGTTTCAACGCAGGAAAGGTACATCTCAAAATTTTATTACAAACAACAAGATAGTACAAAACAATCAGTTTCTAAGTGCTCTGCTCGGTGAATACAAACCGGCCTGTAGATAAACAATAATATTTCTTAACTTAACGCCTACAATTTCTTTGTCATGCAACTTCCAAAAACTTTACCCTAGGACATAGCAACTGTCAGAACGTTTATCCGCTAAGTGTGCATTGAAATGCCGTTCCAAGCTTGACTATCCGATAATTTTGTTTCGTCGAAATCGTCGAAGATGTCGCTTATCTGCGCACGGCTTAATGCAACTTAGTTAGAGTTGCGCGTGTGAAGGAAGCATTCCTTTTAGATCGGATTACTTCTATACAGGTTCCCAGATAGCTCCAAATTTTTAGATCTAGGTCCTTGATTAACATTGGTTTTGAATTGACCCGTTTTTTTCTGCAGCCCTGGTGCCGACTTCCTAGAGGTGTACTAATACTACGTGCAATGAAGTTATCAAGTTTTCTTCAATTGAACACTGCCTGTGATGATATGTGTAGTGTATAATCATTTAAAGATTCTTTTCTTTCCTATATTATGATTTTACCATCATTAAAAACATTGGGTATTCGAGCAAGGACCCTTATTTTCCTTCAGAGTTCTCAGACAGCACGGATTGAGGCGTGTTGCAGTGCGACTCGAGAACATGTTGCTCTGAGATTCCGGTGTAACGCCGTTTGACTAACAGATATACGATGAATGTCACGCAATCTCAACCGAATAAGCGGAAACCTCATACTTATACATTGCTGACGGAGCTTTAATTTGGCTGTTTTTTTTTGGGAAGGGGGTGGCAAAACTGTGAAAAAACTGCAAGACGGCAGATATACATCTGCCATAGGATATTCTCTTCATTTTCTTAAATCAATGGATCACAATGCTTCCAAGCAAGCGCAATGTTTGCAAATAAAGATGGTTTTATTCAGCTCATTGCTCTACAACTGTTGAGGTTGTCATCTTTGTAAACTAACCTGAGTTGCATTGGATGTGAGGTAACACACGTGACACCGGTAGTCTCATTGCAACACGCCTCAGGTGTTATTTTAGCCACTTGGACTTGATCTGATCCGCTTCCTCATAGCACGGATTTCTGGTCTATGTCAAATACTTCCTCTACTTTTTCAACTACCTACAGTTGTAATTACAACGCTATTTATTTCGGACTTCATAAAAAAGCGGTTTATGCGTAACTCATCGTCGACAGGATGCATAAGAGCAGTGTGTGATGCTTTGTTACGACAATACGGAAGGCTCAGTTTACTTATGTAGTGCATGCACTCCAGTAAAACAACAAAAAGAAAATACCCAGCTTTAAATAATTAATAAATCGCTCATTGCCAGAAAGTGTGTGGGTATATCTTACTGCTTGCGCTTACAAAGTTGACAAATTTTAGGTTTGCTTTATGAAACTCCTGGACTAAGTGGGTTCGAGGTAAGATTTGAATAAAAACAATGAGAATTTGCATATTTAAGCAATTTTTGCCTTTAAAAATGTAATCTGGCCAACCTCTCTTAAAACTCCATTATATTTTACATTGCAGCATGTAACAGACTGTATTAGAGCACTGTATGTAAAATATTTACCTAAATTAAAAACTGTGACTTCACTGCTGTGGCGCGATACGTATTTTCTGTAAAACTGTAAAATATTTAGAATATTTTCGCTACTCTTTCGTTATCGCGACAAACTAAGTATTTATATATAGAAACAGCATTGTTTGATGCCCTAATTATATTTTTAAAGCAATTCATTCGGGCTTTTCATACAACAAAGCTCAACCGAAGTTCGCGTCGAAAATCCAGCCTGCCGTCGCCTGCTCTAGCTCTGAAAGTCGTCAAGTCGCTGTGTCGTTTGTCGGTCGACGGGCTGTTACGGCAACCAAAGTTGCAAATGTGAATCAGCCTTTATGAAGCTTAATATCCTGATAGCCTAAGCGTAAACAAAAGTGGCTAGTGTGAACCCGCCTTCACACGGTACTAAGTGGCATTACGTTAAGTCACCAGATGACCTATTATCGGGAAGGCTTTGTTTTGAGCCAACACGTTGATGAGTCGCAGTTGCACGCAGCCGCAACAGCAGCAGACTGCATGCCAGTGATAACAGAGCTCATCTGCAATGATGAGGACGCGGACTAAATACAGTCTACAGTTGTGAACAGCCCACAGTAAACACTGTGGTTTGGTGCCCCGGTCGCTCCCAGAGNCAGTTGCACGCAGCCGCAACAGCAGCAGACTGCATGCCAGTGATAACAGAGCTCATCTGCAATGATGAGGACGCGGACTAAATACAGTCTACAGTTGTGAACAGCCCACAGTAAACACTGTGGTTTGGTGCCCCGGTCGCTCCCAGAGCAGCTGATGCCTCTATGGTATTCTGTGTTAATCTTATTCTGTTTTTGTTCCCACTTGCATCATAATTATTGGTTCTTGAAGCGCTGCTGAATTCTGCGCAACTGGCAGCTGCGAGCTAACAGAGCATCTGACGTCCTTCAAGATGGCTGGTAAGTTGAATATTTGTGCATCGGACATATTTCGCCAGGTAAGAGCTGAATCCTGAGGTGTGGTGTAGACCCGCAACATAATACCGATGAAGTGCCTTACCTAAGGTGAATTTCGGATGAGGGTTAGGTTGTGTTATGTACACCACCTGCAATATTTAAAGGAGTTATGGTTCAACTCTACGACCATTGCATGGGAAGCCCAGCAGCAATTTATCTCCACAACAAATTTCGCGTATTGCAATTAGTTTATCTGCTACTTTCAGCAGGTAAGCGTAGAGACTTCTCTACTCAGCTGGGAATTATAACAGAGAGAAGCAGTATATAAATGACGAAATTCAGCATTTGACAATAACACAACCTTGAGACTGGCTAGTTTTTCTTTGATCGAATTATATGTAAGTGCTATCAGATAAACTCGTCTGGATTAACAAGTCGATCTACTTCTATTTTCGTATGCCAGAGGCGCATGCAACTACCAAATCTACAACAATCCTCAGCTATGGGCATCAAAGTATAAAAGTCTGAACTGTCCCTTTCATGTTACTAAGCAGTAAACATTTTAAGCACTTTTTTATCCATCTCTCATTCGATGATTTTTTCAACCCGTTACATTTTCACAAGTGTAGAAACTTCTCGAGAACGATAGTAAACGCGTTTCTGGGTTACTGTTCTTATACACTGGGTGCCACCGGCTACGTCATAGCTTGATATCAGATGTTGTTTTCTAAAGCACTAATAACTATTGTCTAACTAGCTTAAGATATAATAAATTTATAGGGTGTGCAAGAGAGACAATAATTATCTCCGCCAAGGACGTTATGTTTTTGCAGAGTTTACAGGTTTGTCTATCCCTTTGTCTGTCACCAAGTTAATACAAAAAGTTGGGATGGATCCTTACGAAATTTCAGGGAAAGTTAGGCATGTTAGGAGGAACAGATGATTAAATTTTGATGAAGATCCGTAAAATCGTTTCTTTGTATGTCTAATTTATTGATCTTGGTAACAAAGCTCGAACAGTTATAGACAGATTTTGATTAAATTTGTAGAAATTGTTAGTTATGTTAAAACTAAGAGTAAAATAATGTTAATGACTAAATTTTTGTGATGATCTGTTTGTCCGTTTGCTTATGTGTCTCCATGTCTGTCGGCAACATAACACAAAAAGTTGTAAACTGATCTTTATGAAATTTGCAGAAATTACTGGAAATGTTGAAAGACACAAATGGCCAAATTTTGCTGGTGATCTGTTCTTCTCTTTGTGTGTTTGACTAATGTTTGCCGGAACCATAGACCACACAATACATTGCCTGGACAGCGGCGCCTATATGGCAGATTTCGGTCCCGCAGTTGGGCCTGACTGCACGGTGCTGCAGACGCATTTTTAGATGTTCTCCTATTACTTTTTATCACCCGCAAACAAAGTGAGAGAGGTGATAATGTTTTCGTTGAAGATTTAAGTATATATATCTATATATATTTGTACATTTGTCTGTCCACCCAATTAGTGGTCGAAGGAGTTGAGCAATGTGCATTATTTTTTTGCAGAGAGTCGGTGGTTGACCCCTATGTCATCCATGCCAAAATACTGGGAATAGTAGGCCATAAAAAATGACGGCGATGAAATTTATTCCCCACCAAAAAACGGGTGGAAAAAGTTGAGCTATGTTCATGATTTTTTGCAGGGAGTCTCGTGGGTTGTCCTCAATGCCACACACGCAAAAAAAAAAACTAGAAATAGGATTAGCTGGCCATAAAAAATGACGGCAATAAAATTTGCTCTCTACCCAAAAACTGGTAGGAGTTGAGCTATCTTCATGATTTTTTGCAGTGAGTCTGGTGGGCTGTCCTTGATGTGACCCATGCCAGAAAACTAGGATTAGCTGGTCATAGAAAAATGACGGCGATGAAATTTTACTCCCAGTGCGGGTGATGGTCTTACGCCACCGAGGCGTTCTTGTTCACACTTTCTGTAGGCTACTTGACTTAATTCTTTTACATTCAGTAAGGAATAGCAAACCTGTACATACTTCTAATACTTCTATACACAACAAATTTTCAAAAACATTAAGGCTTGAAATATAATTACGTAGACAAACTGTTTGTGAAGCACTGTAGTATTGACAGCAGTGAAGTGAAGTTATCTTGATGACCAACAAATATTCAATCAGACAAAACAAACAGACAGACGAACTCAGCCAAAAAACATAACCTCCTCGGCGGAGGTAAAAATGGTTGAACGATTCTCCAGAGAATTTTCAGCCGGCGTATTTCAAACCATGCACCGATGAATTTTTTTTGTACTCTCATAGATCGATCCGACGAAGACCTCCATCTCCAATACTGAACTCCCGCCATAGTAACTTTAGATACCTGAAAGAAAATGAAGCCAACATTCAGTTAGCTCCTCTTGATATTAGTGCACAACGAGCAGGCAACAAATTCTAGTGCTCGGTTTAATGAAGATACATTCTCAACACTAGATTAGGTAGCTGCCACTGGCAGTAGACGGACCAACAGGCCCATTCCCAGAGCAGCAGGGATTAATGCTCCGGCCCTCTATGAGCTACCGCCGTTTGTCAGATAATGTCGATATCCAAGAATGAAGAGAAAGAGGAATATAAAGAAAATTTAGAACTTATTCAAGCTCAGGACGTGATTGTGCAAGCGTGATTTTTTGTAGCAGAGTATCGGAAGCTCAGAGACCGTTTAGTCAGGGCATGATAGATAATGGATTAGGGTAACGTCGGAAGCTTTGGCCAGGAAGAGTTTGAGACTCCTGGAGGAGGAGCGCCTTGCTGTGGAAGGTGTTGTTTCCAGTATTTGTCAAGTCGATTTTTCAGCGCACTGACTATTTCTGCGCCGACAACTTCGTAGGGAAGTCTATTCCAGTTTCTCATGCCATTGATAATGTGATAGAATGAAATTCGTTCAAGTCAACTCCCATATTATAGCAGAATGAGGTATAGAAGTGCCTATTGCTGCTGTTAGAACCGGGAAGTGACTACTGCATGACTAATTACAGTAGAATTATTATCTTACCGTAAGTCTCCTGTGCTTGACCAGCATACCCAGCTAACAACGTGACGTTGATATAAAGTCGTTTGTACACATATCAACGTGCTATGCACGTTGATATGTGGACTCCACATAACGTTAATAGCACGTTGTGACCAACACATTGTGAGACAACGTGCTGAAAACGTCGTGACAATCTCCATAGCTACCTGATATTGTAAATTCAGCTCCAGATAATGTTCTTAGCACGTCGTAACACAACGTGTTAGGCACGTCTATAGTACGTCGCATCGTAACGTGCTAGGGAGGTGTCCAGCACGCTATATCAAAACGTACTAAGGGATCGCTCAGCACAAGGTGTCAAGGACGTGCCCAGCACGTTGTTAGTACGTTGTGATACGACGTGCCAACAACGTTATCTGGAGTCCACAAATCAACGTGCATAAAACGTCGTGCCACAGCCCACAACGTTGATTCGACGCCTTGGGTTAGCGGGGATACAGGGTCTTAGATATACAGTATTTAGGTCAGCCAAAAAGTTTGCCGCACCGTGGAAAACCGTAGATATTATTTAAACAATATGTTACTGATTGCTTCACAACAAATTTGTAGAAAAAAAAATATTCTAGTAATAGTTGCGTTTAGCGTTGCTGGTCGTCAGTATTGTACCTGGTCTCTTTTGCGTCAAACTGAAAAACAACCTACAAAACTAACCTCTTTCTCCGACAGAGGACAGCTTATAGGTTTACAGCGAGCTGAAAATTTTGACCGAAAAGTGTCGGAAATGATGGCCATAGGTCTTAGGACTGTACAGAGAAGACCTGCTCAGTGAAATGCTGATGAAGTGCGGTCATTCAGTGGTACTAGTGGCGGGGGTAAAAGTCTGAATAGTAAAGATAGGCATCCTCTGACTATTGATAAAAGCAAGCCGGCGGGAAAGTGTTCAGGAGCTTACTATCATGTTCATAGAAGGTCCTAAGAAACTTTATGCTTGAACCATGCGTCGTGAGATGGCAGAAAATGGTTTCATGAGTCGCGACATCTCCAGGAAACCATTGGTCAAAAATGAATCAAACAAAGCTGCTCCAATTTACATAGGGCGTCAAACACTGGGTTGTAGAACTGTTGAAATACGTCCTACGGTGGGATGAATTGAGGTTCACCTTGTACCAGATAGATGGCAGAGCTAGAGGGAGACTAAAAGCCCATGAAGCTATGGATCTTTATGCATCGCTCAGACAATACAGGCTTCCTTCTTCGTGGGAAAATTTTTTAAACGTTTGTTCGTACTTGGGAAAAATTTTTACCGTCGGTTTAGATTATTTACGAAGTCTTGTAGAGTGTATGGCTGGTAGAATGAAAGCTGTTCTCAATGTAAAAGGCCCAAGAAACTATTAAGTTTCACTGGTTTCATAATATCCACATTTATCCAGAGTAAGGCGAATATGCTCTCGGTGAATAGGGTCGGACCTCACTGATACACAGAGATAAAAGGGCTGCGTGCACGTTAAATGCGTGTCAGCAAAGCAGTGACGCAATAATGACGTAGCCTTCCATTGGTATCTTCTGCCGTTTAGATATGAGCTCCCTCCCACCTCACTAACTGATAGCCTGTTTTGTCTTATCGCTCGGATGCCCAACTGTATGTACCAGCAGGCTTCTCTGTGATTATAGTGCTGACCTTCAGGCAGCTCCTAGCAACTACCTACTTGCTGTACTCAAGACCCTGCCCATTATCTATTTATTACCTACAATTACGTCCATACGTTACTTCCGTCGATCACAGTATTATAGTTAACATTTTTAAATACTGTAGGTTTATACATTCCTAGAAATCTATTTATGCATATATTCAGAGCATAATCCACAGTGTCCTGCTCCATATTATGCTGAACGAACTTCAACTTCAGGAGGTCGAAGAGAAACCACAATAGAAAACAATTGGTTGGGTGGGAAACGCATATTACTTCGCATATGACTATGCCTGAGTCATGGAGGTATGTCACCTACAGTCCTTTTTTGGTAATTTTTTTTATTGTATGTGGCAGTCATAATTAAGTATATAACTTATTTGTGATAGCTTTTGTCCTACTTGGGCAGGCCGATTACTATTTTGTGCCGATGTGGAATGAGCCGCAGTGACGCTACTTTAAACAATTTTATAGCTAATAGCACACTCGAGCTGTGGCTCAAATCTATCTCTTTACTACGGAGACTCGCGACTCGTAAGTTCGCTGGTTTTTATGCTGCGAACTGTGTTAGCATGAAATTCATTGCCGGGATACGTGTTCGGCCGTGCTGATATGCAGGTGTTCAAGTCGATTTTGGTCTTCTTCTTAGCAGCCCTTTAAGCATCCTGAAGCTGATTAGGCTCTATTCTTAGGCTTCATTATTTGGTTACGGGCGCCCAACTAGATGCGTAGTTTTTATGATAAAAATATAGCCATGACATTGGAGGGTGTAATTCATCGTCCACAGCATCATGATCACGAGTGTCGGAATAAATGGCGGAAATAAGTGTACGATACTACATATTTTTTAATAACTTTTTAAATACTGCTTTTGAATGTTTTATTTTTTTGTGAAATATTGATTATTGTTGGTGCTTTAATATTAAATTTCCAGGTACTAACATTTCACGTATGTTTTAAATCACACGGCACTAGTTACAAAAATTTAAACTTTTGGGTTGGAGCTTTCACCCACCGTTTCTGCATTGATTTCGTAAAATGGAGATGAGTTTCAATGGGCATTTCATCCCAAAATCTCTTAATGCATTCCACCAATGAATTCTTAATATCAAATTAAATATCTTCCATTTTGTTTGACATGCTTTGAAAGGATGCCCCCGTATGTTTTCAATTGGTTTCAGGTCCGGTGACTTTGCTGGCCAATCCAGAACGTTGATATTGTGGGAGGAAAATTATTTCTCTGTGTGCTTAGCAGAATACAGTGCAGCATTACTTGATTTTGTTCACGACATTGAAGAAATAGTAGAAGACTGTTTTCTAAATCTTGAATAGGCCTACACATCACAGCGTTCTATTTGGCATTCATTTAAAATATCTTGGCCTTTCCATTGGAGGAAAATGCTCCCTAAATCGTAAGTGACCCTCCACAAAACGAACACTGAAAAAAATTGTTCATATTTTTTCAAATCATACCAAAATGACTGAAATTCATCCGGATTAAGTTTTTTGTCATCCAAAAAAATAGTGGCTCCGTTTTTTTATCTGTCCACATTACAATATGTTCTTCTAAAAATTTATCAAAACAGTGAGTAGATGACATTGGTTACCTATAAATACATCACAATATAAAATTGATATTTTGACTAGAAAATTTCAATGATAATAATTCAATTTGTCCATTTACACAGCTCAAAGGACTCAATTGTTCGGTTCTCCACTTCTTAAAAAGACAGAGATGCATCCACCGACGAGGTTACGATAGTATGAGCTTCTAACAGGCTTGTTCTCAATTTCTTTTTTAGCATGTTATACAAACTGTCCTATTGTATATTTTTAAACGTGTTTTAGAGAACAATAAACGAGTTAAACGAGATATGAACAATATTTATCCTAGCTAACATTTTTACATTGATTCTACGTAGAAATCAGATCGTGGACTCCAGATAACGTTGTCAACACGTTGGGACCTGCACGTTCTAAGGCAACGTGTTGACAACGTTACGATAATCTCCACAGCTACATGACATTGTCAGTTCAACTCCAGATTACGTTGTTAGCACGTTGTGATGCGACGTTCTACCAACGTTATCTGGAGTTCACAGATCAACGTGCACAGCACGTTGCCCCACCGATGACGACGTTGATTCTACGTCATGTGTTAGCGGGGATTGTAGTTAACTAGTTGAAACCCTACGTCTGTGTGCTTATCTAACCACGTTTCGGTTAACCCAATAATATCAAATACTGGGTTAATATAGCTAATAAGGCTGATTTTGGCAATCAGTAAAATCAGTATGGAAAGCTAGAACAGAACTTGCCATATTGTATTCCAGATATTCTATGCAAAGCCATTTTAAATTTATTCTAGTCAACAACCTTATATTAAGTTTTTTCAACTTCAAAGATAGGACTCCTATAAAGGCATGCTCAGGTCTGTCGCTTATAAACACTGTAGCGCACAGTGTGCGTCGGAATATGTGGGCTCGCTGTACGATCTCATGATGAAGGGTGTAATCGATTCGTCCGCCTAGATAATTTTAATGTTTTAGGGACATCTAACATTCCCTGTGTATTGCGCATTTTAGAATCTCTTTCTTTACATAGACTCATACCTCAACTTAGCGATGTGCAATCCTTTGCAATTAGAAAATTTTTGAGTTTTGTCATCCTTGTATGTTTATGCATCACAATTTAGATTATTACTTTTAGACTTTGTGTGCCATAATATTAGTTGAAATCTAAACAAATGGATCAATTTTACTTCTGTCTGTAGAGATGTTGGCAATACCTCCGTAAATCGAAACTTTCGTTTTTAGTCATTCAACTAAGGTTTAAAAGAAAAAAACTAGCATACTCACGCTGTCAAAAATAACAGCATACTTTCGTTACCAATATGCTTCTGTAGGCCAACGCTACAAGGCCAACTATAATCGTCATAAGAGAGGGGTGCTCTCTCTTTCAATTCATCTAAGCAGCACAATCGTGTCCACCTTAGAAGAAGTGTAGAAAAACTTTCACATTAGCAAGCAGTAAAGCATCTAATACGAAGAATGACCGTCGTGTGTTTATAAATATATTTATTCATTCATATGTTCGGTGTCACGCTCGTAACGAAATAGATAGGCGGAATTTAGCCCAAGTTGGAGGCTCTGGTTGTCCTCTCAAGCTCCATAGAAAGTGATAGGCAGAAAATAGGCCGGGTTGCAGAAGATGGCAAACGTATCTTAAGCAGGGACAGCTGAAATTCCAACTATGAAGACATCGCAGGTTTAGTCTGATTTGTACGAGTATTAGCTTCTCCATACATAGAATCTACGACAAAGTATAGGACGAACGCACTTCTTGCATTGCCGAAGATGAAATCGTAGCAGTGAAGACATCTGAAGCTTCCGTTGGCACTCTCATGCTTCTTGATTCGTAGTTTCTTCCCACAGATGATTTCGTTGCATAAGATATTTTTCCCACTTTGATGCAATGTCAACAAAACTGACGAAACATAAGTTTTCACGGGCAGTAGACAATTATTTCTTCTAGCTTACTGTTTTCCTCTGATGAAGCAATTTTCTCTTCATAGGTCAAAATTTGAGAACCTCAAATGAAACAGATATATGAGGTGGAGAGACGGTTCCAACGGTATCTTTGCTACGGAGCGAACACATTGTATGTAAGCTGCCATTTTGTTTAAGTTCGTTGGAATGTTTTACTCAAGATGTTACTTCTGCCTGTCTATATAGTAGACCTAAGAATGACAGCACGACAAGGGATAAATGAAGAAAATTAAGAAGCAAATAAGAGACAAGGAGATTCCACACCGGCCTAGAGGCATTAGGCAAACGTATAGGTTATTGCGTGAGTTTTTCACGTACGGGTCCACTAGTCTATATATTAATACGCTTGTATCTACGTGTGTGTGTGTGTGTGTGTGTGGGTGTGTGTGTCACGCTCTTCACAAATAGATAGGCGTAAATTCGAGACTTGAGTTCATTTCACCCGTATCATATCTACGCTTTCGTTTTTCTTTTCAAAAGTTTTACTCGCTTTGCTGGTAGCGATGGCATTCCTCTTAAGGTCTTGCTCTTACAGCTTCTCTTGCCGT
>LQNS02278170.1:28720638-28731950 GCA_001587735.2 Parhyale hawaiensis
TTAGCGGATGAAACAATTAACCCAATCTATTTTCGTTTATTGTATATTGCTTTGTATTGCATTAAACAAAGCAGGAAAATGATGGGTTATTGATCAATATTCACGGGTTCCGAAATAGTGAGAAAAAAATCGTATACGCCCACAAAAAATTGGAACGTGTAACCTTATGGCGGGCTAAGTTATCTGTAAACTGTGGGAAACGGAGCTTCAAAAAAAAAAAAATGTGTGCAAATAAAAGGAGAACATTACAAAAAGTACCGTCGTGTTTCTGTGTTTTTATCAAGGCACAAATGCTAATTCTCTGCTGAGAGAACAAATGAGTGATACATTTTATAAAGTGAGAGCATTAACAAATCGTCGAATTCTCACGGGTCACCCACGCTTCACGTTAGAGACGCAATGTGTAACGATAGACAGGTTTGAACGGCGGATGTTAGTTCAGACGTTGTAGATTAAGTTAGAAGCGCTACCTCAAATTAAATAAGGTGAGTGAAAATATTTCCTAACCGTGTGTGTCACGCTCTTCACTAATAGATAGAAGGAAATTAGAGTGTCCCGATGTACTCTTGGATACGACCCGGGAAGGGATCAAAGGAAGAAATAGTCAAGTTTATATTTCAGCATCTGTGCGGCTCACAGGTCAAGGGTAGACGCTTCACGGCCAGACTTGGGACATTCTCAACCTTGGTATGCGCCATACTGGTCCGAGGGTATAATAATTAAAGAACAATTCTCTTGTTTGTAGATTTTCCACTGGTTCATTCAGTATTAGATAGGGGAAAACTCCGATGATACGGGACTGAGATATCACTAAAGAACATTGCTTCTGTACTGTGGAATTTCTAAGGGGTTCCAGCTGCACCCACAGCAACGTAATCAGAAAGGTAGGAAGTAACGTCGGCATTTTTTATTAGACTGAATATGCCAAGACTAAGTGACTGGCGTGATTTATGTGGTAGGTTACGTTAGAGGAGCTGTCCTAGGTTAGGTGCGTTACAGTAGCGCATTGCTTAGATTGCTACATCTTATAAAGTGGGAGCATTACCACCCATTACCTTTACCCAATTGCCGAACTAACTCTATTTTCGAACAAACAGTTATTATTTGATGGGATTGGTATTTTCGCCTATCAAATAATGATGTTTGTTGGGAAATAGAGTTAGTTCGGCAATTGGGCAATTCTCTTAATTAAGCATGGATAGACAGACATTGTTGAGTTAGATTGAGTTCGTCTGCGATAAGTGACTGACGTTTACTCAGACGGTGTGGGTTACGTTATAAGAGCTGCATTAGGTTAAACTAAGGTTTATTCCAGTAGTGTAGCTTGGGTGGATTCATTTTGGAAAGAATAGTCTTTATTCAACCGTGGTATTTTGCGGGTCCCGCTAGTTACTGAATTAAAATAATTCCCCATCGGCTAAACTAGCTCTTGAAGGATAGGTAAGTATAATAATAATAACTAGCTGGACCCGTGAAACTTTCAAGGCTTTGCAAGGCCTTTCAGACAGACCCGTGAAACAATTATATTTTAGTACGGTAACACCACACTTATTCTTCAACTCAGGGACTCGATGTGTGATATATCAAGTCCATCCTCTTGGTTGATAATAATATCCATAATTCCAAGCAGTGGAGTAACCAGGGGAGGTTCGTGGGGGACACACTCCCTCCCTAAAAAGTTACACGCGCCCTTCACTGGAAATGAGGCCTTGGAAAAAATGTACTGCTTAGGGCCTAGCTTTTGTGTCTCGCTGCCCCCCCCCCCCCGTTGAATTCTGCCAGCACTGTTAGTGCCCACCCTCACATAGAAATTTTCCAGTTCCTAACCAGTTCATTTAGAAGAGTCCAGGGGCATAAAAATTATTAAAAAGACCTTGCCCAGCTGCACAGGACTGTTGACCTCCGTGTATCATTGGACCCGTGGAATATTTGCATAAGTTAGCAGAAACAGTGAAACGTTCCCTGTCTGGCTTAAGGCGCTTCAGTTAGATCAGTGAAACCTCTGCATTGTACCATGGCAATTTCCTTACGACAAGCCATTTTGCTGAATAAATAATTACTGAAGCGCCCCGTGGTATGTATTTATATCTTACTCTGTTTAACTGGACCCGTGCAATTCCTTTGGCAGTAAACCACGTTACAGGTGCCCAAAGCCTTATTCTTAAAAGTTTCGGGTCATAAACAATAATTAAAAAGACCTGGCTTGTGGCCGAGAGAGTAGTCACCAACCGTATCACAGATACGCCAGCTTCTCGAAATCAATAAAGCTCGAATTTTCTTATATCCATTAGTGATGAAGAGCGTGGCACAAAAGGTACGTAGGTACTAGCGTATTAATATATAGATATATTGTCTTGAGATAGCATTATATCATTTTCCGAAAAGTACGATGTGAAGCTCAGTAGAAATATACCTACGACGCGCGTTTCGCCGGACCTTGGCTCATCAGGTGGGAGGTCGAAGATGGTCGAATTTGAAGACGTTAAAATTTACAAAAATTTTTGCAGGATATCCCGGTAAGATGTAACTGTGATACTGTGGATTCCTAAGCTTCATATACAACTGGCGGGGCCCGTGGAAATTCCACGGTTGATTTCCGTATTATTACCTCCGCCAAGGAGGTTATGTTTTCGTCGTGTTTGTCTGTCCCTTTGTCTGCCTGTCACCTAGAGAACTCAAAAAGTTATGAACCGATTTGGACGAAATTTACAGGGATTGTTGGGTATGTTAGGAGGAAAAGATGATTAACTTTTGGTGAGATATGTCTATCCGTTTGTATGTTTGTCTGACTCACTTTTCTCAATGACATAACTCAAAGATTATGGATGGATTTTATAAAATTAAGATGAGTTGTTAGGTATAAAATAAAGAGTAAATGACCAAATTTTGGTCATTCGTTCGTTTGTCACTGGTTTTAATTTTATGCTTGTTAACGCAATAACTCAAAAAATAATGAATGGATCTTTAGGAAATTAATTACAGTTGTTAGTAATGTGAAGAGATATGAATGACCAAATTTTGGTGTAGATCGGTTGGTTCGTTTCTATGTTTGACTAATTTTTCTCATAATTTTTGTTAGCAGCATAACTCAAAAAGTTATGATCGGATCTTCAAGAAAATTGTTCAAGCTCTTATTACTATCAAAGGGCACAAATGATTAGATTTTGGAGTTTATACGAAGAAAAATATGGTTTCAGAGCCAATTTGAATTTTTTGCTACCTTTGCCTCGCTTGGCGGAGGTATGCGCTCTCAGAGTGCTCTAGTTATTATTATTATTATTTTGTCACTATGCAGACCCTGACTGGGCGAGAGAGTTGCATGGCGACGTTAATCATATGAAATTGAAAGCGTTTGCACAGAAGCACATTAGTACCGTCTACTTCAAATAGGCCTATACGCATAACCATCAAAAGCTAATAAAAATGTATGATCATCCTTGGAGCGTCGATGTACAAAAAATTACTGCATATAAAGAGGTGAAACACGGAACCACATGCCTAACCTAGCGTGAAAAATCTAATACTCAGGATGAAGTGACAGCCTGCTGATCAATTAAACGCTAACATTTTCATCCTCATTTTCAAAAATTCAGAAATGATTACTGAAAAACGCCTCAAAAGTTTCGAAATTTTCCAGGGCAATGAGGAAGTACCTAGCCTATTACTTCAAGCCCAACAGAAAATGGAAAACCTTTCGAGGCAACCATCAAAAGGTGGAAGCCAATGTGCATTATTGCATCGTTGACGGCAAGCCCTTAAGGAAAGCAGGAACACTACTCTTAGAATAAAAATCCCACAGACGTAATGTCTTCAGAGGCGTAGCTAGGGAAGGGGGATCAGCCCTTAAAAAATTGCATACCCTAAAGCTTACAGCTTTTCATTTCAACCATGCATGACTTTTGAAATTTCGTATCTCGGTAGAGGTCCCAGTTATCAAAAATGACGCCAGTAATTGTGAGATTGAGCTTATTGTTTCAGTTCCCAGTATAGGTTTTCCTGCAAAATAGGTCTCATCCCTGCAGGCCTGACCTTCCATTGATAAAACGAAAATTGAATAGCCATGAGTTTTGTGAGAGTAAAATATCCCCCCCCTGCAAGAGAAGGCGCGAATAGCAGCTTGGAATGGGTCAATTGTTGAGCAGCACAAAGAAAAATATAGTTCAGTCAAAAGAATTCATCGGAAAAGCTTAGGGCTTCCGTATCCTGGATGCCAAGCGATTGTTGTAACTCAAGCGTCGAAATTTGGCTGCAATGTCAATTGAATATAACATGGCCTCTGCTCGGCGAAAAGTAGCAACTGCTGCGAAAAGATTCATCTACAGAAAGCATAAGCGAAATGGATTATGCCAGCCAAGACTCAGCATGTCAAACTGCTAAGAAGAATTTAAACTAAAAATAGGAAATATAGCTTATACCCGACAGGATCAAAAACTTCATCAAAGATATTGCGTGTCATCTACCACGCTAAGAAGAAAAATCATCATCGTCATATCGAAAAATACAGACCTAGTTTACTCTAATAATGTGAACTCACTCAGTGCTGCTCACTTAATGATGATAGTGTTGTGTTCATACGAATGGACGGGCCATCTAAAGTGTTTCTACAGATTAGAAGATATAACAAAGGAAAATTGTGAATACGATTCATTCAGTAATAGAAATTTACTTTCAAGTAAACAGTACTAAAATTTCAGTTTCAAAAATGAGTATGCACCCTTTGAGAAAAATTGGCTCGCATCGTAACTACGGAGAAGACCGACTGAAGTCACGGTTTCTTATTCAAATGCAACGGTTCTCCAAGCTAATACTGTAAGCGTAACGGGCAGACACACGTACGGACGTATGGATGGAGCCTCAAGCAGAATTATAATATAGATTTACAAACTAGTAAATGTTTCTTCAATTTTGAAACATTGTCCGCTGCATCGACTCCAACTACAGCACATAGATACACCAGGGCGGCAGGATGCTCGTGCACAGGAGTTCAAAGGTGGCACATCTATGTGGAAGAAGGCGAAAACACAGTAGAAATTGACGAGAGTTTCCAGTTGTAGAAAAGCGGTGGTAGCCGAGAACTCAACAATTTTTATGGTAAAAGTTCCTACGTTTACAAAGATTGTATTATTAATCGACCTGGGCACTTTTAGAAGTGCCGAGTGATTGAAATAAAATTCACAATGGAAAATTCCTGGCACCGGTATGCTGGTGACGGGATTTTAATGAAGTTAGTTGCACACCTAATTTTATCGCGTTTATTAGTGCAGATCATTAGTTGCCCTTCAGTAGGTAGTTGTACTCCTGGGGGTAGGTAAAACTTCCCTGGGGTAGTTGTCTGCTTGGAGGTAGTTGTTCTCCCAGTGGATAGTTGTCCTTCCAAGGAGTAGTTAACCTTCTATGGAGATAGTTGTCCTTTGATTAAGGTATCGGTCCTCTACGGACTCGTGGGTATTCTACGGGTGGTAAATGTTGTCACTTACCATTGTTTAACCTGAGGTAGTGCTTCTAACTTAACCCAACCCGTCTGATCTCAAGTCCGTCGCTTACTCCAGTCTTTCGTTACGCAGTAAGTCTACCTTACATCTCTCCTAACCTTTCGTAGTATTTTTAATTTACGACTAAAATTAATATAAAATTTATTCTGCCAGCAAAGAATTCGCACTTGTATCTCGATAACGACAGAAACATGACGGTACTTCTGGCAATGTTCCCCAGTGTATTTACCACACCTTTTCCAAGCTCTGTTTCCCTCAGTTTACAGGTAATTTAGCCCTTTCGCATTTAAATTTTTTGTCGGCGTATTCGACTTTTTCACTATTTCGGGACCCGTGGATACTGATCAATAGCCCATCGTTTTTCTGCTATGTTTAATGCTGTAGCTATGTAATAAAAGAAAGCAGATTCGGTCATTTTCTTTACTCGCAGCAAGGTAATCTTCTGTTCTTAAGTTGTCATTGCATTTGCTCAAACATTGCACTGTTGTGGCGGAATTCCAACGGTAACGGCAAACAATGATACGGATACTAATAAGCTGATACAGGACAGCTGAGGTGCCCTGTTGCATCCGACTGATGATCCCCGCTTATCATAGATTCCTACGTTAGCTTCATAATGCTGCCTGATTCATATTATTTTGAAGATTTTACCGACTTTTTTCCTAGCTAGTTGACCGACGACAGCTGCTGAGCTTCAAAACTATTTGCTCCAATTTCCTGCTATCTATTATTGAAGAGCGTAATACACGAAGCAACAACGCTATTACTATTATAAATAATAATACAATTTTTTTAATGTAACAAGCTTGTACAATGGTTGTTCACAGGCTCTTCTGTAAGCTTCCGTAGAGAAGCTTTTCGAGCAAGATAACATACATATGGTCATATGCATATTACATAATTATTCTATAGTCGTGACGGCAGGTGCATGAGACACACGCGCTACAGATAGAGTCCAAGACCACAAATTACTCCGTGTATCCTTTGCTACAGCACACACGTTTACAAAGAAGGACACTCGGGAAAAACTGAGAATATACTCACGGAAGAGCTCCACAGTAGATCAACGAGCACAGGCGCAACAACCGGGAAAGAAAGGGAGACAGAGCAAAGCTCCATCAGCACGAAAGAAGCGAAGCAAAGCGGCCGCGAGAGAAGGACACACCAAAAGTCCACAGGTCCGAGAAATCCTCGGAGCCTAGCTCCCTCCAAGTCTTCAGTTCATCTTTGTTTTTCTGTTCAAGCGAGAACTCTCCGTCAAAAGAAGATAGCAAGTTGAAAGAATGAACCGTGTCTTCTGCCCCGTGCTTCGTTGATCAGCAACAGATTTTCTACGTCGTAAAGTGCGAGCAAACATATGTTTCGATGAGTGGAGAAAGTTATCAAAATCAAACTCCACGGTTGTGCTAAGAGGAGCTTTAAATATTTTATTGTTTCATTGTCAAGAACTGTTTCAAGCAAGAAGTAGATTGCGACAAAGGGATATGGATCCCATTTCCGCCAGCTACTGCTATCTGGTGATCGATTTCCACGAAAACGCGACTTATATATTTACCAAATCTGTAACCTGGCTTATTTTTCGCTTACGTGTCTATTTAGTTAAGAGCGTGATGCGAAACATACAAATATATAAACAAATAAACACACGACGTTATTTATCATATTGTTTCAAGATAGCTCTACGAGATTCAGCCCTTGCCTACTTATTTAGAGGAAATGTTTGGTATGTTAAGGGAAACAGATGATTAACTTTAGTGAATATCCATTCAACCGTTTATATAGTTACCTATTTTTCTTGGTGACATAACTCAAATACTGACAAACGAATCTCCATGTATGGCAATAGCTCATAGAGTGCCGGAGCGTATGCTCCGGTGTCTCTTTGGGAATGGGCCTAATGGTTCGTCTACTGCCGCCTATCTAATCTAATCTAATCTACTTTGCTGGAATTGTTGAGAAGGGCAACTAGCCAAATTTTTGCAATTATCTGTCAGTCAGTTTGTTTGTTTTCTGTCTGTCAGAACTTAACTTATAAAAGGAATAGATGAATATTCACAAAAGTCACAGAAATTGTTACAAATTTTATGAGGTGTAAATTACTAAATTTTAGTGACGATCGGTTTGTTCTTTACTGTATTTGGCTATGTTTGCTTAGGTGTCTGTGAGAACATAGCTAAAAAATTTACAGACGGATCTTTAAAAAAATTACCAGAACTGTCATTAATGTTAAGAGGCACAAATGACCAGATTTTGATGATGATAAAAAAATGCTGGTTTCAGGACTAAATTGACTGTTTCATTGATATTGCATTGCTTGGCGGAGTTATTCGCTCTGAGGGTGCACTAGTTATTTGTTTGTTATTATTGCTTCTTATGCAATATTAGGCAATAAATGAATACTGACCAACACCTGACGAATCTATCAGTAAACGGATTTTGCTGTTAAACGTTGCGGTTTTTGTCATATTTACTATTTTTTTCCATTTTTCTTTAATATAGCTGTCTCTTTTTCCCCATTTCTTTGTAAGTAGGCAGTCAATAACTGACAACTAAATACGAGCGGGACCCGTGGAAATTCCACTGTTAATTATTGTTTTCACTTACCTGAGTTTGACCTGAAGCAGCGCATCTAACTTAAATCACCCCGTCTAAACTAATGTATGCTGCTTAACCCTATCTACCGTTACGCAGTCGGTCTATCTTACACCTAGTCTAACTTCTCCTAGTTTCTAACATCACCTGCAAATTTTGCATCTGCTCCGTCCGCAAAGAATTCGCACTTGTGTCCTGATAAAAGCAAAGAGGTACGACGGTACTTCTTGCATTGTTCTCCTATGTATTAGCATGCCTTTTCTAAGCTCTGTCTCCCAGAGTGTACAGATGATTATAAATTAGCCATTCATAATCTTACACAATTCAATTCTTCGTTGGCGCATTTAATTTTTTTCTTGCACTATTACGGAACCCGTGGATGTTGATCAGTAGCCCATAATTCTTCTAATTTGGTTGATGCGAAAGCTCTACAAAGAACAACAAACTCAGTCAATTTCTTCAGTCACAGAAACGTAATCAGATGTTCTCAAAATCGCACTGCACATTCGTTTAAAAAAAAAAACACTTTGGNAATTCTTCTAACTTGGTTGATGCGAAAGCTCTACAAAGAACAACAAACTCAGTCAATTTCTTCAGTCACAGAAACGTAATCAGATGTTCTCAAAATCGCACTGCACATTCGTTTAAAAAAAAAACACTTTGGAGTTGGAGATATCCAACACAGCAGCTCTGTGCTTCCCCATCGTATCCTACCTACGCATCAGGCCACAGTAAGAATGTCTTGATCTACCAGCAAAGTGAACATACTATGACGTGAATACTGGAAAACGATAGATAAGATACGAGTGATATGATCTTCATGTCTTTGCTTCGAAACTGGCTGAATTTTTTCCAAGAAGCGAAAAGAAGACCGCAAAGATTGAACTTCCTTCAAGTGAAAATCAGTACTTATTGCAACTTGAATTTTCTCCGTCACGTGCAGACACATGAACGGACGGATAGATGGACGGACGTAAGGAGCCTCAAGTAGAATAATATTATAGACTTGCAGGATATGTGGAAATGTTACGGTCAATTATAATATTATTGATGTTTTCACTTAGCTTAGTTTGACGGTGACCTGGGGCAGCATTTCTGACATAACTCACCCTGTCTAAACTACACTAATGATCGCAGTTCGTCCACCTTAACCTGGTCTAACATCTCCTAGCATTCTGATGTCACCTGCGTATCTCGTATTTGTTCTGCCAGCAAAGAGTTCACCTTTGTGCCTTGATAAAGATATATAGGTACGACGGCACTTCTTACATTTTTCTCCTGTATGTTTACACGATTTTTCTAAGCCCTGTTCCCCACAGTTCACAAATAATTTTGTTCTTCACAATCTTACACATTTAAATTTTCTTCGGTAAATCTGTTTTTTTTTTTTTTTTTTTTTTGTTTCTTGTACTGTTGCGCGACCCATGGATAGTGATCAGCAGCCTTTAATTTTTCTGCTCTGTTTGATGTGATAGCTATACAACGAAGTACAACAGACTCGGGAAGCTTCTTCAGTCACAGCGGCGTAACCCTTTGTTCTCAAGATGTCATTGTAGTTCCTTAGACGACGCACACTCACTTCAAAAAAATACTTTAGATTAGAGCCCAGAGCTTGGGCTCCCAAAGCGTATCCTAGCTATGCATCTGGCCCAATTATGAATGTCATTTGCCTCCACCAAAGCGAACATAATTCGTTCTGAAAAAATTAAAAGCAATATATATTATACGGATGATATGATCTTTATGGCTTTGCTTTGAAACTGACTGAAATTTTTTTCAAGACGCGAAAACAAGACCGCTTTGGTTGATATTCCTTCCAGCAAAAATCAGAGCATTATGTAAGTTGAATTTCTCCCTATCTGATGCTGAAAAGCGTAGCGTGCAGACACATGGGCGGACGTAGAGGCGGAGCCTCAAGCGGAATCGTAATATAGATTGTCGCTCACTACCTTTGTCCTGACTGTAATTTTAACGATGTTTGTTTGAGCAAAAGATTAATTTTTTGGGCCTTTGGCTTTTTTTTAAATGCGCATGAAACTGTTACAGTATATTTCATCTGGACGTTGCAGGCCAACAACTTGGCTTGTTTTGAACAAAGTTTAAACGCCATGCGTAAAATTTTCGCTTGTAAGAGAAAACAACTCTTACAATACAGGATCACTGTCCATAGCAGCTCTCTCAGTGACGTCTTCCCGCATACACTTACTCATTATGCAAGAATAAGGGAATTTATCCTAAACTCATCTATACATATTAAAGAGAGGCCATTTAGGGGCACGCTCAATTGGGCACCGAAATTAAGCCTTCGAAACATGACTTGTCCAAAACTTCAAAAAGAAGCTTTGGATTTGTCACTTTAAAATGTGTCATAAGTGTCAGAAGCAATGCAATTCTACTAAGTCTGTTCAAAACTCCACTTACGGAACGAAGTTGGGTTTCTGCACGTCTAATGGGTAACTGATTGGAGCTCAATGCCTCAGAATGAATTCTGCCACTAGAAGCCAGCGTACCTGAGTAAATTTTCGAACAGGTCAAGCATCGACGCCTTAATTTCGACGCCCAATCGAACATGCTCCTTAAACACAAGCTATTTGTCTCTCTCTGACACTCACGTAGTTAACACTTAGTAAAGTGGCTTTTGATTATTGCTCAAGATCATCAAAATCCTTGATATGCCTTGAAAATCCTCTAGCAAGGGCAAAATTTCACTAGTACCCAATAGCTGCTATTTGATCGGACACTTTCAGTTAATAAAGGGCAGTGTCGTCTCCTCACCCGCGATCAGGCTATGGTGAAGCCCTTTTTCCTTTATAGTACATTGTGAATGTTTTCGTTTACCACACCGTGCCGTGCTATTCTCAGTGCAGTGTTGTAGAAAAGGGCGCAGCTCTAAGCAGCTGTGTTTAAGTGTGTACTAATATTAGTACAGTGGGAGATCACTGGTACAGTCTGGGTCGTTTAGCACACTGCTTTGTTTTCTAAAATGAGCGCTACAGACTTTACAGCTTTTCTTCTGTACCTGCCAGCAGTCGCACACTTGTTTTCCTGTTATATACGCGATTCGCACATACAACATTCCAATGCTCTGTTATATACTCGATTTGCACATATAACATTCCAATGTGTTAGCCAGTAACATTCAAATGTATAGACGCAGTCTTTATGTCATGCCTGGCGGCTCGTTTATGACCATGCAAAATGTGCCGGCATCCCAAGACTGCCTGAGTG
>LQNS02278170.1:28733054-28744384 GCA_001587735.2 Parhyale hawaiensis
CGTCACGGCCGGAAGTCAAACATGCGCCATCTGGGAATCGGGGGTGCCGCGTAATTTTTAGAAATATACCGAAAAACAAAATTTTGTGCTCACACTCGGTACAATTGTTAATTGGCAGAGCTAAAAGCTATATTTTTATTAATTAGATGAAATTGATAGACAAAATTTGTTTCCAGCTCCTTGCTTTGGCTTGTGACAGTGATACACTAATAGCGACCTTACTCTTAATAGGCTAAGGTACCTAAACTTTATTATACAAACTAGAACGCCCGCGCTGTCAAGAATGACAGCGACGCATTTGTGATGACATTCTTCATTACCTCCGTCAAGGAGGTTATGTTTTCGTCGGATTTGTGTGTCTGTTGAGAATCTATTTGTCTGTCAGTCATCAAGATATCTCAAAACGTTATGAACGGATTTGGATGAAATTTACAGTGATTATTAAGTATGTTAGGAGGAACAGTTGATTAACTTTTAGTGAATATTCGTTCTTCCGTTTGTTTGTTTGTTTGTCTGCCTCATATATGCCAATGCCCAAACTAAAAAAGTTATGGACGGATTTTTACTAAATTTATACGAGTCATTATATATATCACAATGAGTAAATTATCAATTTCTTTTGATGATCTGCTTGTTTGTTCGTGTATTTGTCGTTGTGTTTGATTTTATGCTTGTTAGCGCAATAACTCAAAAAGTCCTAATGGATGTTTATGAAATTTACAGGATTTGTTTGTAATGTCAAAAGACATGAAGCATAAAATTTTGGTACAGATCGGTTAGTTCGTTTGCATGTTTGATTTATGTTTGTCATGATGTTTGTTAACATTATAACTCAAAAATTTATGAGCGAATCTTCGAGAAAATTGCAAAAGGTATTAATACTATCAAAATGCACAAATGATTAGATTTTTGACTTATTACAAAGAATGTCATAGTTTCAGCGCCAATTTGAATTTTTCGTTACCGTTGTCTCTCTTGGCGGAGGTATGCGCTCTCAGGGTGCTCTAGTTGATCATAGTTTCGCTATTACAACTACTAACCTAAAAACGCACCCTAAAATGATCGCTTACGGCTTCACAGCTGCTCAGTATTGAAACTTTTTTCTGACTTGGAGCAAATTCGTTGCTTTCTGTAGGCAGATCAGCTTCAAAGTAATAGCTGCAATTCGGTATTATGGATACGTTAGGATATCCTATAGAGGTCCAATGGTTCTTGTTTAGCGAAAGCTGTTTCATCGATTCTTGAATAAAAACAAATGAGGCAACGAAATTATTTGTGGGAAGAATCTAAGAATCAAGAGTATGAGAGTATCAGTGGAAGCTTCAGATATCTTCAGTACTGCAATTTCATCTTCGGCAATGTAAGAAATGCATTCAGGCATAAGGTCGCCCGATACTGGGCCATAGGTTCGATGTATGGAGAAGGTAATACTCGTACGAAACAGATTTCACTGTTTTCATTCCAAATGTCACTGATTAAAATACGTTTGCCATCAACTGGAACGTCATCAATTTTCTACAAATCAATTTTCAATGACGTTTGGCAGGACGATCACAGGCTTCAACCTGGGCTAATTTCCGCATATCTGTTTTGTTAAAGCGTGGCAGATAATGAAGTAACAGATACACAGATAAATGAATAAACTAACAAACAGATACATACACACCGTTCTTTATTATGTTCTAGATTACTACCCAGTTTGTTCGTGGTAAGTGCATTCATATAATAGTCAGCTAATGCGAAAAATGGAGCCACAGATTGTATTGTTCCAATATTTTTCAAGCATTTGTAAATACAGCTAAGTGAAGGTAACCAGCCTAGCCTCATCTTTAACAGACTAAACTGGATTGTTTTAATGCTCAAGCCCACGGAAATGGCTCTGTTGTACATAAATTACTTTGCTGATTTGAAACAGGTAATATGGAAAAAATTTTAGTGCCATGAAGACTTTGCCACAAATTTGTATAAAATATGAGCAATAGTCTGATGAGTGTTGGGTCCGGGCCAGAGCCTGAGGCCCTAAGCCCAGCCCTTGTGGACAGCACACATGTTAACAATGGATATAATTATCTCTGGCGAGACCTTTACAAGATTTGCACATTATCTGTATGTGAGATCCTAACATGACAATTATGTTTTCTTCAATATCTACTGTTAAAATTGTTACTCATATAAACAGTTTCATTGGCTCGAGATTAAGCTGAGTAGTCCACACTACTTGTACCACATCAATGAGATAGAATTACATAGATAAGAACTGAAGAATTCGATGAGAAGCTCAAGTAGAACTTTAGTCATCTAAGACGCGTGTTTAGCTCTACCTCAGCTACCTTCCAGCGACTGCGAGTTCTACTTGAGGATGCATCGCCACTGTCGCCGAACTGGGCTTTGTATGTTCCAGTACTTCTTCAGAGTTCAGGAGATTTGACTTATGTTCGTCTGCAGCCTGCGCTTCTAACTTCTCCTCTGGAATGTTATATGAGGTGCTTTTGTTTGTAAGATTTATAGCTTTGGTTATGAAGTCTACCATGCAGATGGACCAACTTTTGAACCTCGTACAGGCGGGACCGCTCACCCCAGTGCATGTGTGTGTCTGCATTTCTTGCAGTAATAATTGGGGTCAACGCAGCGGATAGTATATCAAAAATTGAAGAAACATTTATTAGATTGAAAATGACATTTATAGCTTTCAAAAACTCGGTATCATTGTTCCAGCTTCTTTCGATAACCTTACAGAATTCTCGCAAAATCCTAACGAAGTAAATTTGACAAACTTTGAGCCTTCCCCCTGATGAGCTGAGGTACAGCGAAACAGTCATCATAGTTGACGAAATTTCTAGATGTACCTCGTGCTTCTCATGGAATTCTTCAGTATCATATATATATATGAACTAATCTATACTATACCAAAAGCCTGCGAACTTTGTTTACTTGCTTGTTACCTCCGCCATGAAGGTTATGTTTTTTGTCGTGCCCGTCTGTCTGTTGGTCTATTATTCTGTTTGTTTGTCTACATATTTTTTTTGTACCAATACTCAAAAAGTATTGAACAGATTTTTATGAAGCTCACATGAGTTGTTACTATATATATATATATATATATATATATATATATATATATCGTGAGGAGTAAATGACCGAATTTTTATGATGATCTGTTGTTTGTTGGTTTTTATTTTGTCTCTCAGGGTAATTTTATGATTTCTAGTTAAATAACTCAAAAAGTTATGAACAGATCTTTATGAAATTTACACATATTGTTATTAATATTCAAAAACATAAATGATCAAATTTTGGTGACGATCAGCCGGTCTGTTTGTGTGTTTGACTAAGGTTTGTCAGAATGTTTGATAGCAGCATAAATCACAAAGTTATGAACAGATTTTCAAGAATATTACACAGGCTGTTACTATAGTCAAAAGATACAAAAATTATTAGATTTTAAAAGTGATACAATGGAAACCATAGTTTCAGAACCAACTTTAGTATTTCATTGCCGTTGTCTTGTTTGATTGAGGTATGCGCTCTCAGAGTGTTCTGGTTTATTTGCTCGTTTGCACAAAAATTATTCACTTTAAGATAGGCAGGAATTCGACCGTTGAAGATTTATTTCGGCTGTATCCGTGATACGGTAGATGAACCTGAGCTCACCTGCATGAACCTGCACGTTAAATTTTAAGTTGATACGGGAAATTGAACTAGACTAAATCTTATGTATAAGTATATATGTTTCCCTTTGCTTACCGGCAGAGTATTGAATATTGCTTTGAAAAGCAATGAAGCTGGTGATGGTGGCCCGTAGGGGCAAGAGTGGACGGTCAAATAGCGTGTGGTCTTTTATATATGACAAGCAGAACAAGACTTATTTTTTACGAAAGCAATGACGAAGGTGATGGTGATCCAATGGGGCATAGGCTTTCTAGTAATAGCATATAAATCTACATAAATATACATATAGATTTTCAGAACCCACATTCTTATAAGCTTGCGAAGGAAATGATTTGGCTGGTGAATCATTTAAATTAAACAATGATTCTGCATTAAAACATTATATATTTGAAGTTAAGTTTGGATTTTTGATGCTTTTGAAGTCATTGAACAATTTGACGGCGGCTCCACTAACTGAACTGACCACGTCAGCGTCAACATTTCTTCAGTAATTAGATTAAAGACTTACTACATGAACTGCAACGATAGCAAAGTAGAAATGACCAGAGTTGCGTTCAGTAATAGCGTTATCGAAGCTGTAATCTACCTATTGTTTGTTTGGATTTGTAATACGGCTACTACAGTGGGTCCCAGTTCATGACGTACCCTTAATAAAACAATATACGAAAGAACCACCAGTCAGCTGCTTCGAGCAGAGAATTCTGACTGATTTATAACATAATGTTTCCGCCAAAATCGAAAGCAAAAGTGAAGTAAATTGATGCACGGTATAAAGTAGCTATGATCTTCAGCTACAAATAGTGAAGATACCACGCCTTTAAGATGTTTGTGTATATCGTAAGTAATTTCAAAGACTGTGAACTTTAACGAGGATTGGACGTGGAGTAAAATTATTGTCATTGCGACAGGAGCCCTGCAGAGCCCAGTTCAAATTTCGGTACCAGAGCGGCAGAGGGCGCTAGTGTGACACAAGTTTTCCAATGCGCTAGTGGCGCAACGTGGCACAGACACTGATGAGAAAGTCCATCTGTATATGACAGAGTGTTTTATGCTACGCTTCTGCAACACCTTTGTCGTTGTGATGCCATGTGCTGAAACTTGTACCCATTATGTGATGAGCTTTCTTCCTTACAGTCCAAAGTGTATGAGGGTCAGCCAGATAGTTTGAGGTCTAAAAGAGAGAAAGCTGAGGCTCCTTTAGTATTACTGGTATATAGCGTTAACTTCTTTCTGAGGGAGTGTCACACGGAACGTGTCTAAGCTTAATTGCTAATCTTTTCTTATTCAGTTGCGATGTCCGTTCACAACGACTTTGTAATGGACACGGACTTTGGGCGCGCATCAGTTCTTACTTCTGGCACTGCTATGGTTGTTTCGGCATAGATACTTTGATAAGTTTTAGCTTTTAATTTATTATATAGCTAGTAACATATTTACATACCGCTTGTAATATTCTGTATCATAATTTCATCCCCAGAACTACTACATTTCAATGGGTTTTTCGCACGTTGCAGGAACTTATTCAGCAAAGCTGAAATAGACCACGTACGATCTGCCATTGAGCACCCAGAAGGCGTCCTTCGTCACAAATACGGCCGATCGGATGGCAAGAAGATCGCCAACATGTGCTTGTGGTTCCAGCCTGGTGATGACGTCACGGGTGTCGTCGTCAGGATGGAGAAAGTCGCCGGTACCATAGAGAAGGTGCGTAAAGAAATTTCTCAAGCAGGGAAATACGATGGTTCAAGGCTGGAAGAGTTTGAAGGGAAATATTCTGTTTCACAAATCCGAACCCAGTTTTTCCCAATGGGGAGCTTTTAGTTGGGTTGGGCAGCGGTTCTACCCGGTGGGCTCGCGTGCTTGCACAGATTTCAAACAGTTAAGTAGAAGCAAGAAGCAACTAGTATGCTGGCCCAGTTTCCTGACAAGTAAGCCGACAAAGGTTTGAGAAATGAGAGTAGAGGCTCCATCGATTTTCACAGCGAAATCAAGTTAAGTAAAGTGGAATATTCCGGAACTTGGCAGATGAGCTTTAATGTCGATAAATGATCAGTAATACAGTATATTTAGGGCCGGAAAACCCCTCAGCCCCGCGATAAGAAATGAACGGCATTGAATTAGCAGCTGTCATCCCAAAACGTGACTTGGGATTAACCGTCACAAAAGCTACAACACAGTCAGCAAGTTGACATGAGTGTCAGCATGGCAAACAGAGTACTAGGATTCGTAACAATGAACTTTGAGTACAAACTCAAGGACATAGACATTCCCTTGTACATAACGCTAGCGCGAACGCGTCTAAAATTCTTTTTAAATTGTAGTTGCCACATTGGTGGGGCTATATCGATAAAATGTAAGGAATCCAATGCAGAGCAACAAACTTGATAACTCAGTTGCGTAACATGCAATACGAGTGACGCTTGCAAGAAGTCGGACTCAGCTCCCTTGAGCAAAGACTACTCAGAACACCATTAATACAGACATTCAAGTACGACGCACCTATATCCAGATATTTTGACAGAGACGTAGATGATCGCCTTCGAATCAATGGCCAAAAATTCAAATATGAAGAACGTAGACCTAGTCTAAACCAGCAGCTTTTCCCTTACTTCATAGGGATCATTTGGAATAGACTCCCCTCCAAAAATGTTGGTGAAGAGACAGTCAATGCTTTTAAAAATCGTCTTGGCAAACATTGGGAGCAACAACCTCCACAGCTACGAACTCCGCCAGCAGTCACAAACTCATAACAGCCAAAGGTTCAGAGGCCACCATAATCCATTATATTCCATGTCCAATTGAGCTTAACATCCCCGAGGTCCACGGATCTGCAGCAAATTATCATACTTGCACGATCAACTCATTGGCTGAGTTTATTCTCTACTTTTTTTCTTCTTCAGATGTCTAAATGGTGCTGACTTAATGGCTGCTCCCTGGCTGTTACATTCTAGGACTGGGTCTATTGGTCCATTTACCTCCAGCTATTTAATCTAAGTAAACCAAATAAGCCTGACTTGCCCGGACCTATAGAGAGGTATGTTAATTCGCGCTATTGGATCGAATTTCAGGCGTTAACCCTCCATTGGTTACCATTGGAACTTCAACAAATTCCATTTTACTCTTTAAAATGAAGTTTTGGTAAAGCTTAATCAGGCTGTTATGAGGCTTGTTGTGAGCATAACACCAGGTTACCTCTGCTACACCGAGGACTCTGCCGATCATAAACTGTGTAACAGCCACGACTAGAAAAGTGGAAACGACGGGCGTGACTTGGGTTTTGGCGGCCCAAGTAGCCACTCAGCTACAGCCATATCAGATAAAGTGATAGTAGAAAAATATTAAAAACTAAAGTGCCCGTGCTGTCAAAAAATGCTTTCAAATGAATTTTCTACCCGTCTTCATTCAATATGCCTTTGCCACAAATATGCTTCTGAAGGATACGCTACAACAACCGTCTCAAATTTTGACAAGAGATAGTGTTCTCTTTCTATTCAAGTAAGAAGCACAATTTCCCATCATTGATTCGAATAACTCATCAACTGAAAACGCAAACAGCCAAAAACAGAATGAACATCAGGAACTGAAAGGAAATAAAGAAATACTTAGCAAAATCCACGTTATAAACATACGAGGCCTGTTAACGAAAAATAGCAGAAAATATAAAGTATTGCAGGATATAATAAATGATGCAGGTTCTAAAGTGATTGCCGTTACTAAGACCCATCTAGATGATGCAGTCAACGATGCAGAAGTTAAAATAGAAAACTTTGGATTGCATAGAAGTGACCGCAAAGATAGGAAGTGTGGTGGTGTTGCATTATTCGTAAGAGATCACCTTGGTTCACATACAAAGCAAAAATTCTCTAATGGAAAGTGTGATTGTATTATTGTTAATATTGGAAAACTTAGATTGATGTGCGTTGTGTGCTATCGACCGCCAAAATGTAGCACCGAAAAATTTGCCGAAATGTTGCAAGTGATCAACACACATTGCAAAGAAGTCCAGTGTAAGTATCAATGGTATATAACTGGTGATTTCAACTTCCCCTTCTTAAAATGTCTAACGACAGACTTGCCAGATGAAACTGGAAGCTTCGTACTATCCAGAACACCATCGCCCACTAGAGATGAAAAAGAACAGGCTCTCTCTCTAGTGCACATGATGGAAGAATTTTCACTGATCCAAATGATCTCGTCACCAACGAGAAATGAAAATGTCTTAGATCTTTTCTTCGTCGATAACGCACAATTGATTAAAAATACTGAAATCCATGATACAACACTATCTGATCATAGGCTTGTTGAAATAACGACTCAGCTTGCCGAACGCGATTCCCATAGACCTCAGAAAAATTCGCAAATAAACTCCATCTCCAGTCTACGGGACTTGAACGTACACGATAAAGGGATAAATTGGGACGGCTTCAATGCAGAACAGCAGTCAGTAAACTGGGACGTGCTTCTAAATAACTCAATAAAGAATGAAAGCCTCAATGAGATATTGAAAAGATTTTATTGGAAAAGTGCATGAAGTGCCTTAGACAGGTAAAAAGAATATTTCATAAAGGTCGTCACCACAAATTCCGTAAAAGACTACTTAAAGAATGAGCAAAACTTATCAAATGCCAGCATCAACGAAATTACTACAACGCAAATCCGAGTGCAAAAAGAAGCTAGATGACAAAGAAAGTCAGCTTGCAAGATCACACGATGAAGAAAAACAAGAAAAGAAAGCAATCGAAAAAATTAAAAGCAATAGCGAATATTTTTTTGCNACAAACGACCTAACGGACTTCGAGTTCACAAAACTAAGCATTGAACTAGCCATTGATGAACTTAGCGGCAACAGTGCAGCGGGACCAGATGATGTGCCTGCAAAAATTCTTATGATGTGCAAGCTAAGCATCTCTTACCTCCTATACCTTATGTGGCGAAAATCAATAGATGATGGAGAAATTCCACTCACCTACAAGCATGTGATTATTTCACCTATTCCTAAAGCTAGAAATAGCATGGATCCAGCCACCTGTAGACCTTTCTTCCTAACAAGCCACGTAGCGAGGACATTAGAAAGGGTGTTTAGGAAACAACTTGTACATCATTTAGAAAGCAATAAGCTGCTTTCATCAAATCAACATGGCTTTCGCCATAAACATTCAACCACTTCGCAGCTGCTTGAGCATTATGACTTTCTATGCCAAGGCAAAAGTGTGGACGTAATATATTCAGATTTGCCAAAGCATCCGATAAAGCAGATGTTTTCATGCGTTTTTGCTGCCTGTGTTGGAGTAATGCTCACCAGTCTGGGCTTCAGCTGCTGACACCCACTTGCGTCTGTTGGATCGACTTGTTAATTCAGCCAGCAGGCTGTGCGCTGATAATGATCTAGTGAACCTGTCCCACAGGAGAAGAGTAGCAGAGCTATGCATGTTTTTTATAAGGTGTACAATAATGAGAGGCATTGGTTGTATTCTTCTCTCCCTGCCCTCAAGGTTTTTGGGAGAGCGACTCGCTCTGCGTGCAGAGCGCACTCCTTCACTTTGGATGCTGTCAGATGTCGAACTAATCAGTTCTGTCGGTGCTTCGTTCCCTGGTCGGCTAAGGTTTGGAATTTGTTGCCGGATTGGCTTGCAGGCGTTTAAGTCAGCTGTGAAAGGTTTTTTGCTGGATTCCCTTTAGCAGCGTTTTGGGCTTCCCGGTGTTGCAAGATGCTTTATTTGGGTTGTATTACCCGTCCGTGGGAGCTCAGGCGTGAAGATTTTATAATAATAATAATAATAATAGTAGACCATTGAATACTGCTACTCAAACTCTTCAACATGGGCATCCGTGGAAACTGTCTTAGATGGATCGAAGCTTTTCTGACAAACCGAACCCAATGTGTAATTATATATAATAAAGTGTCTTAATGACAGCCGGTACTCAGTACAGTCCCACAAGGCACCGTGCTTGGTCCAATACTCTTCCTAATCATGATAAATGATATGGGGCACCAATGCAAGTTTACCGTTCCCTCATCGTTCGCTGAAGACACACGGATATTAGCAGCGGTACAATCAACGGCAGACGTACGGAATGTGCAACTAGACCTAACCATCATCTTTTAACCATCGGTTAACAACATGACTTCCAACGAATCAATATTTGAGCTTTTATGATACGGAAAAAACTTCTCCCTTACTGAATCTACGTCCTGTATGTCCTAGAGATGGGAGCGAAATCGAGAGAAAGCAAATTTTAAGGGATACAATACAAGATAATGGCACTTTTGGAGATCATGTGGCTCGAGTTGTTATCGTAGGTAAGAAGTGGAGCGGATGGGTGCTTCGACCTTCTCTTCACGAGAGGCAGACATAATGCTCACCTTATGCAAACAACTGATACTGCCAAGGATTGAATACTGTTCACCTCTTTGGATGCCAAGCAAACGGAAATACTTAGAGTGCCTCGAGGCAATCCAGATATCGTTCACTGCCAAAATCGAGGCATGAAAGATTTAAGCTATCACGAAAGACTGGTTCAACTTCAAATGAACTCAATTCAAAGGAAATTCGAGCGCTTTGCGATCATATATATTTGAAAAATTCTAGAAGGAATTGCTGTCAATGTCAGTGGGCGAATCCAGGCCAGACACTTAAACCGTATTGGTCGCACTTGTGAAGTGCGCATTCCGATCAAAACTGGTGGTGATGCGATAGCAACAAAGTATTCTAAGAGTTTCGTGGTCCGGAGGGCGAGATTATTCAACAAAATGCCTCGTCACATTTGAAACGTCACCGGTACAGAGACTGCGAAATTTAAACACTTACTGGACGCATGCTTACCGAAAGTGCCAGATATACCTGCTGTAAGCGGCTACGTGAACTGTGGGGATAACTCGCTGTTAGCCACCCCGCTTGTCACGGACTGCAGCATCACCTCTGCACAAGATAAGCGGCGTGCGTAACGTCGCCTGGACCTCGTCCGAAGTATCATCAAAGATATCAAAGGTAAAATTACCATAAATTACCTGCGCGAAAAAATCTTACATTAGAATGCAGCAGAGCTCAGTGAATTTAATGATTTACCCGCCGCGTATCCATGTTACCCAACCAGCCTTCAGTACATCGAAGTATTTGTGTTGAAGTGAAATCAGTCGAGGCAATCAAGATAGAGAATCAGCTCCGTCAAAAGGAACACGGCACGCGGAAAAAATAATGTCTACTACCGGAAAAAACATCATCGCCTCGTCGCCCTTCGTTGATTACCTTCTGAATTTGTACGTGGTAAACTGAGAACAAATATATTGTTCGAAGTATGGGAAAAAGTTATAAAATATGACTGCACGGCAGCGCTAAGAGCTGTTATATCTCTGTTTTTTTTTCGATTCCAAGAAGTGTTCCCAGCAAAAAGTGCATTGAGGGAAAGGAATAGGGAGCCAACTATAGCCATCTTCTGCAACCAGGTCACCGATCTCCTAGAAAACGCAGCCTAATTACAAAATATGCTACCTGCGTTTTTTTCGCCTATCTATTATTCAAGAGCGTGACCCGAAAAAAAAATACAAATATCTATATATTAATACGCTAGTACCTACCTACCTACGTACCTACCTACTTACCTTTTGTGTCACGCTCTTCATCATTAATAGATAGAAAGAAATTCGAGCTTTATTCAGTTCG
>LQNS02278170.1:28779520-28790632 GCA_001587735.2 Parhyale hawaiensis
TGAATTTCGCTATAAACTTGCGGAAGTAATTTGCGAGTCCTAAAAACATTTGCAGGGTTTTAACATTTGTCGGTATTTTCATCCTGCGTAACTTCTCCGTTTGCATACAACGTATTCCATCAGGACTAATTCCGTGACCAAGATACTGAATTCGAGTGCTATAGAATTCGCCGGTTAGCTCAGTCGGTTAGAGCGCCGTGCTGATAACGCGGATGTCGTGGGTTCGTTCCCCATACTGGCCACCAATATAATTGCGGTGCCTGTGTACGGGTTCTGTCTATTCGGATATTCTATTAGCGGGGGAAATGAGACAAACTGTAGAGGCAGAACTATATTGTGGTACCGAGTCACGACAGGTAAACACACTGACTAGTTGATCACCGAGCGGTCACCTGAGATATGAGCTAGCGACAATACTGTCAGGTCGCTCTTATAGGTTCTTGGTTAGGGTGTGTGTGTCTGCTACGGCGCACAATGACAATGGCGCGCATTGACATTTATTTATATTCCCCATCATCTCAAAAACAAAGGCCTAAATTAGAAAAGATGTACGAGCAAAATCTGTTTATGATTCAATCTTACATACACTGTGCAAATTTCAGAATAATCGGTCCACAATTGATTATATTGCCCCCTATATGCCCCCCTGCAAAAATATACCAGGTGAGATAGTCGTACCCAACTTTTTTTTCAATGTCCTCCTTTGGAATGGGAAAATACATAGTCTCGCCGTAAAAAGAGAAGTAAGAGAAATGTACACAACCCCCCCCCCTCTTATAGCTCGAATACTTCTCTAAGTAGGTACAGACGGTGCTGGTCTTAAGCGGTTCATACATTCGCTTTAAAAATAATTTTGGTATAAATATATTTACTGTGATCTCTCTTAGGGGAAATACAGAATTGCCCAACTGACATTATTTCCGAACAAACAGTTATTATTTGATGGGATTATTACTTTCACCTATCAAATATAACTGTTTGTGCGGAAATAGTTAGTTAGGCAATTGGGTAATACCCATATAAGTTTTTTCCGTGAAAGCAAAGTACGCGTGAAGTTAATTCCTGGTGAGAATATTACATAGGGACTGTAACGATCATATCTTTTATCTACCACTATGGTTCTCATTTTCGTTGAAGCTCGATGCTTTACGTCTCGTAATCACCAGAAAAAGAAACAATAAATTAGTCCAGCTTCACTCAAACGTATCCATATGCAACAGCAGCAGGTTCCCAGAGCCAAATTTTTACAAACTACTGAGCGCTTTTAAAGAATTGTAACCGAGAACTGCGGTTTGCTCCAACTAAATATTCGGCGCGCATTAGAAGACCGCGTGACGTCATTACGAGGTAGAGTAAAACCAACTGAACTCTCGAGGTCTCGAAGAAAGTCTTCTGTAAATTTGAGAAACGATGCTTGTAACTTATTTTATGAAAATTAGAGCATTTCCTTGTACATTAATAGATATTTGAGCACCTTTTCGAGTTTCTGCAGTGTGCTTATCATCAAGTGAAATTGACCTTTGCCTCAAACCAGTTAATGCCGCATTTACTAATTTACGGGCCTGTGTCTGCACCACAGCTGATGGGAGGTGACGAAGTGTACCACTACCACAGCAAGGTCATCATGAAGGAGGCCCGGACTGGTGGGGCCTTCCTCTGGCACCAGGACTACGGGTGAGCAACTTGTCCGCCAGACGTCATTTGATATTGTCTTGCCTGTGCGCATAACGCTATCCGAGGCTTGCATCAAAAGCACGGTACTTTATTGGTAGTAGAGCTAACGATGTTACAGCACTTGTAGCACTTACAGTACATATTGTGGCCATCGAAAGACAAAATGCGCTATTATAAAACAAGCGCAGATACCATTTAAAAAACCGCCAATAAACCGACTATTGTAGAAGTGTCAATGATTCGTATTTATAAAGAGTAGTGTACATATGTATTCGTATATATAAACCGTTATTTGGCGTTATACGGCGACAATGAAATTAGCAGCCAGATTAAGGCGATGCACTGGTACTTTTACCTCGAAATAGCCCCCCCCCCCTCTTATAAAGTTAGGTAAGCGCAAGACTGGTGCGCCTAACATTCCAATTGGCTTTGGTACGATTAATATTAATTTTGAATGTTAGCTGGACCAGTCCTGGCCTTCACCTAACCTTATGTGGGCTAACTCTGAGTAATTTTACGATCTATTTATTTGCCCGAATAGTTTTATGAACTAGCAATGGGCTTGAATTCATTTCACCTTTTATCATGTAATATCATCACCTAGCCAAGTGCCTCCAGGCGATGTTCCATCTGTTGCGCTAATGTTTCTCAATTGCTGTAAGAGTATAGCTACTGCTTGAGCTCCAGCTCCAGAAAAATGGTAATTGAAATTCTAAGCAAAGCCCTCAACGATCGCAGACCACCGCCAGGCTTATGTAACCACAGAGCGAATGTTGAATATCTGACTCAAATCAGAATTAGATCACTCCCAAAAATTGCCCATTTGTACCATGAGCATTTTGCGTGCCCTGAAAATTACATGAGAATCTGCCCAGCAGCATAGGCGCAAGAAAACGGTGACCGAAGTTACAGAACCTCACTGAAAACAAGTAATCAACCAAAATAAATCCCAGATCCCACAAAAAAAAATGAATTAACTAAATTTGATTATATCAAAACCTCCTTCTATATCGTTCTATTTTCTGTTGGTGATTAAAATAATAATTGACAACTGGTAATACGAAGGAATCTAGTTCAACCCCAAATGATCCTTGGGGTAAATTTTGAGTCAATCCAAAATCTGGACCGAATAATCATATTGCTCACTAAATTGAATCACTTAATCTTTGTAACATTACGAACACATCTGGAAAATTGAAAGAAAACTCGTCCAGAGTTTGAGAGCTTTGGGTTGTACCAGACTTCCGTCGTATTACAAGTTGTTGTTGTTGTTGTTGTTATTTCTGTTATTTTAATATTCAATAGAATGATTTAGATAGAGGTCTGGATTTAATCAAAGTTTAGGTTATTTATATTTTTTTTGGGGGGGATATGGGTTTTATTTGGTCAATTATTGGTTTCGGTGGGGTTTCATAACTAGAAATGTTCGCTTCAACCTACCAGCTACGAGACTTGATATAGAAAAACGATTTGCTATCTTCCAATGTGTGAATGTTTTTAATAATCTACCGGAAGAATTAATACAGCCAATGTCGCATGATTGTTTTNAAATATAGAGATATTCACTAGACATGTGCCCAATAAGTGTGTTGCGCTTTTCAGGGTTTGTTTTTAGTTGAGAGAGAAAATTTTATTTAGGCAATCCATTATTCAAATGTAAATGTCTCAATTGGAAACAATAAAAGTGTTAAAGTGTGCACCTAAGTAGCTGGGCGGATATTCATGAAATTTTCAGGGCATGAAAAATGCTCATGGAACAAATGGGTAATTTTTGGGAGTCATATTATTCGAATTGGGGTCAGATATTTATGATTCGATCGATTTCTGGTTGCACATGCCTGGCGGTAGTTTGCGATCCTTGAGGGCTTTGCTTAGAATTTCAATTAACATTTTACTTTTTTCATTAATTTCATATTTTATTTATAAATTACGATATTTCATTTAGAGAAAAAAATGGGACTGTTATCGTTTAGTTACATGTATTTTTCGTCCCCCTTTTTCCAAGAGACATAGTTTTCGATGCAGATTAGGATTCTGAAGTCCGTTTTTGAGGTCGAACCTGTAAATGCATTTTCTTCGCCATTTTATGTCCATAAAATAACATATTGTGAATAGCTTACGACAGTGGGGGATCCCATGTGAAACCGGGGTTTTTGGGTGGAGGGGGATGCATTTAGTGGGTTTAGTTAGGTTAGGTTAGGTGGAAATCAGCTATTGGTTTGAAGTGCCTGTACGAGCAACCGGTGCTCGCCATGGCTAAGACGAGAATGACGTACGCTTACTAGCAAACGTCGTTTAAATGTTGCCACACGCGGGTGTTTTGACGGTTCCATTGTGTTGCACGCACGGTTTACTCTCGTTATTTACCATATAATTTTATATATTTTTTATTTTGCGCGTTTTTTATTACCGTGTTCGTTTGTGTGTTTTATATCGCGTGTTTTACGTCGTAAGCTATAATCCATACCTTATTTTATGAAGATAAAGTGACGGAAAAAATGCATTTATAGCTTCGGCCGCCAAACACGGACTTCAGAAACGTAATCTATTAAGAAGGGGGGAGGGGCGGCAAAAAACTACACGTAACTCTCATTTTTGTGTATTTGTAACGTCCCCATATTGTTTTGAATTTAATATAGTTGACCATCGTACGTTTTCTTTAAATACTTTTGAAAGAAACTACGTATTGGAGGTGAAACTAGTGCAAAACGCTCGGTACTGAAAATTGCGACAACGCCAGAAATTAAGACTATCACGTAGTCTTAATTTTTGGCGTTTTGCTCTATATGTGAATAGTTTAACGCCACGATCTCACGTATCTCCCAAATAAGGATCACGGCCTTGGACGGTGCCCAGCTAATGCCAGGACTTTTACTGGCACTTAGGCCTTTTATTCACCGGATGCCCTTCCTGCGTGAACCAGTGATGCATATAGGATTAAAACTCGGGACCTGCTGATCCAGAGGCAGAAACTTTACCATACGCCACGGCGGCCCAATTTATACAAGTAGATATATTGGGTTTTGTTTAAGTTCTGATATACTTTATACTGTTATTTCAAAGTCTCCCAATGATGGGGTAACAAGAGCAAGAAAACGAATGTCGCATTTCATACATTTAATAGGTCTGTCCAAATGCTAGAGTGCCCTCCTTCAGCAGCGATGACACAGGTCATACGACGTCGGAAACCCTTGCATACTTTGCGTAGGTACAGTAATTTTTGCTCGTTGCAGCCCAAGCCTGATTAATTAATGAACGACGTCAACTCTTTTTCGCTGCTGTGACGAATTTTGCAAGCCCTGCTCTAGATATGCGTTCAAGTACTCGCACAGTCAAAAATGACAGCGAGGAATTAATCAACACCCATCTTTTATTTAACGTGTTTTTGTTAGTAAAGTTTCTGAAGGATACGCTGCAATAGCCGACCCAAATAGTCATAAAACATAACTGAACTCCTTTTCAATTCATTAAAGCAGAATTGTTCCCCACCTTAGATGATATGCAGAAAAATCTCCCATTATCAAGCAGCAAAACATTATTGAAATTAAGTAAATTCCCCGCAACGTAACCTAGATACCGAAGGTTTAACCTTCAGTATATCTAAGTTTTTCTCTTGAAACGAAACTGCTCCGTTAATGAAAGGCAGTAAGCTAGAAAAAATAATTGTCCCCGCTTCGTGTGGACTTCTTTGATCATCTGCTGAATTTATGCATCGTGAACTAGGAGCAAACATTATGTTCCGATGTATAGAAAAAGTTATAAAATTAGACTTTATTGCAGCGCTAAGAGAAGCTGCAAATGTCACTATTGTTTCGATTTGAAGAAGTGTTTCAAGCAAGAAATGCAGTTAGATAAAGGGATAAGGATCCTACTATATCCATCTTCTGCAACCTGGTCATCGATCTCTATGGAAACGCAACTTAGTAATAAAATCTGAAACCTGACCTATTTTTCGCAGATTTATTTCATAAAGAAGCGGACAAGAAATAAATACACGAAGCATTTTATCTAATCTAATACTAACAATGACCGTCGTGTGTTTATAAATATATATATATNGGTTGGAGGCTCTGGTGCTCCTCTCAAGCTCCATTGAAAGTGATAGGCAGAAAATAGGCCGGGTTGCAGAAGATGGCAAACGTATCTTAAGCAGGGACCGATGAAATTCCAACAATGAAGACATCGCAGGCTTGGTCTGATTTGTACGAGTATTAGCTTCTCCATACATCGAATCTACGGCAAAGTATAGGGTGACCTTACGTCTGAATGCATTTCTTGCATTGCCGAAGTTGAAATCGTAGCACTGAAGAGTGAAGATGTCTGAAGCTTCTGTTGGCACTCTCATGCTTCTTGATTCGCAGTTTCTTCCCACAGATGATTTCGTTGCATCAGCTATTCTTCCCCTTTGATGCAATTGTCAACGAAACCGACGAAACATAAATTTTCACGAGCAGTTGACCATTATTTATTTTAGCATACAGTTTTCCTCTGACGAAGCAGTTTTCTCTTCATAGGTCAAAATTTGAGCACCTGAAATGAAGCAGATATTTGAGGTGTAAAGACGGTATCAACGGTATCTTTGCTACGGACTGAACACATTGTATATAAGCTGGTATTTTATTCAAGTTTGTTGAAGTGTTTTACTCAAGATGTTACTTCTGCCTGTCTATATAGAAAACCTAAGGATGACAGCACGGCAAAGGATCAATGAAAAAAAGAAGAGAATTAAGAAGCATATATGAGAAGAGGAGATTCCGCACCGGCCTAGAGGCATTAGGCAAACGTATAGGTTATTGCGTGAATTTTTCACGCACGGGTCCACTAGTTATATTATAATTCATGTCTATGTACATTCTCCCAAACCTTTTTCTAACTTCAGAAATGCTTAATCAGTGCTGCCGCACCTTTTATACGCCAATATTCGATCACCACACTCATCACTAGTACCTGTTATTTTTTCTACTGCGATTATCATTTACCACTTGGAGCCAGAAGAACGTGCAGCAAACAGATCGTTAGGCGTCACTAAGCTGCAGTTGCGGCATACGCAGCCTCAATGTTTCCCGCTGCCCGTGTAGTTTCCATTCCAAACCACATGCATGGTGGCACCTGTAATGCAAAGCTCATCTCATTTTTCCGTTAGCGGCAATGATGATGCAATGTAGAAACGTTACAGTATTGAACTTTTTATCCAGCCAAAGCGAAAACGGCACATGGCGCAACACGAATACATACAGAATTTATTACTAACAGTTATTAGCTGAGGAAATATCACTGTATAAACTAGAGCACTCTGAGAGCGCATACCTCCGCCAAGTGAGCCAACGGTAGCAAAAATTCAAATTGGCTCTGAAACCATAATTTTCTTTGCATAAACTCAAGAACCTAATCATTTGTGCCTTTTTATATTAATAACAGCTTGTTCATTTTTTTTGAAGATCCGTTCATAACTTTTTAAGTTATACCGTTAACAAACGTTATGACAAATATGAGTCAAACATACAAACGAACCAACCGATCTGCACCAAAATTTGACCACTTATGTCTTTTACCATTACTAACAAGTCCTATAAATTTCATAAAGATCCATTTATTATTTTTTGAGTTATTGTGCTAACAAGCATAAAATTAAAAACAGTGACAAACGAACAAACAAACAAACGGACCATTACCAAAATTTGGTAATCTACTCTTTGTTATATACCTAACAATTCATGTTAATTTCATCAAAATCCATTGGTATCTTTTTGAGTTATGGCATCGAGAAAAATGACGCAGACAAACAAACAAACCAACGGATGGACAAATCTTCACCAAAAGTTAATCATCTGTTCCTCCTAACATACCTAACAATCCCTGTAAATTTCATTTAAATCGGTTCATAACTTTTTGAGTTGTCCTGGTGACAGACAGACAAAGAGACAGACAAACACGACAAAAACATAACCTCCTTGGCGGAGGTAAATATGACATGCCATGCAGTCGCCACTAATGTCGACTGCACTGCAGGTACTGGCATTACAATGGGTTCCTATTGCCAGAGATGGCCACGGCCTTCCTGCCCATAGACGAGTGCCGCAAGGCTAACGGCTGTCTGCACGTGGTGCCAGGCAGCCACAAGATGGGGCGCCAGGACCACGTCACCGTGGGGGAGCAGCTCACCGTGGAGCCCACCAGACTGCAGCAGGTAATAGTATTAGTGTTGCAAAATGGTGGTAACGTTAATCTCTTAGTTTATCCTCAACGACACGAGTATAAGAAAAAAAAATCACTGTGACTTGCGCATGACACCCGCTGGGAAGTCTCCTTCTTTGGGGTTCATAATATTATCGCCCATAAAAAAGTCTGCCGAGTTCCATCAGGGAAAGTAAATTGTAATTGACGTATTTTTCGCGATTCAGGATGGATTCTCTGCGTACAAGTATAGTAGAGCCTGTAAAGTTTACTCTACATATGGAAACTTTCATTCAGAACTTGCAGTCTTTACTGCATTTTGCTAGTACCGGTTATTTCGGAACTTGTACCATAACCATGAATTTAAATTCTTCTAGAAAATTCGAGATTATTCTTCAGTTTCAGAGAATAACCGATCCAAGCTCTGTTGCATTATGCCGTACTTTGGTAACCCGTCAGACAAAATATTATACACATAAAATAATTATTTAATTGATGTTATCTATCTGTGAATCTGCGTTATATCTTATTAAACAGATTTATAATCGACAGTTAATGAAGGCATAAAGGGACGCTTCCGTTAGCAATGCTTTCTAGTTTAAAAATTTAGTTGCTTCTTCTGCATCAGTGTACGTACATTTGTCAAAAATCATGATTTCTACGTTTCAAAGATGGTATTAGATATTTGCAACCTTTTTCATTGCAGGCCCGATAAATTATTAGCAGCGCAATAAAATTTAGCAGGGACATAGTAGGAACAACACTGGCGCAGAGGCGCGAGGGCTTGGGTGCAATGGGTTCACCAGAAATTGACCTTATTGGTGCTGGCACACTACTTGTAGAGGTTGGGGCGCAGTGACGGAGACGCCCTGCCGAAAGCAACAGGCGCGCCCAACTGTGTCAATAGGGAAAGCTATAATTTTTTCCCCTAAGATCCTGGAGCGCTACCAGCCGTGTGCGGTGGAGATGTCCCCAGGTGATGTCCTGTTCTTCCATAGCAACTTGCTGCACAGCTCCAGTGAGAATGTCTCCGACTGCCGTCGGTACTGCCTCGTGGTGGCCTATAACAAGAAGCTCAATGATCCTGTCAAGATCCACCACCACCCCTGCTACACGCCTCTGCATAAGGTACAGTGTCGTTAATAGCGTGGAAAATCAAATTTCGCCCAAGAATGTGCAATGTTTTCAGAGGTTGTGCCTGAACGGCGCTCGTCCAATACAAATGTGATATTTTGAAATTGAGTACAAGAGATGTATCTGAGTGCACGCTCAATAGGAAAATATGCGAGAGAGTAATAGGAGATCTGAAAATTGAAGTTGATCAGAACGGAAAGGATATCTATGTATGGCGTGGTGTGCAACTTCTACAAGTCGGACTTCCATGTCTTGTAAATCTTAAACCAGCCGACCTCCATGTCCTGTACATCTTGAACAATTCGACTTCCGTGTTCGGTAAATCTCAAACAGTCCGACCTCCGTGTCATCTTCCATTGTAAAACCCAATTTCTTCGAATAACTCGTTTCATATGGCGAAAATTGGAAAAAGTATAGGAGTCGAACCCACATTCTTTCCCGATTTTACATATCTGTAGGTACCACGTTTTATTCAAATCGGGACAAAAATAAAGACAAAATTTGAACTCTTTGGTGGGAAATTTTATGATGGGATTCGAGAATAAGACCGAAAAAATAAAGGGTTCTACTGTATTTTTGTGTAGATTTGAATGATACGTGGTACAGATATGTAAAATTGGAAAAGAATGTATAGTATAGGTTAGACTCATGTACTTTTTCTCATTTTCGCCATAGAAAACGAGTTATTGAAAGAAAACGGAAGCGCGGGCTCTCCTGAAAAAAACTCATTTTTTCAATTTCGAAACCCTACTACTCCTACAGTTTTTGATCAACAGAGCTAATTTGGTATCAAAAGAAGTGGAATGTAATTCTCCATAGAAACACTATTTTTTTCGATTTAACTGTCGAATTAGGAGTCGAGAGAAAGCGCCCTCTTTGGAAAAGCATCGATAATTTTTTTTTTCGAGTATTTTATTCTTTCTATAAAGAACAAAAATCAAACTGCAAAATAGTGGTTCTATACAGGGCACAACACAGCATCTTATAAAAATATAACATGCCTTTAGCTAAAAAATAAGTAGGAGGAGTAGGGATTTCCTAGACCTCTCTTTTGCCCATTATCTTTGAATAACTCATTTTTTTATGACGAAAATGTAAAAAAATACATAGGTCTAACCCACATTCTTTTTCGATTTTACATATCTGCGCCACGTTTCATTCAAATCAGTCCACAAATAATTTTTTTTCAAAATTCCCCGAAAACTCCCTTAAATATTAATTTATTTGCATGATGTGTTGTTTTTTATATTTTCAACCTCGTTTTTTAGCGTTTTTGTACAAAAAGTTCTCATTTTTTGTTTGTAGATCTGAAGTTTTCGTTTCATGTTAACTAAAATCTTCAGCTGTAATTTTGTTCTCACACGGACGATCAAATGTTTCCCACCGAGACGTAGTTTTAACATCTAATTAATTATGATTTTCCGGTGTTCATTTTTTTCCTGAGGCGATCTAATACTTCCTCAATGAGATCTTTATAGTTTGTAATGTTTTCAAAGTTTTATCAAATGCATCCCGAAACTGAGTCTTTAATTTATTAATAGCCTTGGTCATAAAAAATTTTTCACCATCGTTTTCATCAACAGGATTGTGAACATATGTAACACATTTATTACTAGTGGACCCGTGCGTGAAAAATTCATGCAATAACCTATACGTTTGTCTAATGCCTCTAGACCGGTGCGGAATCTCCTCTTCTCTTATTTCCTTCTTAATTTCCTTCTTTACTTCATTGATCCTTTGTCGTGCTGTCATCCTTAGGTCTTCTATATAGACAGGCAGAAGTAACATCTTGCGTAAAACACTCCAACCAAGGAGGTTCTAATAGAGAGGAGTGCACCCTATCCATTTATCCTACGGGGGCGTTGCGAGTAAATTTTTCCCTTAAACTGGCTGAGTGGCTTATCCAATCGGAGAGCGGCATTGCCTCACACAGCATATATAGAAACGAGTCCTGAGCTCAAATTTTTATAGTCATTAACCATCGACGAACTTCCGAGCGGATGGAAGTATGCAAAGAAAACTTGTATCCTGTATACCATCTGATGATGAAAATAACAGGGTGAGCGCTGGGATATAAATCATCAGACACGATTGTCTTTGCCAAAATATTGAGGAACTGCCTGCCTGTAT
>LQNS02278170.1:28802680-28830219 GCA_001587735.2 Parhyale hawaiensis
TTTCATTCTTTTGTTTTCTCCACCCGCTGGGTTGGTTGCGTGGGGGTTTGTTAACCTCATGGAGTTTCTCCGTTCCTACGTCGCCAGCCTGGTGTGATTTAATAATAATAATAATTTGTAATAGTAGCTATTCAGTAAACGGAACAAAAAAAATACATGGGTCGTAAAATACAATTCATATCATCATGCTTGGTTCACAGAAGTCAATAGGTCAAAAAAAAATACCTGCGCTACCTCTTGACGTGCAAGAAACAAGATACCGCCAAGGTACGACAACCAAGATGCCACGATGTCAAAAACTACCGCTGAATTGGTAGAACGACCGACGACAGGCAATAAAAACGCACAAGACGATCATCAACCAAATGATGCAGGAAATCGACATCCAAATTCGCAAGCCCGCCACCTCATCGCAACCAGAAAATACAGTAAACACGAGGGCGCTTTAATGACGTACGACTACACCACCGCCTTGTGGGCCGCCATGACAGTTCACATCTCGACGAGAGTACCGAACTTATAAACAAATTAGAGCACTGATCCCTTGGATGGATTTACCAGCTCTGTCACAATCATAAAATACAAATCATGCACTGAGCTATAATGCAGAAACCATACAACACGAGTTAAATCCTCAGAAGTAACAAGAATTAACGAAATACCTGGAGCCAACTGAGACACGTCAGTCAGGCTCACTCCGTCCGTCCATACACTTACATGAAATATAAAGGACTTGAAGTTTTAGTTATCTTTTTATATTGAACAAAATACATTGTTATTATCATAAAGCATATTTCTAAGCCGGCCAACTGCTTTTCTCGTTTATTAATATCTAAAAATATTTGCATTCTGCAGTACATAACCATTTTTGCAATTTACAAGTGTAATCATTTAAATGGCCCAATATACTACATTCAGTTTTCTTCTATCAGCGTGCAGATAAATAATTCTGTTTGATAAATTTAATTTAGAACGTAATCATACATAGAACGTGTTCATTATTTAACTGAGTTCAATTTATGATTCATAAGTTTTTATATTTTTTAAGTTTTATGACGTAATTAGGCTGATTGCAAACAATAGCTATATTCTATTTTTACAAAACAAAAAGTTAGAAAATATCTCTTCTATTTCATATTCTTAGATGCTGTACGACTAGTCATTTTTTCACCTCTTATACCTAAGATAATTTTATCCTGATCAGTTAATCAAATTCAACAGTATTTTTATCGATTAATGTTATAGTTACCGGTAAATATTGGAATTTGATAGGTCTATATAATTTTATAACCAGGGTAAATATTTCGGTAAAAGGAATAAATTAGAGAATTTAGGAAAGAATTTAAGTATGGGCCATCAACGATGCTGCAATGAACAAAAATGGCATTTACAAAGAGAATATTCACAATTACATCACGTTCGTTTTCTCCCACACTTCAAATACCTTCGGCATTTTCGAACACAGTTCGTAAGCTATCGTTATCATCAAAGTGTATTTTTAAGTCTAGATATTAAATTTCAATCACACGCTTTGAAGTATTGCACGTAGGTGTTTCACAGAGAAGCATCAGGATGTACGTACAGTAGGTGTTTCACAGAGATACATCAGGATGCACGTAGGTGTTTCACAGAGAAGCATCAGGATGCACGTAGGTGTTTCACAGAGAAGCATCACGATGCACGTAGGTGTTTCACAGAAAAGCTTCAGGATGCATGTAGGTGTTTCACAGAGAAGCATCACGATGCACGTAGGTGTTTCACAGAGAAGCATCAGGATGCACGTTGGAGTTTCATGGCGTAATTTGGTGTGTCATCGCATCAGAGAGAAAGATATATTTCAGTTAGAAAAACATATTTCCGCGGAAAAAAAAGTGAACAAAAGCTTTGTAGTTTTGCTACACGTGTGAAACGAAACGCAGTTACTTACTAACAGGCAGATCGCTATTGTAATTCGAAACTTCATTTTCTCAGGTGCATCAATTTTACCGGTTTTTAATGCATCTTGGTGTATCATCGGCTTTGTCCCAAAACCGAAACACATAGATGCATCAATTAAGTGACCAAGTACATCATAGGACCCTATATGCATCAGCATGATGCACTTTCTCTTTATGATGCACTTTCGTGTTTCGGTTTTGGGACAAAAATGCAAGTAATTTTGATGCACTTAAGTGCATCCAATTTTCTCTCAGTGCATGGTGTGTCCACAAAAGCTCATAGTAAACCTTAATTAAGGCCTTCTTGGAAAAAAGTCCTAACCGTAGAATCTTTCATGATAAAAACTCTCAAAGACCCTCAATTTCATGATGCACTTTGTTGTTAACCATCAAATTACCGTGAATTTTAACATCATGTTGACCAAGTTTCAACTTTTCATTGTCTATTTTTATTACATAGGCATCTTAATAGTCCTTTTTAGAAACAGACTGAAAGTACGACGAATGTAATGGACGCCGACTTATAGCAAATGATGATGATTCAATATCAGCAGTTTCGCTACCTTCAATTGCAGGAATTTCCATGCATTGGATTACAGGCTGACTTTAAGCAAATATTTTTTTCATAGCTAGAGTAGTCCTAGAAGATTCAACAGCAATTTTTGCGAGGTTGCAATTTATTAACGGTGTGTAAATTTTTTTGAAATCCTTATATAAAGTTTGATCCAAAAGGTTTTCTTGAAAAGAGTTATCTTGAATCGACTTTTTTATTTTGATAAGATTTTTTCTTTTAACATTTATTTAAGCTTTTTTATAAAATGAAACTTGGAAATTCTATGCGAATTGTGTTTCATCCACGTGGGTTTTTCATAAAAACACGATTTCATAAAAAGTTTTCTTTGGATTTTGCTAATCTCTTCCTAATTCATATGCATCACTGTCGTATTTAGGAAGTTCATTAGTATAAAAGTTCCAATCAATTATGGGGTGCCTGGAAAGTACTGCAGACACAATAAATATTTCAGTTGCAAAATTAGGTATACATCCTTTGCGCAATTCTTTGCATTTTTTACTGTATCACCAATGCTAAATTTGGATACTTTGTCGAATAGTTTTACATCAGGATATCAATTTTCATCAACTCGTATTTCATATTGTTCCTTAGGAGCTTCTTTTTCAGACATTGTTATACTTCTGTGGAAAGTGCTGCTATAGTTTTCTACCAAATCAGGAATAACATTAATCCAGTTGCTCTTGTTTTAGTAAGTGCAATACCATGTTTCTTGAATAAAACTTGTGTATGTTTGTTCCCGTTCGCATCCTAAATCTGGTGGCAGTTGGGAAGGGATACGTTGTTTTATTAAATATTTTAACACGAGCAGCTTTGACTTCTCCTCTTGTTTTCTGTGTGTAGGAATTGCCCAAGCATTTTTGCTGAAAATATTGATAACAGTTAAAATGAAATAAACATTTTGTTTTGGGATTTGTATTGTTGCATTTCTACTAAATCTATTTATCATTGATCGTCTATTTCCGAAATATGCCCTCTCTTTGGAACTCTTTATCTAATAGGCTTGTGTAAAGTATAAAACGTTTTGTTTTCCAACTGATTTTAACAGGAGTTCTACTTTTCTTGAAAGATCATTAATACGCGCAGATCATGTTTTAGGATTGTAATGCAATTTTTATATTTTTTTAGTGACCGCACCTGCGAACACCCTATCGCTTTTTCCCTATCGCTTTTTTATATATCTAGTCCGAATCAATGGACTGTTTTTTTCCTTCACACCAGTGCCTAATAAAGCATCTTATCTCACTTAGTCTGGTTTCTTCTGGATAGAGCGCAATTTTAGCTGCTTTCTTGTCTAGCATGTACATTTTTTTGAGACATTTCTGTCTTTCGTGTTAGAAAGTTGTGAGTAAAACACGTTGTGTTTTCTACAGGAGTTATCTAAAGCAGTGACAGCTTGGTGTCCATCCACAACCGTTTTTGAATTTCTGTTCAAAAGTTTTTGTTTGTATATTCATAAGTTTTGTTCAAAAGTTTTTGTTCATATGATTAAATGAACCGCCTGGGACTTGTTCAGATTGAACATCTGAAGGTGTTTCTGATAAGGATTTTGTTTAGATCGTTATTAAATATCCTAGAATCTACTTTATCTCATTTTAAAACAGCTTTCAACTCATTAACATAATTGTAATTGTTATTTGTAAGTATTTCTGAATGTGAATTTATAAGGATTTTCGCTGAATATTGTCATATTTATGTGCAAAAAGTGCAAATCGCATGCTGCTCTGTCGCATAGCTTTTCGAATGATATCAAACCTATTAATTAAATCTTTCCTTGAAATGTGCGCCTTAATCACCTCTATACCAACCTTTATAATGTACACTTTTTCATCGTTGAAGGTTTTGTAATTTTTCATGTCTATTGCATGTTTTATAGCAGAGTAAAATTCAATGAATTTTAATATTAAATAACAGTCGATAGAATTAAAATTTAACATTTCGGGACTAAGAATCTCATCCTCAAAATAAAAGGTTAACCTACACCATTGCAAAATTCCTAGTTTCAATACTTGAACCTTTAACAACCAATCAATACACTTTGCGCAATTCATATGACTTTCGAGACCGAATCAAAAACCTTCAACTGCCTCCCAATGCCTACTTAGCTAGTTTTGATATCACCTCCCTTTTCACCAACATCCCCGAAGAAGAAACAATAGATATTATTTGTAACAAAGCCTTCAATGACACGGACCTATTCCACAATATGGATAAACCTACCTTCCGAACTTTCGTTAGCCTTGCCATGAAAGATTCCTTCTTTATATTTTACAATAGACTGTACAGGCAAATAGACGGAGTTTTCATGGGCTCCCCACTTAGCCCCTCACTGGCAAATATCTTTTTATGCCATCACAAAACTCTCTGGCTAAACGACTGCCCACGTGCCTTCAAACCCATCCACTATAATCGTTTTATCGATGACACGTTCCTCATATTCAACAATCAAGCAAATTCTGATTTATTTTTGCAATACTTTAATAGTAAACATCCAAGCATCAAATTCACCGCCGAACATCAATCAGATAATTCTTAAGCTCTTCTCGATGTTTTAATAACTAACCAAGACTCAAAACTCACCACTGGAATTTACAGAAAACCCACATTCTCAGGCCTCGGGTCAAATTTTTTTAGTCACTGCTACGACCAATTAAAAATCAATGCAATAAAAACTTCACTATTTCGAGCATACCATTTGTCCTCATACCTTGCATTTTCAAGCGAAATTGACTTTCTCCGAACATTCTTCAAAAATAACGGCTATCCGTACCATCTTCTGGACCACCAATGCAAATTGTTCCTAGAAAAGCTGTTCGACCCCGGCATTAGCAACCCTGGGTCAGTAAATTGGACTGCTTCCATTCGCTTCCGTTCTACAACAAAGCATCTGTTAGTGCAGTAAACACTTTGAAAACGTTCCTCTCTGATGCCTACCCTCATATCAACTGCAAATTTTCATATAAAAACACATTTACCATAGGGTCCTACTTCAAATTTAAAGAAAACCCCCACACCACTTTTGTCCAGTGTTATTTACCGTTACCGATGCCAGGCCTGCTGTGCCTCATATATAGGTAGCACTGAACAACACTTCAAAGCCCGTATTGACCAACATTTAGGTATATCCAGTCGTACCGGCTTAGCACTAGCGAAACCACCACATTCAGTCCCCCGCCAACATGCTGAGCAAAACAACCATCGCATCAGCAGGAATGACTTCTCCATCATAAACTATTCCAATCCCATTGAGCTTAAAACACTAGAGTCTCCCCACATTTATAGAACCAAACCTAGTCTGAACATTATGACCTCGGCTGTACCGCTTCATACCGTGCACACTTAGCCTAGAATCTGCCAACTGTACAGGAGCTGACATCCAGCTCCTCCACGCAGCTCTGTTCATTCGCCTTTTAGACCTCCCCCCGTTAACACCAATGCTCCCTGATTGTTAGCCAATAAAGAAAGTTCTTTTATTTTATAGTGTAGGTTAACCTTTTTTTCTGAGGATGGGATTCTTAGTCCCGAAACGTTAAATTTTAATTCTGTCGACTGTTATTTAATATTAGACTCTTTGCCTTAGTGTATTCAATAAATTTTTATAAATACGTAAACGTTTATTTTTCTAAACCAAAACTGATGATGTTGAAATCTTCAGGCAAATAAACATATCGCCAGTAGTTTAGATATATATTTCAATAGATTTAAACATTATTTGCTTCAATCGTATTTTTTGATAGCTCTTACTATTAACTTGCTATAATCATCAACATTTAAACCAATACATTGTTTATTCATTTTTCATAGGTATTTTCCTTAAAATTATTGTCTATTAATTACATTTTGCAACGTTTTAGAGCTAGAGTGTGAATTCGATCGCTACATACGGACAGTTTATTATCGTTTCCACTCAGTGTAATTTTAATGATTTCTCTAGTGTATAGTTGATTCTCATCGCTTTGAATACTGTACATTTTCTTGTATATTGTTTTCATTATTCAGCGCTCTTTAAATTCATCCATGACGATTTAATTTTATTGACAGTTTCACTTACACCTTTAGCTTTGTCTTGAATTTCATCTTTTGTTTTGAAACAGTATAGTTTTGCTCTTAGTGCGAGAAATTTTTGAATTGCTACTCTACTAACTTCATCTTTCTTTATGCCCATAATACTTTTATTTTCTACCGAATAAAACCAGTGATCCTTTACATGACTTGATCAATCAAATAAATGCTGAGCGCTTTTCATGTCTTTATAGACGGCTTCAGTTTCAATATCACTACACAGACTGTCACTATCTGTAAACAACAGTTTAGCTCTTTAACCGTATTTTTCTTAATGTACATTTTTAGAATGAAAATCGTACGTGAGACTTTTAATACTGTGTAATATGCATTGTCCAACATAAACAGACTTGCCTAATGGTACTTTCTGCTTCTGTAAATGACATGTAATTCAATTTTTCCGAATATAGTCGTAATGCTTTAAAATTTTGTTTGTCCTGTTTCTTACATTTTCTATGTCCTACCAAATATGGACTATTGAATACTTGAATAATGATTTTGCAAATTCACTTCTTACTCGTTTCCTCTTTTCCAAACTTAAAAATATATAGGGTTTTATCATGCACTTTCATCAAATTCTAATATACGTTTCATGGTTCCGAGTTCCAATCCTAATTCAAGGTATAATGTTAGGTTCTTGTAATGTATTACATATTTTTCTTGATTTTCTGACTGCGGAAAAAGTTTTATATATTTACATTCTCTTATTCAATACTTTCTGAAGCTATCGGAAAATCGTTATGTTCATCATGTAACTCTTTTGTATAACTCGAATTAATATTCAACAAGTGTCCTTCGTTTTCTTTTTCATGAAAATTTGCTATTTGTTTTTGAGTTAACCGTCTTTAATTTTCTGTAGGTAATGGTTATGACATTGCCCATCCTTATAAATTATTAGCATCCAAATAAGTAATTTAATTATTTTTTCTCATCATCATCATATACTTATTGTTAGCTTTAGCATATCGTTTTCTTATCATTGAAACACCACCTGTTATTTCTTTTTCAATAAATTGTATCATATCAAGATTGTGAATGATATCCAATTCAATTTTTGCGTATTTTATGAAAGCGTCAAAATGACAATCCTAGGCTTACAAAATAATTAATTGGATCTGTTTCCTATGTTGCTAAACAGCTCGTTGGAAAGCTCCTAAATATAATCAACCTGCAAAATAACGTATCAACCTTTTGATACAGATTGTGATAACACTTAAATGTTGTACATTAAAATTTATTCCAAATGAACGTGTTCATAATGCCCATCTGATACGTGAGCATCTTGTAATTTACTGCAAAAAATCATTAAATTCTGTTGTTTTACACGTTAATAGGTCTATGGATGACAGTAAAAATTTGTATGAGTCGAGAAATCTTAAATCTATTCTTTCACCTTTCGTTTGACCAGCCTTCATACATTGATACCAATCAACTTTAATAGTTTGAGAAAAGCTGATGTACTCTTCATCTGTTTTAGGCATCACATTCAAGTTACCTGTAAATTTTACGAAACCTTTTACAAAGAAATTAGTATCGAAATTTCAAGTAGTATACATAAAATCTGGGATATGTCTCGGATTTTGATTTTTTTTAACGACAATATCTGTGAACAGGCCCTATATTCACCTGTTAAATGGTTGTGATCTTTCACCTTGTAATTATATATATCATCTGTAAATTCCCCTTGAACATTATAACAAGTTGTTGCAGCTAAATATTCTTTGAATAATTCACCGGTGAGGTACGTGCTTTCGTTCGCATTCACCAATTTGTAAATCCTTCTAGCTTGAAGTTCATTGTAGAGTATGAACTTTTTAGATGCATGTTCACCATTATAAGATACATATTGAACATTTTTCAACCTTGCATTTTTTATGGCTACAGAAACTGCTTGGTAAATACTTCTGTATATTCATTGCATAACTTTCTTTGGGATTATTTTACCACATTTGATTTTTTTTTAGAGTTGATTCAAATTCCACGCGGCTCTCGAATGGATGCGTTATAATTTTTACACTGAATAAATTTAAACTTTTCTCTCATCAATACTATTTTGTAAGGGTGTGTATTGGACAGTCAGGCTCATGTTGATCTAACAAATCGTTCCTATTACGTATATGCATGTAAATAATAGGGGCACATAAATCGTTTATGATGCTTTTTTTGTGAATGGGTTAAGATCTGTCATTAATACATAATGTTGTGTTTCATCATATGAACGAACATCCGTGAAATGATATCGAATTTTTTTACAGTTGTTATTCGAAGAGGACAGTGCGAGAGCGTAGGGAAAATTATTAACATTAACGGATATTTTATTTAGTTTTCCATATATGTACACATCTCGAATTTTCATTTGGAATTGAATGTCATGGAAATTCAGTTTTCCAGTTTCAGTTTTTAAAATTTTTGAAAATCTTTTAAAATTTCTCTCATCCAAACAATAATATCTAGCTATACACTGCGTTTCTACAGTTTTCTGGAAGTTCTATGGAGCTTGATTCTCTCAGAGAATTATATTCAACAATTTTAACGTGAAAATTTAGCAGTTCGTTTATTATTCATCTCAGATAAGTTTTCGGGTAAGCTCTTTGGTTTTGTTTGTATTTCTAATGATGTTTTTAATTAACATTCTATCAATTAAGTTTTGGGATTGTTCAATGAATTTTCCAAAGTTAAACCAAGCTTCTTCCTATTCTTTTTCATTTATAATTTCATAGAATTGGACTTTCAAGCTTAGTTGTTACTCTACTTGGCAGTGGATTTCCATAATTACTTAATCGATAGCACGCAAAATCCTTGTTCATTTTGCATGCTGAAGAATAGCATTGGAATGTGCATGCTTGAAATATCAAGACAGACATCGGAAGGTAAGCATTTATTGAAGACACCAGCTTTATCAGTTTTACTTCTGAGAATAAAAATCGAGTAACGGTGCTGGTGTGTAGGGACATGAGGAGCTGACCGAACGTTCTATTCTCTCTGCAGGTGGGCAATGCTGCCCTGCTAGAGTGCAGCAACATTACTGGACTGGAAGGGAAGGATTTCTTGGATCCCAGTGAAGACACAACGTACAAACGAGGCACAGTTGCTGGTGCCGGCACAGCTGCCAAAGTGCACTGATGTTGCCGTGTAAACGATGAAGTGTTTGGCACTGCATCGTCTCGATCATGACAGAGCTTACTAGTGTGCGTCTGCCGGCGGTCGCGTGGTGAAAAAGTTTCTGTAATTCGGCATTTGCTACCAGAATGAACTGTATAATCCTGTCATTATAGGTACAACTCAAAAAGTGGTATCATAACAAAAAGTCCCCAGGTCACTGACACACCTCTAACATTAACCTCACGTGCTGTAAAGTTGTCGCTAATAAAATAGTCTTAGCTCTAAATTAGCCCAAGTGACCATCGCATATGTTTACCAGTCAAAGGCAATTGCAACGCTCAGCCGAAGGTTCTGTAAGCATTGTCGTGAGTAATTTCTTCCATGCTTGAAGGAGTCAAGAAAAAAAAACGGTTGGAATCGTTTATACCGTCCAATATATTCATAAATGTATTCTGATGGTCAAAATAGTAATACAATGACTTGAAAGTTCATTGTCTGCGAGCTTTTTAAGTGCGAATACTTATTATGTGCTACTATACGCTTTTTTTAGTTCTCTTCAGTAGGCATGCGTGGTTTGTTATACGATTCTGGTCCCGGAATTACTGACGTTACAATATTGTAAGACTAACTGCCTAGTAACTTACAGCGTTTCTGCAGAGAAAAAACGCCTGCAATTGTAAATAAATATTCATTCCCACCTCATTTCATGCTACTTGGATTCTCCATTATCAAGCGCTAATTGTACGTAGTAAATGAATTTGCAAGTGATAATTGTGAGATAAAATACAGGACGGCCTTTACAAGCTTCTAATTACCTTGATAAATAAAATTTATGCCCCGATTTGAAAGATTGAACGAAAATCTACTACATATTTTGTACTACATTTGCATACACAGACGATAGATTTGTTTTGTTTAATTTGATACTTTACACCCACTAATTAATTGTTGTTTTTACTTTCAGCTACAGTATTGATTGTGATTGTGTTCCGATTGTGAAGTACCTCTCTGGCAGCTGATGTTGATATCAATATTTGCCGTTTTACCCATGCCGGTAGCCACAAGTAACAGACCACGGATAGTGATAGTAGTGGCCGCTCTAATTTTAAAGTTTTGTTACAGTTTTTGCTATTTAAAAATAATAATTAAGAGGCGGCTGCTTTGCTCTACAGATTTTACTCAGCTTTGTAGATATTTATATTCTCTTGCTTTATAGATATTTATATGCGATACTTAAAAGGTGATGAGTTAGGTAATAAAAGGATATAAAATTTTATTGACACTTTATTCTACAGCTCAATGAGATACGGTTATCAGATTCTTATCAAGAAACAATTTTATATATGATGTGGCGCATTTGATGTCGTGCATGAGGCAGCTGTGCGATGTTGGTTTAGCATTAGTGAGGTCATCATAATTATCTCTTTCTGTTCAAGCCTGAGATTATGGCTCAAGCGCTATTACCTGAAGTTTTAAACTTTCGCCAGACTTCTCGTATTATCGTACGCTTTGTAAGCGAGCGTGACCCCATATTTAGAATATTGAGAGAGATGAAGTTGCATCATGGTAAAATAGCTCATAATTTGCTTTGTTATTCATAATTCGTTAAATGAAAAAATTTTCAGCTTAACGCTCAAAATTTGCAGTAATATTTTACTGAAGGGCTATTGAGAAGACTATTTAGCCTAGCGCTCAATCGGCAAAATTTCATGTTTGAAGATTTATGCCACCGTGCGCTATTTTAGTGAACTTAAATTGTTTTATCTTTACTCTTCCTATTGTCTAAACAATTACTGGCACTTTGCAAAGGCAAAAGCCATCCGTGTTTACTGCGCAATAAAAAGAATAATTTCAGTTTTGTTAATGGTACCCGAAATGAAGTTTACGTAAATAAAAAGTATTCTATACCAAAGTTTAGCTTGTTATTATCCCAGCAGTTTTTTGTTATGCATTAAAATTTTCTATTAAAATGTTGATAAATTCGTGTACCCGGCATTCCACAATCCTCCTCTCCCTATCCATCGGTGGAACATCCGAGGTATTCTTTCCTTTTTCGTCTGCTATGTCATTCCGTGACCATCGAGCATATCTGGACGGCCTCGGTCAATCCCGTCCTTTGAGTTTCAGGGTCAGGAGAGGGTTGTGCAGGTGCTTACAAGTCCATTTGACCCGCTTGATTATCGTCTCCCTTCACCAAACACAAGTGTCGCGTGTTAATCTTGCTCGGCATGGCAGCTATGCCTAGTCGATCGTTTTTCCTGCTACTGCTACTATCTCAATATAGGATTATCTACTTCTTTCTTGTTACAACCCGCAGATCCGCTGGGATGTAAAGTTTTCAGCGTGTCTGTGTATTGGGCATTCGGCCCCGCAGCTGCCAAAATACTTGTGTTTTTAACTCGTCCGCGCAGTTTCTCAAAAACCCTTTGGCAGCCATGGCAGCTCTGTAGCGCAGTGACCGCTGGCCAGTGGAGGTTGTGTGTCACTGCTGCAATTAAAAGTAAAGTCAACTTGAACACGCCCCCACTGGGACACCCACACGAACTGGCTCGTGCTGCAGATGCAGGTCAACTGGCCCTAGAGAAGGAGTACAGCTACCGTCTACCACAGTTCGTTTGTAGAGGGTCGGGCCCAGAATCAAGCGTGACGTCATACACATGGTTTATCGGGGTGAGTTAGGAGCGAGTGATTACTACGTTGTGCGAAACAGCATACACGACGCGATCCCGGCATCGTAACGAACGCAGAAGTTATCAGCGAGCTATCACAACATCGTGCTTAACCTTGCAGTTGGTCTGCGCTGTCAGTGCAGTTGCGTGCTACAATCAACTTCCACTTCTCCAATGTTTTCGGATACAAACCTAGGTGTAGTGGCGTTTCGAATATGGTGAGGAACTTTTAATTTTATTCAGTTACTATCTGATGTTTTATTAAAATCGTCATCTCTGTATTTTGTGTGTACGAGCTAGTAGTGCGCACAAGCGGACACTTTTAGGCCTGAGCTCCGAGTCACCACTTCAACAGTTCTTTTTTTTTTCATATATGCAGTGGCGGCTCGTGCTACGGAGCCGGGCCCCACCAACAATTCGAGTGAAAGCATATAAAAATTCAAATATAAGAATTAGTCCTAAATGCTAAACGTTTTAACAATTCAAATCTTGAATTCAGCATCGAAACGAACTTTTCCTCAGAATCGCTTCAAATTGAATGGCGAGGGGCCAGCATTTCCTGGCCCCATTTTGCCTTTCATTTCTGAAGCGTGAGGAGCGACCAGGAACCGCGCAGTGCCGGAGTTTTCTATGCAACGAAGCGGCAGAAAATATGGGCCAGCGAATCCTGGCCCCAGGGAGCTCCTTACCTTGGCTGCCAAAGCTTAGGGTTTTCCCCAAGTTCCTGTTTTTTTTTTTTTTTTCAGCGCCTTGAATTTGATTCTGGCAAATTTGATTTTTTGTTCTTTTCATGACAGAAATAGAACTAATGAGCTCGTCATACAAACTCAGTAAGTAATAAAGTACCTGTTTTTATCAACGTTTAGATGTTTACAGTGCTATTTCTTTGTCACATCTTGGCTTTTTTGTATGATGCGTTTCTGGGTTTTCTCAAAAATCCCATTGATAGTCCAGTCTTAACTCTTTGCAAGAATGTATCAATGTACGTCAGGACTCTGTGAGGTGTGCAGTAGGTCTCAAATAATGCGATGCAGTGTATAGTGGATAAACACGTAAGTAAGTTTCAGAAAGAGTTGAAGAACATGATAATAATATGAAGTAAAATATTTAGGCATCTCTAGTTAATAATCATGTAAAATCGTGTAACCACGAAATGGCAATCGAGTCTCCAAAATTATTATGCAGTGAATCAAATTCAAGATCTAGAAGACTTTTAGAAGCATTCCATTCACATTGCAATCCTAATTCATTCAATAGACATGTTCAATTTTCTGAAGCATGCTGCCGTGTTCGATAATCTCACTAAAAATGAACTTTCTTCGTTTTTACTCTCAAAATTTCAATGTTTTGCGATATATTTCATTATTTTTTTTGTGTTATTGGTAGCTAGGATAGCCTACAATGTTTGTATACTTTCCAACTTGCTTCTGCTGATAGAATTTGAAGTTCTGTTTCCCTCAAGGAGATTTAATATGAAACCTGCTTGGTTCCCTGAAGACGGGCTATGCTTAATAGCTCGAAAGCTTGGGGTTAAATAAATGAAAAGCCCAGATGACTTTCAATGAAAACTTCCTTATTATTGTCGTGGTTGACAGCTGGCCCGCCCATCCAAACACGTATGAGCCCCCAATGCATACATATTTGCATTTTATGTGTGTAACTGTCCCCGTAAAGTTCGTACCATCTACACCCACATACGCCCGCCTTATCAACCTAATTTTTTACTGATTTTTTGTGTATAAAAACTCAAACCATCAAAGCACTTTATTATCTCCAAATCACAACACAATCTCCCGATTTATAGATCTTCTATGCATCCATGAAAGAAAACGTAGAGTAGGGTACATAGGAGATAGCTAAAATATGTAGGCTACCTCTCGACTGATAGTTCAAAAATTTTCAACCACGTCACCTATTTTTATTAATTTTTTCTATCGCTATGTTGGATTTTCAAAAAATTACCAATGATACTCTACAAAATCTCCCCACACCTAAGATAAAAGTCATGTATTTTTATTCATTAACTCAATATGTAAAATTTTTTGTATTCAAATAGAGAATTAGATTATACCCATTTCTGGCTCACATACATCATTCCATCTTGTATCTGTCAACACATGAACGGTATCATACGATGCCGACTCCATCTCAAACATGCATATACGCTACTTTGGTCTCATGTGCGTTTAATGGTATATTTAGGTGGAACTTAACTTCTGATGCACAGTTTACTTGCAGACATATTTTTTCCTAAACACAACTTCAAGAAACACAGAAACGTACATTGAAACATACATATTTAGGTGTAGTATTCATAGAGCGTAGAAATGCTGTATTTTTATCACATCGGGCGACAGACATATGAGGCTGCCTTATCACGGCGGAGTCAAACCATACCATACGGGCTTTATTTACAGTATTTATCATTCAGCTCATTGACTTAGGCTGCAGGCGTACGTTTTAGAAATATACATTGAGTGAATTTCAAAATAGCCGGTTTAGGTTTCTGAACTGAACTTGCGTAAAAGTTAACAACGCCATACACTGCAGACATACACCTAAACATTATCACAACCATCACAACTTGAGTAACATATTTTCTAGGGTATACGCCATCAACCGAGCAAACAGATGAGAAAACTTTATTCTACTCCGTAGAAAAAATTTCCTACCTCCAAAGTGTTTCAAACCAACGTTTCTCTCTACAGTTCTGGTCAAGTCCAGTCAGGAAGCAAAGAGCGTAACGGGAGGACTCACGAGAAATTAGCACCAAAAAGTGACGTCATCATCGACGAATCTATGGCTGAGCAGCCCAGGAGTATTTTAACTAATTTAACCAGAAAAATCGTCTTACATTACGAAATTCATCTCTAGCGTATAAATATATTAAGACAATATATACTAGGTTAGCAATTATCTATAGAAAATTGCAGTGCATGCATGTGCAAACTTTCACAGCACTAGCGCCGAATTTGTTCCTTTTCGGCGACCTGATTTAACTTCTTTTTCTTGATTAAAGCCTTATTTACACTTCATATTCAGTGCACAAGGCTATTTACAGAACACATTATTCCTTACCTATAAATATAAGCAGCGTTATAGCCAATTCTGTACGCGAGAGGAACCACAGTAACAGTTAGCCTATTGCTCGAACTTTCTGTACTTGGCGACAACATTTTACGATATTTTGCTGCTCAAGTAGCTGGCCAGTCATGAGCGGGAGATTGAATGAACTAAATCGAAAAAAATGCGGTGATAAGTTCAAGAAAACAACATACGAAGGCCTCAGGTCCCACACTCAAATACTTCGACTCGTCGATGTGATTTAAATTTGCTGTGTGCGGTCAAGGCTAAGTTTTATTTTAGTCTTATTGAGTTCTCCCGTTGCATTCTTTGCTTGCTGAGTCTAGTGGAGTTAGTTGAACTCGACTCTGACGAGTCAATCGATGATACTTTAGTTTTGGTCCTGTGAGCAAAACTTTTTGTACGTAAAACGATTAAGTAAAAGCGTTAGCTGCGAGTCAGCGACTTACTAAATGTCGCAAAGTTTCATATATCTCTTTAAATTTGGCTACAATTAGAACTTAGAATCCAGACGCTTTTCTATCACTTAAACGGATATAGCAACGCATTGGGACGTTGTGTTGAGAGAACACTTTCACCTTCAAAATGCTGAGCTCATTAGAGCGCTACGAGAACCTTAAATACTAAGTGATGGATCAAACTCAGAACCTTCGTGAGGTCTATAAGCAGCAGCAGCAGTGATCTGCTGCTGTTTTAAGTTGGCTGCACTAGGAGCTGGGACCAGATCTACAGTAAAAGTTTATATTTCAGAACTATTTGCAGATCCCAAAATGACCAACATTTCTCCTCAGTTTATTCCTAATTTCCTGATAAAATAATTTTCCAAGAAGACAACGCTCATTTCTACCTGACAACCTTCACAAAAGTGTGATTTAATTTTGTTTAGCACGAGAGATTATTCCAGCTCACTGAGTGGCCACCGCATTTGGTCGGATAAAAACACCGTTCAGAATTTCTGGGTTGACTTTGGGAGCGGCCAGCGAGCTGCTGTTCCATCGCCAGTGAACGATTTTGGTTCAAGAGTGTTGCAATATTGGCCAAATAAAAGTTACAAAAAACGCAAGGGCTTGTACAATCAATGCCCATTAAGAATGAAGCTCGAGTTCAATTAAGAAAAGTCTCATAGCTCAATTATAAATTATTATTACACTGAACAACTTTGTTTCGTTAATCAGTGTAGGTCTAACAGCAAAATTATCTTATCGCTTCGTGAAAGTAATGTATGCAACTTATAAAGCACGAGCTGTCGTTGGAAGCAATATACATAAAAAAAATTGGTAGCGCAGCACATTTCCTAGAAAGTTTTTGAAAGGGGACATGACGTCATGAACTGTCCCAGTCATATCTTTTTGTAACAGTCGCTCATTCGTATAAAAAAGAATGCCAGAAAGTTCTATTGAATTAGACTCCCTCTGCAGTTCTTGGCTGCAGCGAGGGATTGAAGTTTTGCTCAGTAGAGCGGCATTGCTCCGCAGCATGCGAAGCGAAGACAAAATGTGCCGGGAACAAGATACACTGAGGTGAATATTTCAGGGACCTTCCGTCCCGCTGCACGTTGAGCTTGTTAGAAATCTTTGTATCATAAAACGCTTCGTGTATATATTTATTTCGTGTCCGCCCTCAAGGATATAGATGGGCGAAAAATAGGTTAGGTTGTAGAGTTTGTAATTGAGCTACATTTTCGTAGAGATCAATGATCAGGTTGCAGAAGATGGTGAAGCCCTTTATCTGAATGCATTTCTTACATGAAACACTTCTTCAAACCGGAGCTGTATATACAGCTTCAAGAGCCCGATTCTATACCTTTTTTCTCTCAGGTCGCGACATATAATTTCGGCAGATAATCAACGGAGACCTGGCGATGCGATGATGAAAGCTTTTTTCTCCCAGGTCACGACGTATAAATTCGGCAGATGATTAACGGAGCACTTGTTACTGCCCCGTATACGCTTGTACGGTTTACTACAACTCGTATTACTGCTGGCATTATAGTAGGTTCTCGTCAACATCAGATTTCTATGAGCAGGGCGAATGAGACACGGTGTAGAGGCAGATTGTATTGAGGTTCCGAGTCTAGACACAGGCAGACACACTGGATAGTTGTTCACCAGAGCTACCTATGAATGAGCTGCCGTTGGAGATGACGGGCAACTTTTATAGACCAGCGATGCAGGGCGTTGCCGCTGTCGCTATCGCAATGATAGGCAGTGACAGGTAGTCACATACTCACGGCAGGGAGTAGAGAATTAGTTCTCGAGCAGTAGACGATTAATTCTTCTAGATTACTGTCTTCCTCTCAGAGAGCAGATTTCGCTTCAGAGGCAAAAACTTCAGCACTTCAGTGAAGAAGAGTTTTGAGTATGGAAGGCAGTATCAAGAATATTGTGAACTAACATTGCATATCAGCTGACTGGAATGGCATTCCAGTTTATTGTAGTCTTTTACTTAAGATTTTACTTTGGAAGACGCACGCTTAATTAAGAAAGAGGATAGGGAACGTGAAAAAAGAATGAGACTTCTTCAGTTTCCAGAACGAAGACGAACTACCAATGAAGCATTCAAGTGACACAGTGACAAGAAAGACTTGAAGAAGAAACATTGCAGAAGGGAATAGGAGCGGCTAATAAACGTCAGGGGGAAAATGTGACAACAGTAAGTCAGAGAAAAGCGAAAATATATCGATTATTGCGTGAATTTTTTCACGTACGTGTCCACTAGTCTATGTATATTATGATTCTGTTTGTTCCTCCCTCCCATCCTTATAGTACGACCGTAACACTTTCACAATTAGATAGGAGAAAATTGCAGTATTTTCGATGCCATCTCAATAGGGAAGAACCGCAGCCAAACTTTCTTTGGATTAAGTTGCTGTTGCTCGCAGGTAGTAGTTTGATTTGCTTGGTACGCATGATACGGTCTGGAGCGTAGTTGTAGAGAGGCGCATATGCGAACGTCATGGATAGCACCTTCAGACTGTCGAAACCTATTTACAGAACTTGCGACCACAGGTTCTTAGATTGCTATAGCATATCCGTTGCAAGTCACGGCCACAAACACCCTCAGGCTCAGGCATTACGGCAACCCACTCTGTTGTCTATCAGGACATAGATGCATGACCACTTGCATTTTTGTCTGGCTAGTCGTCTCCCTGCATTTTTCAACCAGACATTTGCCCGAATGTATAAACAAAGAATATTCCATCTTCTTCTAAAAATAGAAAAAAGCAAATCCTTCATAGAAAATACTACATTCTTTAATGTTGGTATGTAAAAAAATTGTTATTTTTCTTCATGAAAAAGAGAGCAAAAGAGACGATTAGTGTTTTTTTAGTATGCGTAGCCCAAGACTCATATGGAGCGTGGATAGTTGACTAGCGTTAGCTTAGACGATACATGTTAAGGAAGACGTACGTTAAGTTGTAGTGTTCAGCAGGATTTAAGTGATTGGCGTTAACTTAGACGGTATAGCCACACGTTCCTTAAGAAGAGCTGCATTAGGTTAAAATTAATTGAAGCTGTAACAGCGAATAGGTCTGGTACATTTTTACAAGTAAAGACACTCATCAACAGTGGAATTTCCACGGGTCCCGATAGTGGTACATAAACTTATTAACATAAAAATAATCAGAGCCTGGCATGATGGCCATCGCCGATCATGCGATGGCGATGACGTGAAGACAATCACCATCGAATGAACTACGATTTTATGATGGAACATCGCGAAAATCCATCGGCGATTGTGATAGTCTGATGGAATTTGTTTCGAACAATCGGCTATTGTCATTTTCTTCATCGCCGATTGTGTTTTGAGGAAGCATTGGTCCGATGAAATAGCAGAATATCACATCGGTGATTGTATACGATGAGCATCGTCATCTTTTGTACTTCCAATGCCTGTGAAGTAATGAAATAAGGCTAAAACTATGGAAAAACAGCCTTGTGAGTTTGAAACAATAGTTTTTTTAGTAGCATTAAAACAAAGAGTGGCTTACAAAGTTTATTTGGTAAATTTTCCGAAGAGGTCAGTTCCCCTTTTAAAGTTCCCATTACTTTTCCTTGTCACACTTGCCATTGCAGCCATGCTATCGAGATGTGTGATTTTAGAATTTCCATTGTTTTTCTATGAGAGGAAATACGATCCACAATAATTACGGCTAAGGTGATATCGCTGTACGCCGTTTTTTTATGTATTTCTCGTAGGATATTAGCAGCACCAGTCCTTGCTTGCCTAACCTAAATGAGTAAGAGTCACGTTCTAGCCGAAAAAACAATTACCAGGCTTTGTTTTAGATGGCGAGATACGCCGTAATAGCAGATCTCAATAGAAAAACAGTGGGAACTCTAAAGTGAAATATTTCGAGAACCAAGCATTACCGACGAAATGTAATTCGTGAAAAGTCTTAAATGCCTTATTCTGCCTAAATATGTAAAAAAAAACTACCCATTACGTATGAAGTCGCCAATACCGGAGAAATAGTGTATCTCACAAGAAGCACACCTCACCGTTGCTGAATTAGTTGAAGACTGGAGCGTGTTCCAAATACAGTAGTCAGCAGGGGCGCGTGTTCCAATAACAAGTGCTGCACGGCGGGAATAGTCTTTTAGATACAGAACTACAAAGCTTCCAACGAAAACGTTATTCCTAAAAAAGTTCTAGATCACCTTAGCCTACGTACATATTTCAATAAAATAAGCGGGACATTCCACAATTATTCGCAATTGCACAATTAGTTAAAGACTCAATACGGTGTGTTCCAACAACGAGTACGAGCATCGCGCTTTTGTTGATAAACAAAGGTACAACGCGATCTGGCTGTAATGGCGGATGTAATAAAAACATAATGGAAACTTTAAAGTCAAATATCCCGAAAACGAAGCATATGCGACGAAAACGTTATCTCTGAAAGACTTCTTAGAATATCGTTTTCAAGCTAATAATGTCAACAAAAATACCATTCGATAGTTATTAATGTGCACTTCGGAATTTTCACCTTTTTCATGAATGCTTTCGTCGGAAACTTTGAAGTTCTGTTTATATACGTTTTTGGCACACGACCAGCTGGCCCACATTATTGGAACGCCTATTATGCGGTATTGTACTGCCGGCAGTGGTATTGGTTGTTTAATACTTAATAGTTTTTGTTAACATATTTAGGTAGAATAAGACATTCTAAAACTTTTCAAGAATAACGTTTTCATCGCAAATGCTCAGTTTTAGAGGTTTGACTATAAAGTTGCGATTGTTTCTTGTGAAATAATTTAAGATGCTCCATTACGGCCGCACCGCGGTATCATGAACGAAGCCTGGTGATAGATTTTCGGCTACAACGTTGCTCTTACTCATTATGTTGTGCAAGCAATGACTGGCTCTGCTAATATCCTACGAGAAATGTCTATAGAAACAGTGTGAAGCGATATCGAGCTAGTCGTAATGGCGAATCTTATTTAGATTAGATTAGATAGGCGGCAGTAGACGAACCAATAGGCCATTCCCAAAGAGACACCGGAACCTACGTCCCGGCCCTCTATGAGCTATCCCCATTGTGTTAGTAGGATATATAGGACTGGAAAAAAGAAGAAGAAAAGAGAGGGAGAGAGAAAAAAAGGGGAAGAATCCCAGCCACAGAGACCATCATGAATGCACGCAAGCACGATCAAGAACCGCTGATATGCGGAGCTTAAATATGCCTGGCAGTGCAGTTACAGCGGGAGAGAGAAAAAGACGAATTAAGGTGGCCTAGGAGGCTTTGTCGGTTACGAGCTTGCAATTCCTGGAGGAGGAGTTCTTAGTTGTGGAGGATGTCTCTCCCAATATATGTCAAGCCGATTTTTAAACGCGTTGACTGACTTCGCACTCACAACATCGGAGGGGAGTCTATTCCAAATGCTTACTATGAAATACGGAAAGAACTGCTGACTTAAGGTGGTTCTTCGAGCTTTATGCTTGAGTTTTTGACCGTTGTTTTGCAAGCGATTGAGGTCTCTTTCAAAGAGTCCCGTTGTAGGTACGTCATTGAAGCCATTCAAATACTCGAATATTTCTATTAATTGCCCTCTGAGTCGCCTTTGCTCGAGAGAGATCAGACCCAGTTCTTTTAGGCGACATTCATACGGCTTATTTCACAACTAAGGTATCAATTTCGTTGCTCTGCGTTGGACTCTTTCCATGTTATCGATATCTTTACATAGATGAGGCGACCAGAATTCAACAGCAAATACTAAGTGTGGCCGCACTAATGCCTTGTACAAGGGAATGATGATGTCCTTGGACTTGTATTCAAAATTTCTGGTGATGAATCCCAGTACTCTGCTTGCCATTTTCATACTCTTGTCAACTTGCTGACTGTGTTGTAGCTTGTTTGTAATAGTGATTCCCAAGTCACGTTGTTGGGTGACAGCAGCCAATACCATCACGTTCACTTTCAATGGGGTGGGAGGGTCCACCAGCCCTATGTGCTTTACTGAGCATTTGTTGACATTAAGGCTCATCTGCCAAGTTGTGCTCCATTCCACGAGGTGGTAAAGGTCTTGTTGGAGCTCTGCTCTTTTCGTGGCTGGATGACATAGTTTAGTATCATCCGCAAACTTACTGATTTTACTACGGATGAGATTTTCTCTCACAAAAAACAATGTTAACTTTAAACACAAATATCTCGAAAACTAAGCATTTGCGGTGAAAACGTTATTCGTGAAAAACGTCGTAGAATGCCCTATTTTACCTCTTCGGAAAATTGACGGTTTATTTTAATATATTCCCCAGATCTAACAATGTCAATTACTATTAAGGTTTCGAAAGGTCATTATACATGGAGCATTAAACTGTGTAAACCAGGCTATAATCAACACTAATTAACTGGACCTTATATTACGCACCTTTGATCAGGTAGGAATAGTATTACTGATGTGAAAATCGCACAAGCCGAAGTTATAAGAGATGCTGCTTTTATTCGATCTTTATGGTTTGAGATCTTTGTATTTTTAAAATGTGTCAATGCGATGGTCCATCGCCGATTGTGACGCCCTACGATGGCCATCGCCTATGGTTATTTCATTGTAGGCCATCACCGATGAAAATTGGCGATTTTTGGTTCCGTTAGCGATGGTATTGCATTCTCCATCGTCCGTGCGATGGCGATGACCATCGTACCATCGATTTTGCCATCGTAACATCATACCATATCGGAGATGCCGAGCTCTGAAAATAATACATTTGAGCAAACTTTTACAAAATTTATATAATTCAAGATTTGTATATTTTTAGTGCCTCAGAAAATGGCAAATGATACAGGCGCCGCAACGTGTGGGAAAATTTCAAGTTTGGGGCAAATTTTGAACCTGGTATTGATTATGATGAAATTAAGAATGTTAGGCAACCTGAGAATGTTGATGGGAACATTAACAGTAGTAAGTGTGGTGTTTCTTTTAAAGAAATATCGTTCAGAGTAGGTACTGCATGCAGCCAATAGATTTTATCAACGTACTGTACGTGTGATCTTCTTTCTTCATCGTTGTCAACGTCTTGTTGTAGTGGAAACGGAGGCTTAAACTATTCAATGCAAATAACTTTTGGATTGAATCAAATTTAGCAAATAGATACCACTGCAAACAGCCATAGTATCATTTTAATAGAACTATGTACTAGCATAATACACTCTGTTATGGAGTTGGTGGGAACAAGAGATGCAACAGCAATCCAACTTGTTGCGAATGGAGAATTGAATTTTTCGCAGGTACAATGTGACAACATCTTTTGCAACGAAATTCTCGCAGAATAGCTGTATAGGTAGATATCCTGGACGGAATAAAATGGTGCACATCCGTGATGAAAATGAATTCCGCTACTACCGTATGACGACTTTGGTTAGAACAAATATATCAGAATTATCAACTCTGAAGCTCGATAATAGTGGTCATCCGGTTCCTCGATCTTGCCGTCTTTGCCTTAAATTCGAGTGGTCCACAACTTCTGGGAAGTCACTGTTTTGACTGGTCCTTACTGCCAGGATCGTACTGATTAATCAGGTCTCGTCTCCGGTTGCGGGTCGATAAAAAAAATCGTCCTAAACTCCAGGCTTGGCTAAGAGGCTCTTTGACTTATAACCTCAGTGAGTCAGCTGGTGAGCACTCAACGCTCTGGGCACCCAGCTAGCAGAGAGCAAGATGTTGAAGCAAAATAGAGAATACCAATCCAGGTGATATCTCAACCTCAGCTGAGAACGTATCAATTATTGAATCTAACCGTTTACATCCACTATTGTCTGTACTTTGGCCACCGCTTCTTACTACTTGAGGTTGAGTAATTGACGCATCAAATTACTTGGGTTAGCTCTGAGATCCTCTCTTTCATGTTTTACATTCTATTATACCAACTGTAGTTTTGTGAAGGGCAACATCTCCATGAACATTCTGCATCGTCTCAACAATCTGTAGTGACTTCAACTGTAGTTTTGTTAGCTTGGCTCTTGCTCTTATTTAAAAAAGACGCTACTTTTGTTTATCCTAAAGAATCTCTGCAGCAAGTACGTATTGACGGAATAACAGCTGACGTGCGAATGAGTGAACTGGTGAGTCAAATTCCTCGATGTTAGTCTCGTTTCCAACCAGTGTCGTGGTGTGTGTGCGGAGGAACTTGTTCCCGAGCTTTTCAACATCAGGCGTCAATATCAAACGCAAAAGCTACTAATTTAGCAGCTTTAGCGCTTAACCTTTTCTCCCGGGCGACAATGTCAGCCACAAAGGCGCCTAATTTGGCAGCTCAGAGCCTCTAGCTCCCAAATGTGTAAAATATTCCCCAAGATGTCCGCATAACAGCCGGGCCATGGCAGCTCTGCCGCGGCCACTCGCTGTATGGGTGAGCCAAGGCGCCCCAGGCACATCCGTCGCTGTCACTGATACAGAGCCTGAAGCCGCTGGACCTTTTCAGGGCCGGCCTTCAAAAAGCCTTTTTTGAGTTTTTCCTAAATTTTGGCACGCATGCCGGGGCCCTAATAGAGTTTTTTTTATTATCTTTATAAAAAGCACAGCGCACTAAAGAGAGCTGAGGCAAGAAAAAATAATTATTGCATACGTTGCAGAAGGCTGAGAGTGTAGGGACGCACCGACAAGTATGATGAGTTGGAATTTATCACATAAGGTGGTAATTTTGATGGCCTGGCCTCTCAAACACTTCGTAAAGTTACGGGGACGTATATTGTGCAGCTCCGTGTGAAAGTTCCGATGCTCCGGATCAGATTTTGTCCCTCTTTTATGCTAATCTTCGCATAATTGTGGTCAAATAAGCTTAATGTTTGAACATTGTGTTTAAGTAATCACATGCCTGATGTGAAACTGTTAAATTCAAGAGAAAAAATAATAAGGCATTTCTCAGACTCTTTAATGTTATTTTGCATGAGGTATTATCCCCGCACCCGTCAACAGGTCTGCACGTTACGCATTCAGTATTAGATAGAGGAGCATTGAGCTTCCAAGACTACCTGAATTCGTACGGGAGCATGGGAAAAATTTCAATCAATTTTGAAATGAAGATTTCTGAGAAGTCCTATTCATTGGTACCTATTTATCTTAGCTATCGATTTTCAATGTTTTTCTACATCTATCTCTATTATATTAAAAGCCTGTAAACCTTGCTTCTTTATTTACTTGTGTGCTTGTGTCACGTTTATTTGCTTGTGTCTTGTTTGACACAGCTTCTTCGTTTTTTAGAGGGGAAGAAATTTGAGAGACTAGGGCACAGCTGCATTGGTAAGCTCTTTGATTCGATTGTATCTGTGATACGGAAGTTAAACTGAGCTCGGCCTCAAGAACGGATATGGTCAATTTGTCGGTTCCATGGGCAATACAACTGACATACGTAACATATAAATTGACCTTGTTTACAGCCTGATTGTTGAAAATTCGTTAGATAAGCAAAGAATCGGTTGATAGTGAGCCGTACGGACCGCTCCTTGACGGGTAGGAGAGGACGGCCGAATAGCATGTGGACTATGATCAGCTAAATAACACCTGCTTCAGTGCGAAAGCAAAAACAATCGTGATGACGACCCAACGGGTCACGAGCCGTCTGGTCTACACTATTATTTTGCATGTGGATCCATTCATCAATCCGTTCGTCCTCACCTTACACTTTCAGTACTAGATAAGGAAAAATAAGATAGCATTACTTCAATTGACGCTGGAGGGAACAACAAGCGTCAGTCTTTAGCTGATGCTCACACGTCGCAAATGTGGAGTCTGAGTTCGAATACATTTGACACTGCGTAGTCAAATTACAGGTCCGGGTATAAATAAATAAAGACATTTCTGTTCTATGGAATCTCCCAATTGGAAATATATAGGCATTTTTTGTTTTATCGGCTGCGTATGGGGAAATAGTGAAAGGTATCGGATAACATCGGATAAAGGCCTATTAATTTCTCATAAGCTCCACAGATATAGGCTAGCACCGCAGGCTGATGCCCATATTACATAGTGCGCGATAGGTGCTGATGCCCGTGCTTGCGACACGTCTCTTCCCTAGATTCCACCCACTTCATTTTGGCGGCCACCCTATAGCACTTGCCATTTGTATCAACGTGAGCGGAGGAGCGGCGTTTACTGTGATGCAAAAGACAAATGCTACAGGGCGGCCGCTGACACGAAAATGAGTACAGCCTGGGGGTCAGACGTGCCGCAAGCACGAACATCAGCATCTGTCGCGCTCTATGTAATATGGGCATAACAAAGATACAGACCGACAGTTCTTCAGTATTTTTGAAAAACAATGGCGGAATGATGCCGTCACAGTCGTCATTTTGTTGTTTTCATCATAAGTTGGTATACAGGATACGAGCTTCATCTACACAGCTCTAACTGCTCAAAATTTCCTCGATGTTTAATGAATACAAACGGTGAATTCGGAGGCTTTTTAAAATGAATTAATTTGGAGCATCATCATATTGGGTGTCTCAAAAAAAAGTTATATTTTCAATTGGCTGCTGTTTCCATAGGCTTCAAACAAAAGAATAATATTCTTTATGGGTTGGAAATGAATTTTATATGCCGATACACAACAGCCGAATGAGAATGATTTTTGACACCCAGTACTTTCTACGATGTTATAGGTGTGCAGTACATTTCCTGGAATAAATTTACGACTTGTTCACTATTTAATAATCCAGAGTATACTTCAAGCCTGCAGGTTTGAGAGATAATTTTTGCGACAAAACCTGCACCGCAAGCAAACACAGCGAAAGCATAATTACAAAATTGCCGTCATTTTTGTTATGGCTGGGTACTCTAGTTAATTAATATTTTCTACTTCTGTGCAATCCATACATTTTTCTCGATATATGAAATTATATTTAGCCAACGCTGATGGCTGAACGATGACGTCACAGGAACCTCGAGGCAGAGCTGAGCTGTGCTGAGAAGCTGTCCTCCTGTGTTTCCATTAGACTCTGTGATAATTGGGTCATCAAGCATGACACCAAAGAAATAGCAATGATTTTTTACCATCACACTTTTGTTAATTTCATTGTGCACTAGAGCACTCTAAGCGCACATACCTTCGCCAAGTTAGGCAACGTTAACGAAAAATTCAAGTTGGTTCTGAAACTGTGATTTCCATTTTATCAGTACTAAAATCTGGCTATTTGTGCCTTTTGATAATAAGATTTAATAACAGCTACTACAGTTTTCTTCAACATACGTAATAACTTTTTGAGTTATGTTGCTGACAAACATTAGTGAAATACACAAACAGACCAACCGACCATTATCAAAATTTGATCATTTATGTCATTTAACGTTTTTAACAATCTATATATTAATACGCTTGTATCTACGTGTGTGTGTGTGTGTGTGTGTAGGTGTGTGTGTGTGTCACGCTCTTCACAAATAGATAGGCGCAAATTAGAGACTTGACTTCATTTCACCCGTATCATATCTACGCATTCGTTTTTCGTTACAAAAATTTCGCTCACTTTGCTGCTTGTAGCGGATAGCATGCCTCATAGGGTCTGAGGCGTAGCCAAGATACGCCTTGGGCATAGAAAATTGGTAGTATTGGCATCTCTGCTCTAAATTCAATTTTCGAAGAGAATATCCTGCTTCGAAAGCACCAGCCAGTGCAGTGCGA
>LQNS02278170.1:28924660-28938319 GCA_001587735.2 Parhyale hawaiensis
GAATTTACTCTGGAATACGATCAGGGATAGTAAATTGAGCTCGTTTCCCTTCTCCTGTAATGAAACCAAGTGCGGCCAAGCCCTAATGAATAGTGTGTTAACTTCCAAGGTTTCACGATGTTATCAGAGTGGCTGTCGGAGAAGTACTTGAATATGAATACAGCTACCAGGTTCCACTTTTTTTTTGGCAGAGCAAACGGGATTTATGTAGCTGCGAAATCACCTGAATCGTGCTAACTTTGACCTTTCTGTTAGAGAGCCCCTGAATTTTAATTTCTGAAATAATGTAAAGTATCCAAAGTTCTTACATTCTCAAACTCGTGCATGGGTATGTCAGAACTGAAACTCAGCCATAGACTACATCAAACATTAGCAGTCCAATGGTCATACTTCTGCCAGAGCGGCTTGCAACTCGATCCATATGCGCCTCGTGACAGTTGCTCCAAAATTTTAGGAATTTTTTACTTTGACGATTTAATCTGATATGTCGCACTCAGTAATGATTGCTGCACCTGGAGGTGTTTTAAGATGCGAAAATTAAAATTTCCGACAACTGAAAAATATTGCAAATAAGCAGTTGTTTCTGTAGAGCATTTGGTGTTTTTTTTCAGAGAAATTGATTGTAGCTCTACCTTATATGGCAATATAAAGCGTACCAGAATGCCAAACGGTAGAAAAAAAGTCTCCAAAGTGAGATTTGTGAGAAAGCATTGGATGGCAGTTATACCCTTTCTATTAGCAATAAGCATAAAATCATGCCTTTATGTAAGTCTGATGTCAGTACCTCACCCGCTATACGCTAGAGTTCCACAAGACAGGAAGAGTAAACTAAATTAACAATTCTTTGTTAATAAGATGATGCAATGGTATTGCTAGCATTCATATAGATAGCAATAAGTTGAGCATAGTGTTTGATAAATGTGTCAGTTAACTTTACTTGACACGAAATTATTTCACTACACAAAGCTCAAACCCTTACCTCACTATAATATGTTAAATTTCTTGCTTGAACTGCCTGGGTAAATTAGAGAGCTTTGTGCCCCCTTGGAAAAGGCTCAATAGGAGGGAGCTATAAAGTATGATGTTAGTCTATTACTCTACCTCTTCTCTCGCTAGCAATCAATTCTTAAATTCGTTCCTGATACTTGCACCTTTTAAAATTAATATCAGCCGTTTTCTCTTTTTTATTAAAAAAGAATATTTGATCTGTGAAATCAGCACCAGTTTTAACTAATTCCCACCATTGCCAGTACGCAAACAATAAATTTAACGCTTTCTTACTCAATCTGTGCTCCTTCCTTTGCTAATATGCACTTCCTTCTTTTGTATTCCTACAAGAGAACGCCCACCTCCACCCCCTTGTACCGAGGCAGCATAGCCTGGGTAAGATCGATGATACTTTTAAGCGGTCGAAATTAGATGTTCTTATCTCGCAGGAATAACAGTGTATAAGACCAACTTCGCATAACATCAATTTTTACAGAGCAAGAAACTACTTTTTTTTACATTTTGGAGAACCACACAATTGATAACCAGTTTCGCCAACCAGAGCAATATCCTGCACAACATGCTGATGCTGATATTAGTATTAGCGGTGTCACCCCTGATGCTGACGGTGGAGGACTGTGATGGTGGAGTTGTGGAAGTTCCCAGAAATGGCTCCACGTACGTCTCCGTGAAAGGGCTCGCCGTCAGCTCTACTGCCGACAGCGTCTGGATGAAAGCCACGTCACTGAGTAAGAGAAACGTTCCAAACTTTAAATCTAGGACTTTAAAGAATAGCTTTTTTTAATCAATCTCTATCACGCGTGCCCAACTATTTACTGCTAGAATTGGGCTTAACTGAGATAGGAATGCTGCTCTGTAGTCTAGGGTTCTGCTGCCGATTGTCATCTATGTTTGCTTGACAAAGTGGTTTGTCGATGTGCGTTCATGCTGGATGGTGTTGTGCCTTGTGATCTGACGCATCGTCGCATAGTTGGTGAGGTCTGCTTTCTGTTAAATGATATAATTGTCCCAGTCATCCATTGTCTGATTTTCTGCTGGAGCCATTTGTTCGGGTGAAGTGAGCTCGGCGTACTGGTGCTCTTCATCAGTTTGCCTTGTAACCGTTACGATGCTATACGGGCCAGTATTCTCGTTCATTTTTCCATAGTGTGCTGATGTGTGGAATAGTCTTGATGGCTCTGTCTTTGCTGGTGCGGGTATCGGCAGCCTTAAGCGATCTGTACTCAGAGCTATCCTGTGATTTCGGTTCTTCTCTTCATTTTTTCTTTTTCTTCTTCGCTCGCTGGGCTTGTTGCGAGGGGGTTTGTTAACCTCATGGAGTTTCTCTGTTCGCACGTCGCCAGTCTAGTGTAATTTAATGATAATAATAATAGGCTACACTGATACTGGGTCTAGTGTAATTTTAGAGAAAATACATCGTCTCTTCTAGCCGGACAATCAGCGAAAAGTTTGATTACAGACAACTGCAACCGACTGTGCTCCACGTGGCCGCCGTGTTTGACACTTTCTTACAAGGCAAGCTCTGCGGAGTGTCGCATGTTAGTTACGGGACCACTTAACAGTACTGAGGAAGATGCTGATGCCGTGTACCTCTACCGCTACGACTACTACGGTAAGTGCGCACCTGAGCCTCATTAATCACACTTATTCTCGTATTACAGATTGTGGGACGGCTGCTATTGCTTGTGCTTGAGACACGTCTCTCTCCTAGACTGCACCCACTTTGCGTTAACGCCGCCCTATAACATATGTCTTTCCATCACAATAAATTCTGCCCACGACGATGCAAAAGACAAGTGCCTCAAGGCCGCCGCAGACGCGCAAGTGGGTGCAGTCTAAAGAAGAGACTCGTCGCAAGCACGGGCAACAACCGGTGTCGCACTATTTGTAATACGGGCATCAGGCACAAACTACAATTGTTGAATTTTGGTTTCTCGTAGGAATGGCATAACAGCATACAATGAGCAATTAATAGATAATGCGATTCGGTTACACAGATCCTATATATAAGTGCACGCAATTCCCATGTTGGATATTGGAACAAGAATACTAAGAATGCTATGCTAGAATAGATAGCTGGCAATTGACTGACTAACAAGACCATTCGTCACGAGCAACCAAGACTATCGCTCTGGCTCTCTTCGTACGATTACCCGCGGCTCTCAAGCCGTACATACTGTCATGAAACTTCAGGCTTCTTCTGATAATCACAATCAATGTTGAGTATTATCTATGCTCTGATAATTTTTGCATGAATTATTTCCATTAGCAAAGAGAAAAATTACCATGAGCGAGGAGTAAATATTAGGATAAGCTATGAACATAATGTGATGGAAAATTCATTATTATCGTGATAGAGTGCTCCATAAGTGATTAGGCTTTCAGAGAGTGCGCTTTCTATTCATATAAATATTTCATAGCATTTTAATAGTTGTAATAGCAGTCTGTGAGAACAATAAAACGGTATTAAAACGTTGTTACCCTTGAGCGAGGCGAAGAGCGGTGATAATGTTTTCGTTGATGATTTAAGCATATATTTTGTCTGTCCACCCAAAAAGTGGTAGAAGGAATTTAGCAATGCTCATGAATTTAGCAAGGAGTCTGGTGGGTTGACCTAGATGTGACCGATATCAAAAATCTAAAATCAGCTGGCTATTAAAAATGAGGGCGATGAATTTTGTTGTCTGTCCACCTAAAAAGAGGCAGAATGAGTTGAGTATGTATTACATAAAAATATATACTGGTTGTAGATGGCGTACGTATTGAAGAATTAGATGAGAAGCAAATCATTTAGTTGAAATTTAATTACCCACGACGCATTTTGCTGTAACCTCAGCTCATCATGTGGGAGGATCGAAGCTGGTGAAGAATATTTCGATGACATCTTGAAAATTTCAGCGGTTATCACATAAAGATGTAAATATGATACCAGTTTGACGAATGCTATAAATGACATTTTCTCTAATACAAATTTTTTGTCGTTTTTTTTTTAACTAAGTCCTTCCTGTTCACTTCAGCTACTGCACTCAGCACAGACACACAGAAGTGCCGAAAGCGACAGTTTACAACCTGTACGGGTTTCAATAGATGGCACGCATTGAAACCCGTACAGGTCGTAAACTGTCGCTTTCGGCACTTCTGTGTGTCTGTACTGAGTGCAGTAGCTGAAGTGAACAGGAAGGACTTAGTTAAAAAAACAACAAAACATTAAAATTTTGTACTAGAGAAAATGGCATTTATAGCTTTCGTCAAATCGGTATCATATTTACATCTTTATGTGATAACCGCTGAAATTTTCAAGATGTCATCGAAATATTCTTCACCAGCTTCGATCCACCCACATGAAGAGCTGAGGTTTCAGCGAAACGCGCCGTGGGTAGTAAAATTTCAACTAAATGACTTGCTTCTCATTTAATTCTTCAATATATACATATAAATTTTTTTTCAGGCAGTCAGGTGGGTTGTCTGAATTGTGAAACGTGGAAAATTTTTTGAGTCAGCTGGCCGTCAAAAATGACGGCGTTGAACCTGTAACTCCCTGAAAACGAAGCAGAAATAGTTGAGCAATGTTCATATGCATTGCAGGGAGTCAGGTGCGTTACCGTAGATGTAAACAATGAATTAGCTGGTCATCAAAAATGACGGCGATGAATTTTGCTCCCAACCGCGGGTGATGGTCTTACGCCACGGAGCGTTCTAGTTTTCCAGAGTTTTTGTTCCTAGTCTAGAGTTTTGCAAGTGATAGGGCGTGAGGATAGCAATTGCACGTGTGTCAGTCTGTTTGTGTATGTCCAGTTACCCAATTCGCTGTTGACTCAATCATGGACTACTTAATACACGGACTAACACATTGCCTTGTGTCTGAAAAATACCAGACGCTGCTTGCAGAAATAGTTTAGGCCAAGCCAAGTGACTAAAAATTACTTGTAGTAGCCAAGATACCTGTACGTCATGCGACAGGATATAAGCGCCTCGCAACCAGACGCTCACTTGGTAGCCAAGATACCGGACAGAATATAAGCGCATTCGCCACGAGAATATTTCAGTCTATTATTGATGTTATTTGAATCGAAAAGTGAAAATAAATATAGGAATCCAGAAAAATTATCATGGGGATTAAGTGCAGCTTCCCTAGATGCCTGACTAACCACGCTACTGGAGAAAAAGAAATTATCTTCGAGTTGCCAAGAGACCAAAATCTACAGCGAAACAGGCTTTCTTTTCTGAAACGTGAAGAACTTGATTCTCAGAAGCATGCATTTATTTGCTACAAAAAACTTTGCAAATCATTTCGTGCGGAAAAATAATAACAGGTATCGTTTGACTAGCAGCATGGATCCATTTCCTACCATTCTTCCCAGATCTCGAATCATGATGAGTAGTATTTCTCAAACAGAATGTGAACAAAACAATAGCAAAACTCCGCAAAAACCATCCACTGTGGGAGTGTTCAAACCATATGAAATCCAAAAATTCAAGGAAATGGACACCATTCGAAGCCCGGAGGATATCGACGCAGCCTGCATCAGATGGTTGGGCGAAGGCTGCACCTCTGTTAACAAAGATGGTCACCGGATAATCTACTAACTTGTAACTAATCAGTCCAACGTCCTTGGGGTCACACATTGCATTGATGTGGCCAACGACCTACGAGTGAAGCTGTACCATAAGAATGTTCCGGTGCCATTACCCGAATGGTTCAGACAGGGAAGAAATGCGTTCCTCACTTGCAAGTCAATGATAGTCAACTTCGTAGCATATCTCAACGAAAAGTCAAAAGAACAGCACGCAATCCGGGATGAAGTTAATAGCCTGAAGTACCAACAATAGCCAACATATTCATATAATATGATCCTCTTTGCACTTGAGGTGCGCCACACATCGGTGTAGGCATACAAGATGTTGAGGGAGGAGATGATGCTGCCATTGCTGACATTCCTCAAAAATTTTACCACGGGTGCCTTCATTGATAATTAATTTCATAGTTTATCTTCTTAAATGGGATATAGTGTTACTGCGTAACCCACGCAATCGTGGAAACCATGTGCAATTATACATTATAAAATTATAATATTGTGGTTAGAATAGTGATTTTCACATTACATCTACCAGTAGTCCATACATGGACTACTTATTTGTATTAAGTAGTCCATGATGCATCTACACTGGAACTATTGCTCAAATGCTAATTACCTGGCTGATGTCAAATATTCCTCCTCTTTTAGGGACCACGTAGTTTTCAGGATAGGTTTTTATTTACCGTCATTTATCGAGACCTTTGTAACTGTATATTAGTAGGTAGTTGGTTGATTTCAGGTCATTTTCTTCATATGTTTTTTCCAACATGTTCGTGTCAGTTTTTTCAAACAATTTATTTCACGTAGCTATCTATCAATCCGAGTTTCAAGATCGTCCAAAGATTTTGAATTTTTTATTCCTGCTTCAAAATATTGCTGTGCAAATAGCATGTTGTTTCGATACTGGAAAATCTAGTTCTATTGATTTGAAATTAGATCAAAAATTTAATATTTTTTCATTTATAAGTAGAATTTCAAAACATCTTGAATACAAAAAAAAAATATAGAATGAACTTCGTAATTCTAAAATAAGTACAGAAAAAAATAAGTAGTCTGTACATTTCTCCTCATCTGACCCTTGAATGATATAAATAAAAATTGTGTAAAAACAATAAAAGAAAATTATTTGAAGTGTGTACTTACTGTGCATGTACCCGTTGCGTGTATTTTGCTCATAGGACGTCTGCTTTTTTAATATAGTTTAGAAACATTTTTTATGGACAAAAATAAAAATTGTTTTTTCTAGAGTTTATACCTGATGCTTCTTTCTCCATATTGAAAGTTGAATGAGCAAAATCAATCGTAAAGTGCTGTATATATAACGATCAGAATTTGGTGTTAATAAAAAAATAATAGAATTAGCATAAAATACAATATCCTACTGTGGAGGCATCGGTTGTATAATTTCTCGATGAAGAGGGACTTCTTAATGCAGACTTCTATTCCCTCCACTCAGTATATAACCAATAGAGCTGAAAATAGGTAGCTCCCAAGTATGTAAAGAATTTTGTCGAAGAATCACCCATTTACTAATTAATAGTATTAAGTAGTCTATGGATCACTTTCAAAGAAAATTTTTCGTCTTCTATCTTACTTATTTTCCAGAATACAATGCTACAAATGATAGGAATCAGCCTACTATAATGCTAATAGTGCAAAGTTACAGTTTCGCCCACAGGTTCAAAGTATTATAGTGGACAATTTTTTTGCAAATAATAGTTGTACTATTATCGGAGCATTGGGTGTATACATGCAGAAGTCCATTTTTTGCATTGCATTCATATACTACGAAGCAAGCTAATGTGTATTTGTAATTTCGTAAGCAATAAGTCAAATCCCTTTTGAGCTTTAATAACTTTTTATATATTGAACCTTCACAGGCAAAGTCGGCATATCTGCCACTGCTGAACTGCTGCGAGTGAACACTGCATATCGTCGGATGTTGTGCTACTCTTCGATGAGATCTATCTTCAAAAGCGAGAAGAATATTTTGGAGGAGAGTTGTTCGGTACAGATGAAGCTGGCACTTTGCATAAGCGCCTGATGACTTTTATGATTATTGGTCTAACAAAGAGTGTTCCCTATGTTTTGCACGCCGTACCGGAAAATAAGCTCCAGGCTGATTGGATAGCCGATGAACTATTGAAGTGTATTCGATGTTTACACGCAATAGGATTCAAAGTTAGAGCTTGCGTAAGTGACAATCATCCCGCGAACGTCTCAGCTTATCAAAAGCTTCTAGAAGTAAACGGAAAAGACGAAGATGATCTACATATCTATGTCAAGGATGCGCCAATATACCTATTCCATTCCATAGACTGAAATATTCTCGTGGTGAGGCGCTTATATCCTGTCACATGACGTACCGGTATCTTGGCTACCACAAGTAATTTTTATTCACTTGGCCTAAACTAATTCTGCAAGCAGCGTCTGGTATTTTCAAGGAGGTTCAATAGAGAGGAGCGCGCCCTCTCTATTTATCCTACGGGAGCGTTGCAAGTATACTTTTCCCTGAAACTGGCTGAGTGGCTTATCCAATCGGAGAGCGGCATTGCCTCACGCAGCCTATATAGAAGGAGTCCTGAGCTCAAATTCTTATAGTCATTAACCATTGATGAAATTCCGAGCGGATGGAAGTATGTAAATGAAACTTGTATCCTGTATACCATCTGATAATGAAAGTAACAGGGTGAGCACTGGGATATAAATTTTCAGGCACGATTGTCTTTGCAAAAATATTGAAGAACTGCTGTCTGTATTTTCCCTAATTATATGAGCTGACCACTGCCAATTCAGCCATTTTAAGGACTCTAAACGCCAGCTCCGATCACGTGACAAAGCTATGTGTTTACTCGCCCAGAGAGTGCATGGGCTTTCTCCTCCCATTAGAAGCTCCTTGGGTATTTTCAGACACAAGGCAATGTGTTAGTCCGTATATTAAGTAGTCCATGACTCAATAACCCATTTCCATAATATGTATGATTAACAAAAAAACTATCCTCTTGCTTCTTTGTTTGTAATTTATTGCAACAATTCTGCTAAAAAGTTCGTAGTTTTTGCCATTTTTTAGTTTTCTGCTCAGATTGCAGAAAAGTTACTAGGAAGAGATGCTAGTATTTTGTATTGGAATAGGATTTCTGAAAGTGTGGTGCACTATATCAGTACACCATATTAACATGTGCAGTATACTGTTTCATTTGTAGCAAGAACCTAAAAATTTACACAAGCAAGTGAAGCTGATAAAGGCTTTCTACATATTGCCTACATGTGGTATTTCTAAAATCCATTTTCTATGCACTTGCCAAGAATTTTTGAGGATTTAAGCATTGATGTATTAGAAGGTTAACTGTAATTCTATATAGGAAAAACAATCACAGGACAATATTGAAGTGGTTCGCAGTATTTTTAATTGCAAAGCTAGAATTTAAGAATCTTAAACACCACATGTTACAATTTCTCCCAAAGTCACTGCAAAACTCCGTAGTTTTGAGCATTAAATGAGTGCGATGTAAACGGCAACGTATGTAGATGAGAATCATGGAGAGATCAACGGTTAACTTCCCCCTTACAACTACAGCTGATGAGCACAAGATCGTGAGGGAGAGGGACGGCATGTACTACTTCTACGACGCTACGCAACAGTTCTACCAAAATGCCAAAGAGTTCTGTGAAAAGTGGCCAGGATTCCACCTCTCCATCGTCATCACCGCTGAGCAGTACCAACTGCTGCTCGTTGAGTATTTTAACAAGCTAGGTGAGAGCAGTAAATGCACCACTGCCATCTCTGAATATGTAGACTAAAAACAGTTTAGACGATATAATATTCTCATGCAATGCATCTGTACTGCTATAGGGATATTACCTTGTTCATGTGCTTTCACTCTTAACCATCGATTTCTAAAATTTTTCGGTGACGTTTTGGTCTCCCATTTGTGCATTATCTACTGAGATTCGACCTTCATCTTTTCGTTTTGAAAGCGTGAGAGCCATCAAGATATGAGAACGGTTAAATTTGTGGACTTTGGTAAGGTTTGGCATGGTAAGAGACCGACAAGAGCTTGAGTACGAGGTTTTTCGCTAAGAGAAGAACGCGTACACGTAAACGACACTAATATCTACTAGTAGTACGGTACTAGACAGTTCTAGTGCGTTTTCAAGTTATCCATGTTCTTTAGTTAATAAATTATTCATGTTTTTCTTAATATTTCCTACGGTATGTAAATAAAAACATTTAAAATTTGAACTGATAGGAACGACTGTCAGAGTTTTAGCGTCTGTATTACAAGAATCAATTTGCCATATTCTCTTCGTTCCTTTTTTTGTGTGTGTGTGTGTTTAAGGTTTGCTAGACATGATACTCATAGGCTGGGATACTTTTCAGATATTTCCTGTGTATTTCCTATTCCCGTGCATGTTTTCTTCAACTAAAGCCACAAATCAAAACTTATCTCCCGGGAAGAAAAATATTGTTTGATATGTCATGCAAAGTCTATGCACGGCGATGTAGGGTTAACAGTTACTTTATTGAAAATTTTAGCCTTGATGAGTAACTAATATTTAATGAAACCATACATGTATCAACATATATTGCATAATTACAACATACATGTACCGTATATACTATAGACATTTTTCTTCGCACACTTCTTTGCACGTTACAGCCTTTATCTCATCCGCAGGACCGTTTCATCTTTTCCTCTTGAGGAATAGCCAGGGACAAGACGTTTGGGGCAACGGCATTCCCTTCTCGAAGACCGCGGAAAACACTGGAGAGTCGACCCACCACAACAGTGGCGGCAGTTATTACGTAGCCTGGTATAATGCAAAATTTGACGATGGTTACGCCACATTCAAATCTGGTGTGGTATGCCAAGCAAACTTGGACGATGTGCCCTGGGACAGCTAGCCTTGATCAGCACTTTGGTACCTTTGCAGCCCTCGTTGTTGCCAGAGTGACGTCTTAAAATAGGGTTTTCATCCCGGAATTCTAGTCGATTTTTGGCTAATTTTAAATCTCGAAAATTTTCGATGATATCCGGGAAATTTTCATTGTTCAAAAATACCGCAGAAATTTGTTTTAGCTCTCCGGTTGCTTGCAAAATAGCTGTACAAGTACAGTTAAGCAGTCATGGGAAGAGAAGTTGGGTTACAATGTTACTTTTTTGAGAAAAAGTCGTTATATCTTGCTATTTCATGAGTGGCGAATCCCGAAATTTTTTTCGATTCAGCGACCTGGTGCTGGACCTGCCTGGATTCATGAGTTTGTAGATTAGTGTATTTTATCTCAAGGTTTATCATGTGTGCACGCACTGTACACATATAATTATTGTCTCAGATGAGTTAATAACGCACGGCTCCTTTTATGTTTTCAACGTTATTCTTCCAGTTAGTAAAAAACAGCAAATGATCACAGATAGAATGGCTCAGTGTCGGTGTAGCGGGTGATTCCGCAGAGAACACGGTGATCGTACCCTGTTCAGTACACTGAAAATTTTGCTTGCACGAGCTCGCTCACCGGAAAAGTCTGCAATTTAAGTTATGACACTTCAAATAAATGTTTAGGTGGTTTCACGGTTGTCATTCGATGCGCATAGAGTTTTAATGGCTAAGCTTTGTGGCCAGCGGGAGAGAGTGCTGCGAGTTATGGCCATGGTGCATATGTAACCTTTGAAAGTTAAACTATCAAACACATACGTACAACAGTCACTCGAGGAGGAGAAAAATACTTGTTCATTCAATTTAATAAAGAATATTTTACTGCTTTCAGGCCCGCAGTAGCAGCTATGAAGGCATAAAGAACGTCCTTTATATCTTCATGGTAGCAGCAGACTAGAGCGTCTGACTTTGACTCTCAAGGCCGCAGGCTCGTACCTCGCTCCTAGCTAGGCAAGGTCTTGGCGGCACTTGATGTGATCGGTCAGCATCTCGTCTGCATTCTGCTGTGGGTTTGTTGACTTTCTCCAGCAATGGGAGAGTTGGGGATCGCAGAAATTGTCGTATTGAGTCTTAAGTCGCTGCCGCAACAGCTCTAGACAATATGTGGTCGACTGCAGCCGTATACTTCTCTGTAGCCTGTTGGTCTATATCTCCAGCACAAACCAGTGCATGCGGGTCTCTCAGTTGGGGGTACTGTCAAGTTGACTTTACCTTTAGCTTTAGGAGTTTTTTTTTTGCGTGGTAGCGTATGTTCTTGTACAAATTTAAGTGTGTGCATCGAATACTATAATGATATTAACAAAATAAGATTCCTCCGCTAACAACGAGCTACCTAAAATGGTTGATCTTGAGAATGACTCTTGCTTTCGAGATTGAAATCGCAGAAGATCCTACGCCGTGAAGAAACATTAGCATTGCCGCCGAATCTCGTTTAACCTGTCAGTTTTGTGTTAACGCTGTGTTGCAGCGCTGAAGGATCGATCATTTAAAGCTGAATTTCCACTATAAATGCTCTTAAAAGCTGTTAGATATCTGTCCGTTTTAGCGAGGACTATTACTGATGAACTGAACAGAAGGACAAAACAAGGTGTGATTGTTCAGAAGAGCCAATAAGAGAGCCAACTGTCACAGTCATCAAGTCCGGGACTTCAGTCATAACGAGGTCGAGACAGTTACCAGCAATTTGCGTGGACCCGCGAACTAGCTGCACACAACTAGACAAGGTGCAAAAGTCCAACGCAGCCACACCATGACAATCAGTCGATGATGCAGATCCCAACCAGTCTCTGCGGTGTGTGTCAACATCACTAACAAAAACAAACGCTGACTTAGGATCCGTGCTCTTGATCGAGGTCATCGCCGTCAATAAACAGTCATGAAGAGAATCATCAGTTGCAGGGTTCCGATATAAGGAGAAAAAAAATTATTCAGTCGGCCACACACCCTTACAACAATGATCTCATGACAGTCGCATTCGTGCACTGACTGCCGATAAGCACAGAATCCGCTCTGGACATAAACGGCCATTCTACAGAATCCAGGCCCCGATCCACACAGCCTTCGAAAAGGGGGTTGAAAACCCGCCAAGGCAAGCTCAGCGTCGTGCCTTCTGCCAGCCACTAAGGTCTCAGAGCAGCACACAACATCTACACCACGGGACACAAAGTCGAGCTCCGCATGGTTCGCATACAGTCCTCTAATACTACAATACAGGAGACGACACCCCCGAACCCGACCCGGTCCGGGGTTGCTTTCCACATCCCCGCAAAGTAACAAAATAAAAGAACAGAAATATACAGTAATGTACAAATAAAACAGAAATCTTCAAAGGAGAAGAAACAAAGAATCCCATAAACAAAGAAGATGACATAAAGCATAATAAAGAAAAAAACAAACCGATAGTAACGATAGCGACGAAAGCGGCCAGCTATCTACGCGCCCCAGACCCTGCCATCACCAGTACGGGCTTTAGCCGAAAAGAAGAAGAAGAGAAAGAAAAGGAAAAGAGCATCAGGTGGTGGTACTACCTAATGGAAGAGAGGGAGGAGCAGACTGCGGTAGCCTGAGTACTCAGCTATAGCACCAGCCTGTTCATCTCCTCTCAGGGATACCGTTGGACCAAACGGTCTCATCCACCTTTAGAGTGGCATTTCCTCCAACTCAGGGGCTACCCAGAGCGCCAAACCCAAAGCCAGCCCATACAAACAAAGAGGCCATTATCAGATAATTTCAAATGGCAACACAGAATTTAAGGATCTCTTAGTAAGGAATGCTTAGTAAAGGGTTAAGATCTGCGCAAATGCAATGCAAAGGAACGTTGCATTTGGGCAGGACATAATACACCGAAATTTGTGAGAAACATTATCAAAAGCCAGATATTAAACCAAAGTGGCCAAACCGGTTTGTTCCGCCGCCGAAGATATAATAAAATTCTACTTACAGACAATCAAAATTAAAACGAAAAGTGTCACTCACCTCAAGTCCCTCCGTGTTGTAGACTCGCAGTCTTCCACTCAGATATTAAACTTCGTATACGTACGAAGACAACTCGATGAAACAGCGCAAACAACAATGAAAAAAGTAAAACACCAACGGAATTCAGTAAGCAAGAACAAAGAACAAATCGAATGTAACCAAT
>LQNS02278170.1:28950676-28969569 GCA_001587735.2 Parhyale hawaiensis
AACTCGATGAAACAGCGCAAACAACAATGAAAAAAGTAAAACACCAACGGAATTCAGTAAGCAAGAACAAAGAACAAATCGAATGTAACCAATGGAACGAACAACGCAACGAAACAAGGACAGCGAACAAACGAAACCGGCCAGTTACAGCGAAACCCCAGCAAGAAAAAACTACGACCTCACCTCAACTCTATCTCACAGCGACTGCCCCAGCCGTAAGCTGTTGCCACCCAACATCACGGGGTGAGCTCTAACAAACTCCTCCAGAGATATCCTCAGCACAAAAATATGGGTAAATGCACATTTTATTAAATCGAACAGCAGGTTAAGGACCACCGGAGAAAAGACCGCATTGGCTATACACCAACTCTCACATTTTTACTAACACATTCTGTTAACTACATTGATTACTAACGATCGCACAATTTGAAGGACATACCGAATTGGTATCTTCAGGCACAAATCTTACTCTGATCTTTAATATCTACATCATCGAATCTAACAGTTTCCGCTTTTCCATTTATTTAGGAGATATACTAATCACCCATATTAAACTACATACATTCACACTTCCTACACTCAAGGGAATTCACCGCACGAGAAACCATGCCCAAAGTTTCAAAATGCAAAGACCACCATTTAAGCTGGCTAACATCGCCGATTACACTCTCATGTCGTGGCTATTGCCCCACTGAATGAGCTCACTTGATCATAAAAAAAAACACATAAACATGTGAACTCCATCACTCACTGTAGGAAACATTGACCTACAGAGCTGCGTACTGAAGGGGCAACCCGCAATTCTGTCAGGGTGCACGATCAACATGCAACTTCTGGACACCAATAGTGTATGTTCCGATCTTCCTATTAAACACACAACCTCTGGACACAAATAGTGTTCCTCTCTACCAATCAGCTGCAAAACACACACAAAAACGCCGAACCGGAGCCTAATATGCTCACTCGAATATGCGCTGCCTACTGGAGAAAAGATGTCGCTCATCCTCAGCACTTCATTGGACACGCGTGGCAATCGCTGCTCACAGCAGTATACCGTAGCTGGGCATTTGACATTAATGTACAGGTGATATATAGCACTGCGGCAGTGTCGAAACATCACGCCCTCTCAGATGCATTACAGTTTTTACCTAGACATTTTGGGGCACTCAGCACCATCTGTAAGCGTGTTCTGACACAATGTTCGCCGGACTGATAACAGCTATTGTTGCACCGGAAATATCAGGACGGCAATGCTCGACTTACACACAGCAGATGAAGGTTCGTGCAACATAGCAGCACTTTAGATTAATTCACCCTGCGAGCAAAACCAAAATCACGCTATGATGATGGAATGTTGCGAATTATCCACAATAAAAGAAACACGCACTCCCAAATATAGTAGGGTTCAGTGTACGGGTTAATCACACCGCAAAGTCAGCGATGATTGGTTGCAATCGGATCAAAGGGTTGGTATCAGACTCAATTCTGTAGAGGCCGGCAGTAAAAGATTGCCAAGCGAAAAACAGTGCTCTCGCACGAACCTCTGCTTCTAGACTAACTATGTACCCTAAACATTTTTACTTTCCCTGCTAAGGTCCTCCAACTTATTCTAAATCTCGAATATCACGAATTACCCACCTAATATTCTACCAATGACTTTCCCCAAAGTAATCTTGGGCTAAAGTTTTACGCCGCCAGCCCAATTTCGACCCACATAATTGGCCGAGTGATAATCAAGCAACTCCTCCATAAGTCTACTGGAACCAATGAGAGTTCTTACATCATTGGGTGAGTTCGTTTTCCCCAACAATCATTGACTAACCTACACAACCTTCTCTGTTTACATCAAGTGACGGGCCTTAAAATTTATAGACCTCAGCCTAGCGGTTCCTGTAACACTTGAATTTTTCTGTGGTCCTTACATCCTGTCTCTCATGAACTGGCTCTGAGATCCTCACAGTTTGGTGTGAAATAATTTCTTTTCCATGAAATAGAACACTACCTAGTTAGTGAATTTTCTTGAATATTATTTTTTTAACTCTAATATATCTATATACATATACGAAGCTACCTAAACATATATATACGTGAGAAAAACTATGAATGATCCTCCTAATGTAAGTAAATAATTAATCCTTTACAATAAGGTTAGTGTTCTTGTTTCAAATCTTGTTCACATATTAGCAGAATCATAAAAAAGACATAAAACGAAAATTGTATGTTTGCAATCATGATCCCCAATGATAAAATTGCACATGAACAAGCTGTGAGCTACTTCCAACCTACCTAACTAATAGAACCTCCGTTGGACTTCAAACTGCCAGAAAGTTCAAAAGAAACACATTTATAGATCTTGCATATATTGGAAAAAAAGGTATGGAAATTAGTAATCCTATGAATGGATGCGATAAATAAAAGTAGTGAAACACCCAGTGAGAAATTCAAACCAAAATTATTACTGGGCATACTTGAACAAATCCGCATGTTTTCTACAAATATGGATAACTTTAAGCTCGAATATTGGGAGAGGATAAACTAATCATAAGGTGGTTACAAATGAACTTGATTTATCGTTGATCGGTAAATTGCCGCTAGCATAAAGTAACTCGTTTCGCCATAATGGGTTGAGATAATAAGTAACTTTAATCATTAATATCTGGACATTTAAGCTAGTAATTTTTGGATGTCTCATATTTTTTGTAATGCGCCATAAGAGAGAAAACGAGTCAACCATATTACTAATTTTTTTTATATACCCACATGTACTCCTCTCTATAATTAAGACTGTTATCGCAGGACAAACCTTTCTTGTCTGTTTCTCTGCTCAACACCAACTTTACCAATGCAATAACACAATATCTTAGTTTGCTAATAACACCAATGTTTTGCTCACTTTGGGAAAATTGACCTAATGATTAACACATTCACTTGATTATAAACACGTGAGTCCTAACACTCACTGCGGGGAGTAATGACAAACTTGCTTGAACATAAATTAACACTGAAATGAAAGATAACTCAATGTTTCTTTCTAATCAAATACAATAAATCTTTTTTCTTCTTGTGCAAAGATTGTTGAAGTGATGACGCTGCAGAGTGAACCATTTCGAGGGTTGTGCAGCGATTCGAAGCTTCTGTGAAACAGACGCACTCTGCTACCCCCACGATATGTTATTGGGACTCATGAGAAATTCTTGTTCTTCACGCACTGTGAGATTACTTCAAGTTCGGGTGACTTCAAACGGAATATTCTGGAACAGTTTATTTACATTTAGAAGACACCTTGCTTTGGGTCGATGGCTCGTACACGACACTTGTTACGTCTAAAGGAAATATTATGGTTCGAGTACGACTGCCATCACTGTTGCTAACGTTAACATGTTCATAATATTCATATTTACTGATGAAGTAACACAGCACTGCTGTTGATTCAATAGTTTCGTATAATAAGTTGTAGTACCGCAAGGAATACATATTAAATACAAACACTGGGCACATGTCGGCAATTAGCTTAAGTTGGGAGTGTGCACGCTGAAGCTCTATTGAATGGGGTGTCATTTGGCGGTTAGGATTGAATATAGTTCTCCAGTGGGGTGATAGGAGGGTATCTAGAAAACTAAGTACTCCCCAAGGGCACCATGTGTTTACTCACGGACAAATTTCAAACGTAAAATCTGGATGTTTATTATTATTATTATTAAGATGCACTAGACTGGGGACGTGAGAACGGAGGCAGCTCTATAAGGTAAACAAACCCTACGCAACCAGCCCAGCAAGCGAAAAAAGGAAAGAGAAGATCAGAGATCACAGAATAGCTCTGTTTACAGATCGCTTAAAACTGCCAATACCCGCGCCAACAAAGGCAGAGCCATCAAGACCATACCAAACTTCTGTATACAGTATGATGGAAAAAACGTACATGAATACTGGCTTTTACGGTATCATACCGGTTCCAAGGCAAGCCCATGAAGAGCACCAATGCGCCGAGTATACTAATCCTGAGCAAATGGCTCCCACAGAAAAGCCGCCAGTGGATGACTAGGGCAATTATATATTTTATAGCGAAAGCAGACCTCGATTACCAACTCTGCGACAATGCGCCAGATTGCCAGGTACAACATCATCCACCATGAACGCACATTGACGAACGACTCAGTCAAGCAAACTCAGATGACAATCAGCAGCAGAACCGCAGACTAAGGATCAGTATTCCAAAAGAGGGAAGACATAGCAATTAAAGCAGCGACTTATCAACTACCGAACCAAACACCCTCTAGGCACGTCGTATGAGACCGAGTTTCTGCGATGTTCGTGAGGTAACCGAACGGATGTGGGGCTCAAACGCCAAATTTGGATCAAAATTGACACCCAAGATTACCAAGTCATTAACCGCAGGAAGTGACACACCATCCGGTATGAGTGCGGGGAAACCAGGTCTCACTGTACGAACCTAGACACGAGCATGGTCTTAGTCTTGCCTGCATTTAGGCTCATCCCCACCTAGAACACCAGGAATCAATCACCTTCAAATCATGCTGAATGGATTCTAAAACTTCCAACCGATTAGGTTCTAGGAATTTCACAAACAGCCAGCTAAGTAATATCGTCAGCGAAACCAACAAGTAAATTATGAACTAGATCAAACAGGTCCGCTGTATATACGATGAACAACAGAGGGAGCAGAACAATACCTTGTGGAACACCAGAAGCCACATTCAAAAACTCACTACTCCTCCGCTCAACAACTTCATATTACCAGACGCTTATGCATGGAGCAGCCCTACGTGATTCACGCGATCAAAAGCGGCACTGAAGTCAAGCTGGACCAACCTTACCGCATGACCCCTATCAAGTGCCAGCTGCAACACATGAACACATGAGAAATGTGAAGCAGGGCATCACAAGTTCCCAAGCCCTTACGAAAACCATACTGTGTTTGGAGATAGGACACACTGCTTCTCAAGAAAGCGACCCAACCTCGACGCAACTAACCTTTTGCAATGAAATAATACTCAGCACACAGTACGCTCACACTGCAATAAACATTTATATCAGATCGTGCATGGGAATCACTTCACTTCGTATCACTCCGGAGCAACAAGCCGAAAATACATGCAAGATTCTGGAAATGTATACGTTTGCTGCCAGAAACGTGCACCACACTAAGTAATGTCGAGTTCGGGGGGCTATGGCTCATTGGGTCTGTTGAGCACGGGAAAAAGAAAAGGCTCATTATCCCAAATGTTAGAGCCGAAATGCTCCTCGTCCCCAGCGGAGACAAAAATATGCGTGCTCTCAGATGAGGCTCCACTCCATGACTAACTTTAGTTTCTGAAATCTACACTCTACATCCTAGGAAGCAAATTTTTCAACACTCGGTTGTTGCTGAGACCATGTTTGTTTACATGGCGCTTGGCAGGTTCATTAATCAAGGAGCTGAACCAGAGCTGCAGCCGACGATAGGTCGCTATGAACTATGAGACCGAAACGGAAGGTCCAACGACCCGCCACCCCCTCCCACTTAAAGGTAGGTATCCCAACAATAGCTATGCGCACACGCAGATTTGATGGTTCAGTGCGTCGAGGCCTTAACAAAGACTGCGCCTGACTTGGGAATCATTCCGGATACCTCAGCATAGCTGTGTAACACGCAACATCCGAAGCTACCATGGCTATAAACTGCTAACTATCCCTTCCTTTTCCTCTCTTGAATCACCATAGTTGTTTCTAGGGAGGCTTAAACAACTAATATGATTAAAACAATAACGATGATAATAATCTAACGCTCATCATCAGAACTAAAGCTCCTCATCCAACCCACAGCACCTCCTCTAACAAATTACTCTGCATCTAACGCTGCTCTATTTAACTCCACGCCCCTCATCGAAACTAACACTCTTTACCCAGCCTAACGCTTCTGTTCTAACATACCTTTCCTCGTGTAGCCTAATACACTTCATTTATTCTAACGCTCATCATCCATCGTAGCGCTGCTCGTTTAATAACCACACGCTCGTCACTTAACCTAACATTCCTCCCTCCACTCTCACGCTTCTCGTCATACTAACGCTCCACATCTACTCTTACACTCACAGCTCACACTCCAATCTAACACAATTCGGTCTAACTCAACACTCCGCAGCTGTCTTTACGTTCTTCATCCAATCCAACGTTCGTCACTTCGCCTAATGAACTTCACTTACGTACTGTACCTTCTATTCACATTGTTTTCAATCGTAGCTTACCTTTTATGACTGCGTTTCTCAAATCTTCGCTTACTGTAAATGTTTCACAAACTTGCTTCTCTGTTCATTACTTTTTCATTCATTCGGTCGCGAGAGCTATGGAAATTCTTCGGTAGTCACTTAATTCTTAGCTTTGCTAAGGAGGTTGTGTAAGAAATATTTGGACAATTTTTGTGAAACTTACAGGACATGGCAGTTGAAACTGATGATTAATTTTTGGTGAAGATCTGTCCGTCTGCATATTTTTCTTTTCTTGGTAATATTACTCCAACATTTATGAACAAATCTCTGTAAAACTTGGAGTAATTTGAGGAATATTACAAAAAACAACTGACCGAATGTTTGTGATCTCTAAGTCCATTTGTCTCTTTGTCTCAATGTTTATTTTTATGTCTATCAGCAAATGACTTGAAAAGTTATGTACAGATATTCATTAAATTCACGTGATTTGTTAAAAAAATGCTAGAAGGTACAAATGACTGCATATTTGCGATGAACAGTTTGTTCGTATGTGTGCTTGATTTAATGTTTTGGTATCTGCTAGAGCTTAACTGAAAAAATTACCAAAGGATCTAAAATAAAATTACAGAAACTATCGTTAACGGTAAAAGGTACAAATGACCAGATTTTGGTAATGAGCAAAAACAAATAATGTTTTTAGGACCAACTTAAATTTTTCATTAACATTACAATGCTTGGTGCAGGTATTCGCGCTGCGAATCTCTTAATTTTTTTGTTGTTTATGTATGCTTTAAATAGGCAGGAAATACGCACACACCAGACCAATTTATCAGTAAATGGCTTTTGTTAAACTTTGCAGGTTCTCTCTTACGTACTTAATATATTTCCTTTACTTTTCTTTGATATAGCTGTCTCATCTGCTAATTTCTTTTTAAGAGAGCAGCTAATAACTAACTACTGACATAGCCAGACATTCCATTAGTATATTTCAAGACAATTGGCGAGTTAGTTGGCACGAATTCGTATGATATACGTTCGTAGACAGGATACAGGCAGCTACTGTAAATATAGCTTGGGCCGTGTAAGACACGACAAAGTTTGAAGACCTGGAAGAAAGCGACAGGGAGCTGATGTACCTCCGAAAATTCAACAAAGCAAATACGCTGTTTTTCATTGATACCCCAGACCGTATCATGCATACCAAGCACTGGGATGAAAAGCGTGAAACAAGTTCAACGTCTGACATCAAATCTAACTAGAGCATTCTGAGAGCGCATGTCTCCGCCAAGCTAGGCAACTGTAGCAAAACATTCAAATTGGCTCTGAAACTATAATTTTCTTTGTATAAACTCCAAAATCTAATCATTTGTGTCTTTTGATAGTAATAACAGCTTCTGCAATTTTCTTGAAGATCCGTTCATAACTTTTTGAGTTATACTCTTCAAAACATTATGACAATATGACTCAAACATACAAATGAACAAACCGATCTGCACCAAAATTTAATCATATATGTCTTTCATCATTACTAACAACAATCCCCACAATTTCATATACATGTAGATCCGTTCATCATTTTTTGAGTTATTGTGCCAACAAGGATAAAATTAAAAACAGTGACGAACGAAAGAACAAACGGATCATTACCAAAATTTGGTCATTTACTCTTTGTTATATACTTAACAACTCATGTTACTTTCATAAGAATCCATCCATAACTTTTTGAGTTATAGCATTGAGAAAAATGAGGCAGACAAACAAACGGATGGACATATCTTCACCTCCTAACATAACATACCTAACAATCCTTGTAAATTTCGTCCAAATCGGGTCAGAACTTTTTAAGTTATCTTGGTGACAGACAAACCGGCAGACAGACAAACACGACGAGAACATAACCTCCTTTGCGGAGGTAACTATGACCTGCGAGCAACAGCAGCTTAATAAATGAAAGCTTGGCTACGGTTCTTCCCTATTGAGATGGCCTCTAAAATATCGTATTTTTTTTCTATCCAACTGTGAAAGCGTAACGGTCGTGCTAACGAACTAAGGAAGGAACAAGCAGAATTATAATATAGGTAATGAACTTCAACTAGTCACTTCAGTTGGGGTTTTAGACTCCAGTCTGTGTTGCCATGAAATTCATTGCCTGAATATATCTTCCGCCATCTACAATATAATAAAGACCGATGTGTATTTATCGGTTTGTTTGTTTATTTGTTTATCTGTTTATCCATTTTCTGTCACGCTTTAACAAAACAGATTGGCGGAAATTAGCCCAGGCTGGAGGCCTTGGTCGTTCTCTCAATTTTCATTGAAAACTGTTAGATAGAAAATAGGCCTGGTTGCAGATGACGGCAAACGTATCTTAATCAGGAACAGTTGAAATTCAAACAATGAAGACAGCGCAGGCTTACTCTGATTTATACGAGTATATGCTCCTCGATACATCGAATCTTCGGCAAAGTATCGGACCACCATACGTCTGAATGCACTTCTTGCATTGCCGAAATTGAACTCGCAGCACTGAAGATATCTGAAGCTTCCATTGGCACTCTCATGCATCTTGATTGGTAGTTTCTTCCCACAGATGATTTCATTGCTTCAACTCAAGGAGCTTCTAATGGGAGGAGCAAGCCCAATCACTCTCTGGGTGAGTAAACACATGGCTTTGTCACGTGATCAAAGATTGCGTTTAGAGTCCTTAAAGTGGCTGAAGTGGCAGTGGCCAGCACATATAATTAAGGAAGATACAGAAAGGCAGTTCTTCAATATTTTTGCGAAGACAATCGTATCTGAAGATTTATATTCCAGTGCTCACCCTGTTACTTTCATCATCAGATGGTATACAGGATACAAGTTTCCCTTATATACTTCCATCCTCTCGGAATTTCGTCGATGGTTAATGGCTATAAAAATTTGAGCTCAGGACTCCGTCCTATATAGGCTGCGTGAGGCAATGCCGCTCTCCGATTGGATAAGCCATCTAGCCAGCTTTAGGGAAAAGTTTACTCGCAACGCTCCTGTAGGAAAATAGAGAGCGTACGCTCCTCTCTATTAGCACTTCCTCGCTTCAGCTAATCTCCCAAATTAAATAAAATGGTCGATGCAACAGCTTTCGCAGAACAAAAACCACTGGACCTGTATAAGATAGCCAACCGTATCCGCAATACCGAATCTGAGCTATTTACTTTTAGCGTTGAAGATCGAGCGGCAATAAGCCATGAATTTTCTCCATTTCAGAGAGGGAAAAAAGTTTCGATACTGAGCGGCTGTGAAGCCGTAAACGCTCATCTCAGGGTGCTTAGGTTAGCATCTGTAATAACGAATGTAGTATCAATGAAGGTCATCACAAATTCTTCGCTGTCATTTTATGACAGCGCGGGCCCTATAGTGTTGTTATAGAGGCGTTCAAGTCAACCGTAATGTTTTGTTTTTTTACTGATTGCTAACAGCTGCACTTTAATACTCTTCAATACTCCATTCAGGTTTTATTACCGCTGAATGGGCCCATAGCGTATATGTATAATAGCAATAAAACTAACTAATTGTGCATCATTTACTTCTAAACAAAATAGGTTTGTGGTTTATTCCATTGAACATTGACTGAAAAGTGTAGCTCATTTGTCAAAGAGTGACAGAAATGACTGCAGCCTAACCCAGTAACAAATTACGATTTGAAAGTTTCCTTTAAACCTGAGTCTTATTTTTGAAATTTATTTACAATATAATGTGGACACACAAAACGTGAGTCCCTGTATAGCATCTCTCCTTGTCATCAAATACCTATTACTACGTGTGCGATAACGAAATGATATTGTGGGATACTTAATTTTCTTTTTATTTAAGTAAGCCATGAAATACTTCTAGCTAGGGCATTCAGTAGCTAAAAGCAAGGCTTAAACCTGGAAAGCTTAATGGTAGAAAATAATAGTCCATCAATCGCATGACCTGAAACGGTCCTCTCTGATCGACTTGATATCGTATCAGAACTTCAACAATTAGCCTAATGAAAAATTACCATGAACACGTTATCATCATAGCACTTTATAGCAGCCACACAAAGACTGAATAGACAAGGAGCTTAAGTAATTGGCTTCACTGTAGGCTGCTGCTAAAAGGGACTGCTCGTGTTTCTGCATGCAGATAGCATGTAGAGGTAAATGTGCCTGATGCCCGATGGTGTGACTATACTATTATTGTAAACTGATGAACAATGATATAAAAAGAAGCTAAGGACTTTATTAGGTATGAAATACATATAAGGTATCCAGGCAAACACACAAAGAAAATTGTGAAAATGCAATTAATCTTTGCGTTGCACTCAATTTCACCCCGACTAATAGTGTGCCTGAGTCAGCTTATAATCAATAGCTGCAACTGATTATTACTGTATTTTTCACTCAGAGCACAGCACAAAAAAGGCGTTGAAATGGAGTTTCACTTCAACGGTATCAACAAATCCTGATGAAGCGTACGAGCTTACAAGGTACAATAACTGTAATAAAAAATTCAAAGTCATACAGGTATGACCTCTACATGTACGTAGAGCAAAAATTTATTATCACTTCATTATGTTGGAAAGCATGTTTTGCTTAGCTATGAGGGTATGTTCATAAGTAGCTATTCATGCCAGTTTGACGTTCACAGATGGCGTTTGCTATATAACACAAAGCCCTTCGTGGATGGAAACTGGCTTGAATGGTCCATAATTTGAGTATACTGTATGTATACTGTATAACATTTTTAAAAGATGCTTGAGTGTGCGTTTTAACGTACCCTCACTTGTGATGCGTATTTCTTCAACCGGCGTTCGGCTTAGAATATGAGACCATGAAAATTTTATCTCAATTTTCTATGTTTTAATGAGAACTAAAAAGAACAATAAGAACTAGAGTACTCTGAAAGCGCATACCTCCGCCAAGCAAGGCAACGTTAGTAAAAAATTCAAATTGGCTCTGAAACCCTGATTTTTATTGTATCAACTCCAAAATCTGATCATTTGTGCCTTTGATAGTAACAACAGTTCGTGCAATTTCCTTGAAGATCCGTTCATAACTTTTTGAGTTATACTGCTAACAAACGTTATGACAAACATGAGTCAAACATACAAACGAATAAACCGATAGGAGCAAAATTTAATCATTCATGTTTTTCAATATTACTAGCAACCCCTATAAATTTACTAAAGATCCATTCATTTTTTTTTAGTTATTGTGCTAACAAGCATAAAATTAAAAACGGTGACAAACGAACGAACAAACGGATCATTGCTCAAATTTGGTCATTTACTCTTTGTTATATACCTAACAACTCATGTTGATTTAAAAAAAAAATCCATCCATAACTTTTTGAGTTATGGCAATGAGAAATATGAGGCAGAAAAACAAACGGATAGACATATCTTCACCAAAAGTTAATCATCTGTTCCTCCTAACATACCTAAAAATCTTTGTAAATTTCGTCCAAATCTGTTCAAAACTTTTTGAGTTACCTTGGTGACAAAAAGACAGACAGACAAACACAACGAAAGCATAACCTCTTTGGCGGAGGTAATTACTGCTTAGGTCATGTTTTGCCAAAAACTAAACTCTGGGACAATAATACTTAAGAAAATCCATCCCAAAGATATGGTCATTCATGGCTCTTGCTTTGTCAACTGTTCTTATAAATTTTATGAAGATCTGATTTTATTTTAGTTAAGTTGCCTAGAAAAAAGAGGAGGACTTACAAACGAACAAAAAAAACGGTTGAACAGATCTTTACTCTAAGGTAATAAACCGTTCCTCTTACAATCAGTAGCGTAATGTACTCTTATCCTAGTTTGTATTAAAGTGTTAAAAAACTACATGAGGTATGAACATTACGAACAGGAGAATGCATGGTTACCGAAAGAGCACTCTGAGAGCGCATACTTCCGCCAAGCAAGACAACGGTAACGAAAAAAAATTCAAATTGGTTCTGAAACTATGATTTTCTTTGTATCAGCATGAAAATCAAATCATTTGTGCCCTTTGATAGTTTTAACAGTTTCTGTAATTTTCATAAAGATCCGTTCATAACATTTTGAGCTATGCCGCTAACAAACATTATGCAAAGCAGAAATAAAACACACAAACAGACCAACAGATCATCATTAAAATTTAATTATTTATATCGTTTAACGTGACTAACAACTCCTATAAAGTCTATTCCTAACTTTTTGAGTTATTGTGCTAACCAGCATAAAATCAAAAATAGCGACAAACAAACGAACAAATAACACATCATCACAAAAAATCAGTCATTTACTTTTCGTAATATACCTAACAACTCATATAAATTTCATGAAAATCCGTCGATAAATTTTTGAGTTATGGCCTTAAGAACAAATAGACAAACAATTAAACAGATAAACAGATTTTCACCATAAGTTAATCATTTGTTACTGTTAACAGTCTCAAGAATCCCTGTAAATTTCGTATAGATCCGCTTGTAACTTCTTGAGTACGGTAATCTTGGTGACAGACGAACAAACAAACACAATTAAAACATAACCACCTCGGCGGAGGTAATAACTTTTAAATTTAACATAAATAATCGTTCATTTAATACTTGATCACAAATCAATAGAAGTATAAAAATTCACAGGAAATGTTTCCAAATGAACTAAGCGCCCTAAATTTACAAACTAGACCACTCTCAGATCGCATACCTCCGCCAAGCACGGTAATGGAAATGAAAAATTCAAATTGATTTTGAACCCATGATTTTCTTAGTATCAACACCAGAATCTAATCATTCGTGTTTTTTGATGGTATTAAATTAACGGCCTCTAGGTTCTTGAAGATCCGTTCATAACTTTTACCAAAAGCATTATAACGAACATAAGTCAAGCACACAAAAGGATCAACCGAATATCATCAAAATTCAATCAATTATATCTTTTAGCGCTACTAATAACTATTCCTGTAAATTACATACAGATCCATAGACAACTTTTTGAGTTATTGTGCAAACAAACATGAAATCAAACACAGTGAAAAACAAATGAACGGATTAACAGATCACAAGAATTTAGTCATTTGCTCTTCGTAATATACCGGTACCTTACAACTCATGTAAAGTTCATGAAAATATGCTCATAACTTCTTCAGTTATTGCACTATAAGAATAAATAGGCAGAGAAACAAACAGCTGAACGAACTTTCACCAAAAGTTTATCATTTAAAACTGTTAACATGTCCAACAATCCCTGCAAATTTTGTAAAGATCCGCCCATAATTATTTCAGTAATCATGGTGACAGACAAACAAAGTGAAAAACAAACACGATAACTACATGTAATTACCAAAGTGTCGTCCCCTTTGTTCATTTATAACCATTTCAGGTCGGATGGCATTTTTTCAGTGGGATTTTTCAAGTAGTCGTACATGTGACATCACATCACACCGGCTGCAGTGAAGCAAGCACTTCCTGCGGCCTCTGCAAGGCTTGCTCTTTTCGTTACAGCTTACAGTAGACCATTGTTCAGTCGTTCCCAGTTACTCTATCTCAGCAATAGCCAGTATAGCCTAGCTCATTCGTGCATTTCAAAGGGTTTGCTTGCAGTTGTATGGCTTTGGAGACAAATTTGTTTCAGTAGACGTCGCGATGTTTGGGAATGAGACTAGACAGATATTTGAGCAATTTTGGATGCTCTACCTGGATCATACTAGAGCATCATTTCGCCGTTCAGCAGATTCGGCGGTCTTCCAAAGTCGACCAGGAAGGTGTTAGTGTTCAGGAACAGTTTATAGCGGGAGACCTCTAAATGAACTGAGAAGTTTCGTAAGAGTTACTTTTCCAAAACATTCTCTTCTCGCCATGCTGTTACTAACGTCTCTTAATTTTACATTATGAAGTTTTGCGCCCGTAATCACTGCATCCGCAAAGGAAGTTTGTTTTTTGGTGAGTTTGTCTGTCTGTATTGTACGTTTGGTTGATATTTATCTGTCAACAAGATAACTCAGAAAGTTATGGGCAAATCTTTACAAAACTTAAAGAGATTGCAAGGAAGAACTGATACATAATTAAACTTTAGTGAAGATCTGTTCAACCGTTTGTTTGTCTTTTTTTTCTTAGCACAATAACTAAAGAAATTATCAAGGAATTTTTATGAAATAGACATCATGTATATGTATACATGTATACCTCATGAGGTGTAAATGATTAAATTTTTTAGATGAACTCTTTGTCTGTTCGTTTATTACTCACGACGAAGTGAGAGAGAGATAACACTGTTCTTGTTGCAGATTCAGGTATATTTGTATAGATTAGACTAGATTAGATAGGCGGCAGTAGACGAACTAAAAGGCCCATTCCCAAAGAGACACCGGGACTTACACCCCGGCCCTCTATGAGCTATTACCATTATGCTAGTATGATGTAGAGGAATGGAGAAACGAGAGGAGAAAAAATGGAAGACGATAGGAAAAAGAAGGAGGAGAAGAATCTCAGCCAAAGATATGATCATGAATGCACGCAAGTACTTGAGTGTTTCTATTAGTTGCCCCTTGACTCGTCTTTGCTCGAGAGAGATCAGACCCAGTTCTTTTAGGCGACATTCATACGACTTTTTTCGCAGCTGAGGTATCCGGTTCGTTGCCCTGCATTGGACTCTATCCATGTTATCGATATCTCTATATATTGTTGGTGCTGGGATCTTTTCGCGGCAGGATGACATAGTTTAGTATCATCTACAAATTTACTGATTTTACTATGGATCTTAAGATCGAGATCATTGATGCAAATTGAGATAAGAAGTGGGTCAAGCACGCTACCCTGTGTATCCATCTGTGTGGCTGCCCACCCAAAAAGTGGTAGCCTAGAAGGAGTTGAGCAATGTTCAGAATTTTTTGCAGAGAGTCTGCAAGATTGTCCTCAATGCAACCAGTGCCAAAAAAGTAGGATTAGCTGGCCACATAATATAACGGCGATGGAATTTGCTGTCCATCCATAAACAAAATTAATAGGAGTTGAGCTATGTCCGCAATTTTTGCAGGGAGCTTGGTGGGTTGTTCTCAATGTGACCCATGCCAAAAAGAACTGGAATTAGCTGACAATCAAAATTCAAGGCGATGAAATCTACTCTCACCGCGCGTGATAGTTTTACGCAACGAAGCGTTCTAGTTGTATCTATGTTAGAGTAACGATTATTGGAAAAATAATTTTAGAAATGATGAAGGGATCTTTAAGAAATATACATCAATTGTTAGAAGCAGAGTAGTTATGAACTTATGATCAGTGAAGAAGGTTCATCACATATTCCTGGCTGTCATTTTGACAGCGCACGTAGTCTGCTTTAGAAAAATTCGGTTTGAAGGAAAGGGTCGATAAAACTGTAAATAACCTCACTCCACCGCGCAGCTGAACGGTCTGATACGGGTAACCAGGTCGATTTTTGTTCGCACGTATACACTGATACTGTAGGGACAGTATCACGCACTGCCTGTTGAGAACCAATCTGTAAAAATTATCGGATGTCTATATATTGCGAATAAATATTTTCTTCCCTGATTTTACTCGTGAAGGTTTCGAGGTTTTTGGTGACAAATAGCATAAGTTTGATTGAAAAGAACGTCATATTGGCAGCGGATGATTATTCTGGAATTGGAAAGACTGAAAGAATTGTTAACTACAAATACAGTGTTCTTTTTAATTGAACCTCCATGTAAAACTGGGCATATAATAGCGGTAGGATAGCTACCATGAATGCAGTTTACAAGAATTTCAGAGCTAAATTCATTTTGATAATTAAGAGTCGATAGTTTCCGCAATAACGTAGAATAAACTAGCAAGAAGATAAATTATATTAAAGAAAAAGAAAACTCCTTTTTGTGTGTGTGTTTAAACCAGAGAAGCTATCCAAGAACGCCCCTCTAAGAAACGTAATGCAAACAGGACAGACGAACAGTCTAACGGACCGACGGATCATCACAAAAGGGATTCAACCGTAGCGTGACATTCCCAACAGTTGCTGCTAATGAAGAAAATAACCAATTGTAGCAACTCAGGCCGCCGTGGTATCGGTTCCTAGGCGGCGGGTGCGGGCCCGTAGCGAGTGGTGCAGGACCCTTTAACGGGAAAAAACTACAGTTTGGCATCGCAGTAATTTTCTCATCAGTCTCTTCTCAGAACTCCTCAGCGTCAGACCACATCTACCTGGAATCGACCCCTTGACGTCGGGGCGTGTCGCTGAGTTTCATCCCCAGCAAGTTTGGCCTCAATCCGCCAGTGCGACTGCCCGCGGATACTAGAGGGTTGCCTGAGACCGGGGGATGACTGCCTTCTGTACCGTCACTGCTATGGATATGTCAGGCTAAACACCTTTCGTCGACCGACGGGCCTGGATCAGAGGCACCGGCTTTCCAGGCAACAGAGGACCGTATATCACGTAAGTTACAGTGCCTAGTAGGCGTCTTGGGTACGTGTTGGAATGGCGGCCTCCAATGTTAGTCTGAGACCTATTTCAATTTAATTTATTATCCGGCATCACTTTATATACTTTAATTATTTGATTAACCCCATTAAATTATCGCTAATTTTCTATCCTTGCTTAGCCAACCTATTGTCAGTTTATGACATCAGCCACCTATAACGTGTTGACTTCTAACGTGTAACTTATTTCAAACTTAGAATAGTTTAGTATACTTTCCTAGACTTAATCCATTCTAGGATTAACTAGCAACGTATAAAACTTAATCCAGTTCAAAAGTACATCTTGAACTCCCATTCACATGTTAAACCTAATCCGGATCGAGATTACATGCTCGAATTCCGCAAACGTATTAACTTGATTTTCGTCGAAATTTACACATCACAGTTCGTTCCGGCTGCATCGCAAACGTAGCCGGGTTTGGGATTGACGTGTTACTCTAGTTTATAAGCTTCTTAATCTTTATCCCACTCAGCGCTAAATCAACTCACTATTGTTAATTTAACTGTAATCAAAATCAAGTATATAATTTGTCTAGCGTACTTTCGCCTCGAAGCGTTCTAAATATAATAGCGTTTTATAATTTCAAATCCCTTGCACTTAGGGTATCATGAGTGTTGGGCTCTGCATTCCATGGTGGTTGTGACTCCATTTAGAGAAGTATTCGTCACTAATCGTGTATTTAACTTAGAAAAACTATTGGTGTACATGTCGTGCGCGATAGATGGATTTGCGTGATCGATCNATGAGTGTTGGGCTCTGCATTCCATGGTGGTTGTGACTCCATTTAGAGAAGTATTCGTCACTAATCGTGTATTTAACTTAGAAAAACTATTGGTGTACATGTCGTGCGCGATAGATGGATTTGCGTGATCGATCGATCGATCGCGCTGCACAAACGGTGGATGTTGTAGGTATTAGGCCGTAATTTCGGGTAAGTTGGACTATATTCGGGTTTATTGTCGGGTAGGTTAGGGGAGGCAAGGACTGTTTTTTTTTTTTCATTTTAAAATTTGAACGATCGATCGTTTGCGCAGCGCGATCGATCGATCGATCGCGCAAATCCATCGATCGTGCACAACATATATATTTTCGCGGGTAGCAAGTTAGTCTAAACTTCATGCCGTTGCATAATGAATCTATAACAGGGGATTTAGTCGTATTCACTTAATACTAATTCCTTTTGCCATACTGGTCAGGGCTTCAGCGGTATCGTCTCTGCTGCCTTAGCAGCTTAACCGGGCAGGTCCTGTAGGACTAGAGTTGACCTCTGGCGGTAGAAGGTTTTCTTTAAACTTAGGCCCAGCGCACACGGATGCAACTGTAGTTGCAAACCAGTTGCAAACCAGTCGCAGCGATTGGTTTGAGACCAGTTTGCAACCGTTCGGAAGTAGTTTCGTGCAACCGTGTCTCCGAGGTTTCAGTTGCGTCGCATTTGAGTTGCAGTGTTGTGTTGTGGCGTACTGGTGAATTTTACGATTGTTCTGTATTTTTTTGTGCTTGATTCGACAAAGGATGAAAAGATATCGATATAAAGCATGGTAGAATGCATACGATGAATAATGAATGAAATATAAGAAATATATATATATACATAATAAAAGCACCATTTCTCAACAGTAGGTGGTAATAAAAGTGTATTCGTTGAACTCAAATATAATATATTAATCGTATTTTTCATCATCAAGATATCTTCATCGAAATAAATATTGTTGGGTAGTTAAAATTGTGTTTCAACGTCAGTAGATCAGCATACTCTCTGTGCGGATTTATAGTTTTCTACTGGAAGCAAGGAATGCAACGGAAGGACTCAATAGAACTAAAATAAAACTTAGTTGTGACCGCTTGTAGCTATTTTGCATCACATCGACGAGTCGAAGTATTTGAGTGTGGGACCTCGCTCACCCTGCTGATGCAGCAGCGAGCGCTCTAACCACTACGCCACGGCGGCCTTGTTTATATATATGGTGTTTTAATATCATAATAAAACAATTGGAAAACTTGCCTCAAAGTTATCAGTAGTCTTTCCTGTGCAGGTACACAAACCCTCATGTCTGTGTCCATTTTTTTTATTGAAGGGCTGACCAACTCAGTCAACTCAAGATAAGATTATTTTGACGTTCTGTAGAGAATTATAAACTTCCTATCGGGCTCAGAAAGCTCTTTTGCCGCCACAAATAGCCTTATATTTGCAATATTCCTTAAATAAGGATGAACCCAATGTTTCCTTT
>LQNS02278170.1:29015225-29026507 GCA_001587735.2 Parhyale hawaiensis
TCATTGACAATTTAAAACGCGCCCTAGTTGGCGCACGAGCCTGTGGTTAAACACAGGAATAGTTCGGCGCGATATAGGCAGTGTGCCACTGAAGCGCTAGTAAAACTTCTACTACTACTACCATGTGTGAATGAAGTGTTTTGTCTAAGTCCGTCTTGTTCTTCATCCCACATCCCGCCGAGCGCATGCTTGGACAATATTATTGTAGGCACAGAAGTTACGTGGTGTTACAGCTGTTGAATTTTCTGTTAATCATATTGCTACATGCACTGCAGGAGGTCAAACTGAATCTTTTACAGCACCAGATCTATTGCCACTTGTCCTAGATTCGTAACCGAGCCTTGGCCCTGTGCTGATTACAGCACATACCATAACTCAGCCAATACTCTTGTTTTGATCACCAGTAAGTGTAGTTCCGTAGAAGACTTCCGCGGCATATCCTAGTCACTGATCACATTCCCCCTTTGCTTTCTTGGGGTAACTCATGAACTTTTAGCAGTTTTCCAGTGTATAACCCATTTTTTCCTAGCTAAATTAGCAAGATCCACTTGAGACCATTACTCCCAGTGCAATGATCACATCGGCATAGCATTTGAAGTTGATGACCTTCTCAATGGCACATAAATTTGGTGGGAAATTTTGGGGCAGCTGATGGCGGGCCGCTGCTGGTGCCAGACAAATGGGCTCGCGCGGCGCCACCTGCCGCTACGCTGGCAATTTGTTAGGGGGAAAATAGGAGACGAGGAGCAGGCCGCCAGACGGGGGGGGGGTCAATGGCAGCCTGAGCAGGAGGGGCCTGGTCCTGCTGATTCGAGTATCCAACGGCTGCAGTGCGCTAATCATGCGCTGACTGTAGTAACCTGCACCTAGACCCACAGCTGTACCGTGCTAATCATACGCTGACTGTAGCTCCTGCTTCAGGTTTCAAGCCTGCAATTCACGTAAGTCAGTGAGCTTGGGTTAGATCGACTTTGACCACCCAATCGAATGCGTCGCAAGTTAGGTAAATACAGCTCAGGTTACGCAACGCTTGCTGAAGTTCATATTTTGGTGATTTTTGTTTTTACAAAAACATTTGTTAGACATTCTCAATTAGGTCAATGTCAGAGAATCATAGGTCAGGGTAGGTCAAGCAAAGACTGGTTTTGTAGAAAAATGAAAATAATATTTTAAATTCTTGGAATTAGGTATAACTACTTTAGTTGCGTCACCTTGCATCGTGTAGCATAGTGGTTCCCTTTAACTGATCACTGTAGACCCCTGCAAAGAGAGCAGTGCATCGTCATAGACCCCTAGTGTTCTATTGTAGTGTTGAATGTATGCATTAGGCTACATTTAGGTAAAACCTGTATTACAAAGGATAACGAAAAATCACTGTTTCACCAATATTTAGTCTCTACGTAACGTAAATATAATTGGAATTGTAAAATACTCAAAATAATGAAGAATACGAAAAAGACCTAGAGGTAATATGTTATTACTGAAATTCCCTATATTAGGGTATTGTTTTCTCAAGAATACTCTAGATGTAAAGATTATTTAACCCTTAAATGCATAGCGTGCCATATATGCAGCATATACCAATAGTGTTATTTCTACGGGTGTGCTATGATTAAATCAGGCATTTAAGGGTTAATATGCATTTATCCACTGCTTCTGCCAGTCAGTGGTTCAAATTGCACCAGATTTGCAAAAAAAAATGTATATTTTAGAGGTTGTCAGTTTATATGCAAAGAAACCTTTTCTAAGTTAAAAATTACGAAACTAGCGATATATAGTCTTGGTCCCGTAGGAATTAAAAGAAAATGCTGCTTTTGAAGAAAGTGTGTATTATTTTAGAGGGAACTCAGCAGATCTTTCATTAAAGATGTATAAAAACATTTATGTCGTGCATATTGACTTTTTTTTAAATCTTAATACCTCTGCCAAGGACGTTATATTTTCGTCGGGTTTGCCTTTCTCTCCGTTTGACTGACAGTTTGTCTCTCTGTCTTTCTGTCTGTCACTAAGATTACTCCAAAAGTTATGGACGGATTTCGACAAAATTTACAGGGATTGTTCGGTATGTTAGGAGGAACAGATGATAAACTTTTGTTTGAAGATCCGTACATCCGTTTGTTTGTTTGATTGCTTCATTTTTCCCAATGTTAAAACTCAAAAAGTTATCGATAGATTTTTATGAAACACACATGAGTTGTTAGGTAGCTATATCACAAAGAGTAAATGACCAAATTTTTCTGATGATCTGTGTGTTCGCTCGTATGTTTGTTGCTGAGTTAGATTTTATGTTAAAAACTATGCTAAGGCAAGAAGTCTAATACTAAATAGAAGTCAACAAAAATTAAAATGTAACGTTTGGGGTTAGATAATCATCCCATCATCAGAAAGAACTATAATCAACCTATAACCTGTAAAAATGAAAATAAATCTTTTTTTTTTCTATCTCAGTGGGGGGAGCATATATGCTGTCGGAAGGAGGTCTGAAATGGAAATGAACAGAGCTGCGTGGAGCGGCCGGATGTCAGCTCCTGTACAGTCGGGAAAAGTGAGGCTAAGTATGGACAGTGTGCAGCGGTACAGCTGAGGTCATGATATTAAGGCTAGGTCTACTTCTATGGATGTGGAGGGACTCCAATGTTGTAAGCTCGATTGGGTTGGAAGAGTCTATGATTGAGAAGTTTCTGCTAAGGGATGGTTGTTTTGCTCGGCATGTAGACGGGGCTGAATGTGAGGGTTTCGCCAGTGGTAAGCCAGTTTGGCTGGATACACCTAAATGTTAGTCAATGCGGGCTTTGAAGTGTTGTCCAGTGCTACTGATGTAAGAGGCGCTGCAGGTCTGTCATGGGTAACGGTAAATAACACTGGACTGTAGTGATGTGGGGGGGTATGCCTTTAAATTTGAAGTAGGACCCTATAGTAAATGTGTTTTCGTAGGAAAATTTGAAGTTTATATGAGAAAAGGCTTCAGAGAGGAACGCTTTTAAAGAGTTTACTGCACTGACGGAGGTTTCGTTGTAGTACGGAAGCGAGGGAAGGAAGTCCAATTTAGGGAAAGAGGGTTTATTAATGCCGGGATCGAACAGTTCGTCTAGGAACAATTTGCAGTACTGGTCCAGGAGGTGGTGCAGGTAGCCGTTATTTTTGAAAAATATTCGGAGAAAGTCAACTTCGTTCGAAAATGCATGGTGGGACGAAGAGAAATGGTACGCTCGAAATAGTAAGGTTTTTATTACAATAATTTTAAACTGATCATAGCAGTAACTGAAGAAATGGTTCCGAGGCCTGAGAATGTTGATTATCTGTAAACTCCAGTGGTTAATGTGGAGCATTGGTTGGTTACGAGAACATCTAGAAAGGCTAGAGAATTATTTGATTGTTTTCGGCAGTGAACTTGATGTCTGGATGTTTGCTATTTACATATTGCAGAAATAAATCAGAATCTGTTTGATTGTTGAGTATGAGGAAAGTATCGTCTACGTAACGATTATAGTGGATCGGTTTGAAGTCATATGGGCAGTCATTGAGCCAGAGGGTTTCATGATGGCAGAGAAAGATATTTGCTACAGAGCTAGGGGCTAAGTAGGGAGCCCATGGAAACTCCCTCTATTTGCTTGTACAGTCTATTGTTAAACATGAAGAAAGAATCTGTAATGGCAAGACTAAGGAGAGTTCTGAACGTAGGTTTGTCCATGTTGTGGAATAGGTCCGTGTCATCAAAGACATTATTGCTGATAATCTCTATGGTTTCGTCTACGGGAATGTTGGTGAAATGGGAGGTGATGTCAAAGCTGATTAAGTAGGCAGTGGAAGGCAGTTGGAGATTTTTGATGCGGTCACGAAAGTCATACGAATTGCGCAAAGTATACTGATTGGTCGTTAAAGGTTCAAGTTATGGAACGAGAAATTTTGCTATAGGATAGGATGGTGTTTTATACATATGCACCTAGAATTGGTCGTAAGGGGACACCAATTTCGTGGACTTTTGGAAGGCCGTACGAGATACCAGGGGAAGCACCTAAATTGTAAAGTGAACAATTTTTTCAAAAATCTGTGGATTTTGTTGATGGACTTAAGAGTAAGTTTGAAAGGGTCGGTATGCGAGTCGTAAGCAGTGAACTTTGTTGTATCGGCCAGGATTGTGTTAATTTTTTGATGGAACTGATTTTTTTTTTATCTAGAACAGCAACACCTCTTCCTTTGTCGGGTCTGCACACGAAAGTGGAATTTCTCTGTGGAAATTAGATAACAAAGATAAATCGGACTTAGAAAAAATTTGAGAAAGCACCTTATGTTTGTTGTACGAGGTGTAAATGGTATTACGAGTTTCTTTTATTTTGTTTTTTACTTCGGCAAATAAAAAATTAGGGAGCAGTGGTTGAGATATCAGTCTGTTAGCTAAGTTCTCAAATCCTATGATATGTTTGTAATAATCCGGTTTGATTATGGGTAGACAGAATTCCAGGCCGAATGACAATAATAATTTGAGGCGCGGTTGAAGGGTTACATTTGAGTAGTTAAAGATTTCCTTGTTTGGATCACAGGAGGTTAAGTTTGGGGATGCTCTTAATGCATTCTACTTTCTGTAATGGACAATTTTGGTTCTATCTATGAATTTCTTATTATTGGTTTGTGCAAAGTTAACCAGACTGAGGTAGTCAAGACATGAAAATGAATTTTTGATTTGAGATAAGTAGTGTTTTGCAGAATTTTCATGGTTGGTAATGTTGCTATGTTGAGTTTGAATTTCTAGGTCTATAAGCTTCAGTTGCTATGATTTGTAGAGTTGGCTGTTCTGTAGGGACTGTCGGAACAAACGGAAGCGGAATTATTTTGGAGTGGCTTGAGATGCTTTGCAACAGGTTAGGAAGTGTAAGTCTAGTTTTGATTTTTCAAGTTTTCTAGAGAAATTTTCATATTATCGAAACATTGGCGGCTATTAATTTGTGGATGGGGAACCTAATTTTGAGAAGGAAGAGGTATTTAAAGCTAATGATGAGCATTTTGCAGAAGGAAACAGTTATTAAATAGTAAAGGGGTGAACGCAGTAACTCAAAAAATTTTGAATGAATCTATATGAAACTTACAGGAATTGTTAGTAATGTTGAAAGACATGATTGATTAAATTTTGGTGCAGATCGGTTGATTCGTTTCTATGTTTGAGTTGAGTTTGTCATAATGTTTGTTAAGCAATAACTCAAAAAGTTTTAAATGGATCTTTATGAAATTTACAGGAGTTGTTATTAATGTTAAAAGACATAAATGACTAAATTTTGGAGCAAATTGGTTTGTTCGTTTGTATGTTTGACTTATGTTAATCATAATGTTTGTTAGCAGCATAACTCAAGCAGTTATGAAAGGCTCTTCAAAAAATTGCAGAAACTGTTAGTACTATTAAAAGGCACAAATGATTAGATTTTGGAGTTGGTGCAAAAGAAATCATTGTTTCAGAGCCAATTTGACTTTTGCGCTTCCGTTGCCTGACCTGGCGGAGGTATGCGCTCTTAGAGTGCTCTAGTTTTAATACTGCATACATAGGTTTTTTGTTGCAGAATTTATTTTTAGCATTTAAGTACAAAACAGGGAAACAGAAATAGAGGTTTTCTTTAAACAGACCCCTTATAGGGGGTCTATGGTTGACCTCTGGGGATCTACGGGGCGTCGATAGACTCCTTATAGGGAACCACTTGTGTAGCAAATGCAAAAAGCAGCGCCATTGAGCTGAGTAAAATATCCATTTAGAGAGTAAAACTAGGGGCCCGTTCGATTGCGAACCAAAAATAAACCTTCTAAGCATACTAGTTGTATATATGAGATAAAAGCTTTGGCTTCGAAACTCGAAATTTTGCTACTGTGTTAGCAGCAACCCGATGACACTGAGCCAGCTAAAAGTTCCATTTTAGAAGCAAGACTGAGTTTCTGGAAGTCTCAAGGCAACCGATTATAAGGGTTTGTGCAAAAAACTCAATTGATCTGGTCGAAGCCAGCGCACCTGCCTGAATTTTCGAATTGTCGCGCTGAACTTGTCCATATTTTGAGACAGATGTTCTGGCTTCGACTTGTTGATTCAAGTTTCAGGCCTTGACTCTCAATTGGTTACCTGTCAGACTTCAATGAACTTATAACATGTTCGTATTGGGCGCCAAAGGTAAGATTTCGAGCTCTAACTTGCCCGAAACTGCAGACAGAAGCTCTTAATTTGCCACATTAGAGCGATGCAAGTGTTAGAAGCAACGCTGTCACGTTAAGCCTGCTCAAAACTCCTTTTTACGAAGCACAGTTGATTTTTTCGAAATCCCTAGGGCGGTCGATAGATTAATCGCCAGTCTTAGAAACCCAGTTCAGTGGGTCGAAGCCAGCGCACCTGCTTCACGTGTCGAATAAGTCAAGCCTGGATGGATTAATATTGGTGTCCAATCGAACCTGCTCTTAGCGCTTAGAGTATGTTCGATTACGCCCCATTATGAAGCACTTGAGGCTTAACTTATCTGAAACGATACTCGCCTGACAGTTGTTGAGCCAACTGATTACCACTAACATTTTCGCACACACCTGTGAGTCTGCCAAATGATATTCTAAAAATAAATGTTAAGCGTCGTGCCATTTGTTGAACAACTGTCGCTAGAAAATTGTTGACTTCTCTTGAAATGCAGAATGAATGAGAACTCAGAAAATCTATGCACTTGCCTACTGTATTATACTTGAGCGAAATTTGAGTATTGCCAAAATGACAAAGCAAGCGATTAGAAAAATTTTATTATCCTCATGATGATCCAGTACACATAAAAATTTTTCGAGCTTTCGATTTCTACAGAAGTCATTATCAACATGAAACTACCGAAATTTTTAATTTGAATTGGAGCTTAACTGTTGCAGTGGTGTCGTACGTATGATATCAAAAAATAACAAAAGCCTGACATTAATGAATATTTCAAAATTAACACATCTGCAGAGCTTGCTCGTTCACTGAAACAAGGCAGTCTTCGTGAATGTAAATGGCAGCGCCTCTGCTCAGCAGCTTGCGGTCCTAAACTGTGGAAACGTTCGAGTGGGCGCCCAAATAAATCGCGCGTGCCTTAACCCTATCCGTTACCAATTTGTTTCAGTCGCTTGAGCGTCAAGGTGGTACAAATTTGTACCGCCCACTATAAATGTTTATAACTTTATCAATATCGGAGTTTTTTCTTTATAATCTCAAAAGTCATTTATTTAACTGTTCTTTCGCCTATTTAATATAAAAAATAATGCCTCAGAGTAGTTTTAATGTCAATTAATTTCGAATATAAGAAAGTATCTCTGGACATACAGGGTGAATACTCCGCAGCACATCTGCCGCAATTTCCATACTTTCACAAGCTGAACGTATAATTGCTTCATTTCTAGCCTTGTTGCTGTCTTTTAGTGATAATTTTGATAGTTCTTTTTGTATAAAAAGAAAATCTACGCGGAAATGTTATCATCTAATTTTCTGAAATATTTATATTTATCTATATTTTTGGCTGTGATGTGCTGGTGCATTAGAATTTATTGATAGTCATGAGGAATTAGGAAAAGTCCCGGAAGTTTGGGCGCTAAATATCACTGGGAGCAAACCTGTGAACGAAAAACGGTAGAGCGGTAAAATTTTGTACAGCCTTGGAGCAGATAGGGTTAACTTGTCCGAAGCATCTTGTAGAAATTTGGCTTTGTCACTCCGAATTCTGTTGCAAATGTTAGAAGCAACGCGATTAGGTGGGGTCGGCTTACAGACTCCATATTTTCTGATCAATACTTTATATTTTGTAACTGTCTAGGGTAAGCTATTATAGGCCAATGCCTGGAATTCGACTACCCGGGTCGATGCCAGTGCACTTATTGAAATCTCAGATAAGCTAAGCCTAGTAGGCTTAATATCAGCGCCTAATCGAACACCTTTTATTTCGGCCTAATAGCAGCGCGCAATCGAACGCACCCTTTGTTTTGGCTTAATAGCAGCGCCCAGTCGAACGAGCCCATTGCTTTCGCTTAATATGCTTGCTTAAATGTTAGTCATAAGTATGGACACCTCAGGATACTGTGCCCTAAATATGTTGCACACAGCATTCACATGAGAAATATATTATACTGGTTGATCAATATCAGCGCCCAACTGAACGCACCCATTGTTTTGGCTTAACTCTAAAAAAACTTTCGTTCGGATATGCTTAATCGCTCTGAAAACTCCAGCAAAGCGTTCGTAATTAATAGTGACTCAATCGAACTCATTCTTTAAACAAGCTACTCGATGACGCCTTCTGGATTATTTCGCACAGTCTACAGGTTCGGAGAGGTGATGGTCCAAATAGCATGGTTTACACTCAAACTTTCGTTTTCTCGGATTTCCTGCCACTATAGAAAACGAAATGGGGTGCAATACAAACAGATACTACTATAAACTTAATGCGTTCGACGATATTCGCGGTTCTTCTGTTGTCCTTTCATTGTATTATGAGGCAACACTACCCAATCCCACGGTAAGTTCACCATCTGTTGGATTATTATTTTAATGCATCCTTTTATCAGAGTAGCAATAATGTTTGACTGTGCAATTTATGAACAAAGGCGAATAAACCACAGAATGCGTTATAAATCATTCATTCGTTATCATTGCGCATGCTAATACCTTACTGGCAGCAATGGTTCTTATTTATTCATTTTGAACAACAGCCCTCAATATTCTATATAGGAACACCTCGTTGCTTGCAGCTCTTATGACCACGTTCACACAATCCTCAAATGAACGAGTGTTCTCTGCTCTGCGGCGGAACGCTCTGCTGTGCCCACTCAAACGCAAAAAAAAACGCAAAGTTTTCATAGTTCTATTTTTTCATTAAGTTGGAGAAAAACATCGAAAATTGCATACAAGTGGCACTTACTAAGCAAACTATTCTGGCGGTAAACATTTTAGTATTTTTGTTTGGCACACATCTGTGCTTATGGTGGCTCAACCAAGTACTCGTACGATTTGTTGAGAGAACTCGCCCATTTGAAAATCGTGTAAACAAGCCTTAACTAAACGTTGTAACGATACAGCACAGTTGTGCACATTTAGCGTAGATCAATGTTCGTTCTACTTGGATCTTACAGTGCATAGCCTAATTCTTTTCGATGTACAGTCCACACTGACAAGCTTTGGGAAGCGATCGCTCTTTGTCGTCCCTAGACCTGCAATCGTTCATGATCTACTGTGAAAAATATGCCATAAAATGTCGTCTATGACTCATGCTTGAAAACAACTCCGACGAAAGGATTTCTTTGAGTGCCTGACGACCTGCTCATTACCTAACGAGTGGTAATAACCGACCGAGCTTCTGTTACAGGGCAGGCGAGGCCTTAATGACGTGAGGGCCATTGTGCGGATGTTTTCGAAGACGAACACTCATTAACTCTTGGATAAAAACTACCCTGGAGAATTCTTTATCTCTACACTTTTGCAGATATTACGAGTGGCATTTGTTCGAAAATAAGGAGCTATTAAAACTGTTATTCCGGTAACTTTTATCTACTGTTGCCTTTACCTTTACTCTCATCAATCTCGCCTTGCATATTTACAGACACTGCTGGGTTGTCAAATTATTTTGGTAGAGAAGACCTGCTTTCAATCCGGTATACCTTTTAAATACGGAAATTGAGTTTGTCACACCGTATCTCCTCCTTTTCCATGACTGCCTGCGTGAAAAGGTTTACCCCAGATAGTATACAACAGTACCGATAATCAGTGCCTTTCACCGGCCTTGGGAATTTCCTGTTTTCAACACCGAATATCCTCAAGGTAAGAGACCACAGCACTGGAGCAGCGTCGTTTGATCACTACGGCAACATGTAAAGAGAGTCTGCATCGTATTGACAATACTTTCATACTTTCTGTCAGTACAATCGGAACGACAGTAGGGGCCCAAGGCACAGCAGTACGCGAAGCGCCTCGAAGAAAAAACTTACAGGACTATACTGTGAACTAGTAACCCGACTGTTGAAACTAATAGTTATGAATTTGAATCAGCACCTCTTGATTAGTGAAGCTCGATCGTGACAGTTTCCTGTTCTAAGCTTCCAGTGACGGGTCGGGCAGCGCTATCGTCGTTCACGACCGCTTGGTGTGCGTGTTTGTGTACGCAGATCGTGTGCGTGTGAGCGGCGTTCAAGTTGGCGCCCCGCGCTGCTCGCTGTATCTCTGATTAAGTTAGGTTACGTTAGGTTAGGTAACGTTAGGTAACGTTAGGTAAGGTTAGAAAGGTTAGGATGGGTTAGATTAGGTAAGGTATGGTTAGGTTAGGTTAGAGAGTAAGGTAAGGAGGTTAGGTTAGGTAAGGGTAGGTTAGGTTAGGCTAGGTTAGCTTAGTTTAGGTAGTGTTTATTTTAGTGGTGGCGTGCACAGGAAAGCTTACGTGAACGCAAAGTGGTTGTGAACGACGATAGTGCGGTCGGGCAGCACTATCGTCGTTCACGACGTTTTTGCGTCCAAGTAAGCTTTCCTGCGCGCGCCACCACTAAAATAAACCCTACCTAGGCTAACCTAACCTAGCCTAACGTAACCTACCCTTACCTAACCTAACCTCCTTACCCAACCTTCTAACCTAACCTAACCTTACCTAACCTAACCTAACCTAGCCCAACCTAACCTTTTAACCTTTCTAACCTTTCTAACCTTTCTCACCTTATCTTACCTTATCTAACCTTACCTAACCTTACCTAACGTTACCTAACCTAACCTAACTTTACTTTATCAGCGATACAGCGAGCAGTGCGGCGCACCAACTTGAACGCCGCTCACACATACACGATCAGCGTACACAAACACGCACACAAATCGTCGCGAACGACGATAGCGCGGTCGGGCAGACACGAAGTTGGGATGTTGCACAGTCCCATCAACACAATATAATAAACACCGTCGTGTGTTTATCTGTTTATATATTTATATGTAGGTATGTTTCGGGTCACGCTCTTAAAGAAATAGATGGGCGAAAAATAAACCAGGTTGTAGAGTTTGTAATTAGGTTGTGTTTTCATGGAGATCGATGACCAGGTTACAGATGGCGAAAGTTGGCTCCTTATTCCTTTCCTTCAATGTTCTTCTTGCTTGAAACACTTCTTGGAATCGAAAGAATAGAGATGTTATGTTAGGACATAAATAATTGTTGCTGATACTGTTATTTAATTACTTTGTTACAAATTGAAACAAGGCAAGGGTCACGTTAATTAATGGTGTATGTTTGTGTGCATATGCATATATACATGGGAAATACACTTCTACAAGATTATTTTCA
>LQNS02278170.1:29030724-29049167 GCA_001587735.2 Parhyale hawaiensis
AACATATAAATATATATATATATAAACACACGTCGGTCATTCTTAGTATTAGATTAGATGATTTTTCCATATGTAATCCATCTAGGGAGACGATTGTGCTTCATACGTGAATTGACAGAGAAAGCACTTATCTCATCAAAATCTGAGACGGCTGTTGTAGCGTATTCTTCTGAAGCATATTAGTGACAAAGGTAAATAGTGAATGAAGACAGGTCGTCTCAAATTCTTCGCTGTCATTCTTTACAGCACGGGCACTCTAGTGCAAGGATATTTACCTCAGCCATTGAGTATTATCTTTTCTGGGCATTTATCTGTTTTTCTATTTATCTTTCTTTTAACAAGATTAATCAAAAAGTTGTGGAAGGATCTTTATGAAATCCACTTGAAATGTTTGGTATGTTAGGAGGAACAGATAATTAACTTTTGGTGGAGATCCATCAAACCGTCTGTTACAGTAGTTTATCCGCCTATTTTTTTTGGTAACATAACTCCGACGGTTATGAAAGAATCTTCATTAAAGTCCCAGACATTGTTTTGAATGTTATAGAGAGCAATTGCCCAATTTTTTGCAATAATCTGTTAATAAGTTTGTCTCTATATTTGTTTTTATGTTTGTCAGAAGATAACTAAGAAAAATTATTGACGGATCTTCATGAAATTTATAGAAACTGCCAGGAGTGCCACTAGGATCGGCCGATGGTAAGTTTCGTTGGTGATCAAAAAGATACCCCGGATTTAGCACCAATATGAATATTTAGTTTCTGTTGTTTTTCTTGAAGGAGGTCTGCGCTCTCGATGTGGTTATCTAGTCCATCCATAAACGAGGGAGATTGGGTGGTTCTGACAATGCAGTACAGTAATGTCATTAGCCAGCCTGCACATCAAGAAATAACTACGTAGGAATGTCCTGGCACCAAACAGTGCAGTGCCACCACTTCTATATTTACGAGAAGTCACTGATGTCTAGAACAAACACTGCAAAGGAACTCCTGCGAAGATGGAAAATTTTTCAGTGCTAAAGCTGACAAAGGAGTAGAGCATTAATGGAAAGTGACCGTTTCTAGACGTCTTAATAGCAATATCAGATGAGCTTTTCCATACCACTGTTTACAGCAAGCCTACTTCCTCTGGGGAAACCTTGACTATTGACTCTGACGCTCCTGCTCGGTAATAGACTGGACTAATTTCAACACTCCTGAACAGAGCATGCAAAGTGTGTAGTAACTGGCAAGCCCTTCATGCCGAGGTCCTAAGAATTAAATGACCCATTATTAATAACCACTTTCGTAGCTCACTTATCGACTCTAAAGTTAATGTTTTCCTTAACAGAAATCTAAACCGGACAGGTATTGTGGATAACTCACAACGGATAACTCTGAACTATGAAAATCAAATGCACAACGATAATTATAAGGTGGATGACCGTGTTCTCAAAGAAATAATAGCTTCACATGTGAAACCTGTGGCCCCGCTTCAGGGACTCCAGCTGCGTATATATTACAAAAAAAAAGACGGTCAGCAACCATCTAGTGCGCAACAATATCGGTCGCCAATCGACTTCTTACATTGTTGACGCCGATGTTGTGTATCAATTTCAGTGTATAGTACTTTGAAAGAATGTCCGTCTCTCCATAATTGTTAGATCGGACTTACGAGAAGGCAGTTGAAATGCAAACTTGACAACCACAAATACCAGAGCTCAATCTATGCTCACTTCAGAAATTAATGTCCACGGTTGCAGTCCACGTTAAGAAGACCTGTATCCTAATACTAATGTAATTTATCATGTCGCAAATCGGGATCATATACAAAACTATGAAGCCTTGCTAATTTATAAAAATAAGCCTAAGCTCACCAGCAACACTCTTGACTGAAATTATTTTCACCCAATGCACTGAGCCCACTGCAGTGTGGCAACATCTCTTAACGTAATTCAATCCTTTACATGGTTGGATCGGTTTTACTCTGCTCGCCCTTAATTGTTTGAAGTTGGCATGTGGCAGCCTAATGTTGGGCAATTCCGTATTGTGTGTTCTTCAATGTCGATCTAATAAATTAGCTTATAGCACTTTTCGTTACTTAGTTTTAAAATTCATTGCTTTTATAGTCGTTTAGTACTAGCCGTGTTTACGTGTAAATAATGCAATGAAGATGTTTGTAGAGTCAATTTCGATAACCTCATCTTTTACTAGGTTTAGCGTGAGTTCTGATGATTTGTGTATCTTTTACAGCCTCACGATGATGCTTGAAAGGCATTGAAACGTAGCTTTAGTTTATTTTAAATTACGCATTGATATTATAAATCAGATGTTATTACCTTAACGCGCTACGAATTGTATCGTAAAAATTAGAAACCGATCATAGTCCTAAAGAATTAGAGTCTAACAGTCTTTGCCTCCCCTGTAGCAACATGCTTAAGTTCGCAGCTCTTACTCCTTGTATTGCAGGTTCAAGGCCGACCCAGGGACGCGAGCTCCTTACTGATCTAGGTGTGCTGACTCGGCAGTTGTGGGCGTGCAGTGCGCCGTAGTGGAACTTGCCTTCCTCTGAGATGAGGGGTCGCGGGTCATTTGAACCTTCCATCAAATTGGTGCCATAGTTCTTAGTGACCCGTGGTCGACTGCAGCCGCACTTACTCCTCTGGGGCCACTGGGCCTATATCAGGAGTACAAACCAGTGCGTGTGGGTTTCCCAGTTGAGTGTGCGGTCAAAGCTGACTTTACCTTTGCTTTTATATATCAATAAAATAAAATAATCACCAACGCTTGTTTGTGCACAGTGTGAGGAATTTTGATGCACCTAGATTTATCAAAATTACTTGCATTTTTGTCCCAAAGCCGAAACACGCATGTGCATCATAAAAATAAGGTGCATCATGATGATGCATATAAGGCCTTATGATGCACTTGGCGCGAATTGATGCACTTATGTGTTTCGGTTTTGTGACAAGACCAATGATGCACCAAGGTGCATTAAAAAGAGATAAAGCTGATGTACCTGAAGAGAATAAACTTTGAAAAACAATAGCGATCTACGTGTTAGTATGTCACCGCGTTTCGCTTCACAATTTTAACAAAACTACAAACCTTTTGTTCACTTCGTTTTTGCGGAAATATGTTTTACTGATTGAAACTTTTTTTTTTTGTCTGCTGCGATGCCACACCAAACAACACCATGAAACATCTACGTGCATCCTGATGCATCTCTGTGAGACACCTACGTGCATCAAAATTTGTCTGAGGGGAAATTATGTATTTATAACGTTCATGACACGCTCTGAAAAATTTCATAAGCAATTAATAGGCCAAGTTGGAGATTGTGGCGATCCTGCTGCGCTCTGCTGATTTGGGCGACAATCAGACAAGGTTGCAGATGATGGCAAAAGTGCACCTCAGAATCGAATTCACTGCCGGTGCTGCTGATTTAATTATGATCGTATAAGAACTTTTATGCGCCTCAGGTCATATCTCAATATGTGCAACTCTTAATTACTCATCACATGTTCCAAGTTCATGAGCCTCTTCTGTGTGAAAAATTCCTCAAACAAATCAATTTACCATCATTTTTCTTGCCTGTATTAAGTACATATTATATTCAAGACCTAAGGTATATCTTAACTGCACGCAAGAAAATTGCCTTTCGCGAACGCCATTGATTTTTGAATTATACTTTTTTGCTAAGGCGGATCAATTTAAACCCCGGGTAGAAAAAACTCAAAATAAATCGATTTTCTTTCATGAATGATAAAATGCCAAAACTCTTGAGTTTTCGAGTTAGAATAACTTAAAAAAAATTTAAAGCTTTAAGTATAATGCAAATGCAATGTTAGCGCTAAATTTGATCGTTCGGCACGTTTTCCGACCACATTCCTGCCCACGCGTTTACACTGTATCGATGTTGATGATTATTTAGGCGAATGACATGAGGATTATTAGGCTTGAGCCAAATGATGATCATTGTAACTGTTAAAAACCCCTTCGCGAGTACAATACGCTTCATCTGTGGAAAAGAATCAGCTTGGAGAAGTTGGGACCCCTAGCTTGTTCTCTGTTGCATGAGCCACTCTGAAAATTGTACACAAGGTTCAAAATCTGCTGCCAGCAACCCTTGCATTTTTTTTTTTTTTTTTTAACGACAGTGATGTGAACTCTGATAACGTACTGTCCGCCATACAGTAGTGTGATCACGTTAAATGCTAAGTTTGAAACTGCAAATATTTTTTCGTAACCAGGAAATATTTGCAGTTTCTATGGTAATAATAAATGTAAACTGCTTCTGTGGAGTCAGAAGCGTGCTGAACTATCAAAACTAGCGCTAGCATTGGCGCGCACGTAGTAAAATACTTAGAGCTTTAAATTTCTTTAAGTCATTATAACTCGAAACTAAGGAGTTTTGGGCATTTTATCATTCGTGAAAATCGATTTATTTTGAGTTTTTTTTACCTATGGTCGAAATTTGTCGGCCTAAAAAAATCACCCGGTATATGCCGCCTGACTTAGTCGACAAATATATCGCTGCTGGGTCTACAATAGCAGCAAGAATTCATTTTATTGAAACATTGATGCAATTAAAATATGATCGTCATTCGATTTCCCGAAACCAACATCTGAACCAAGTACTTCACCCTGCGTTACTCCATCAAGTAATATCGCCAGAACCCTGTATGACACTACTGTAACAGTAACTTATAGTTAAACCCACACTTATTCAATCATTAAATTCATGAGCTGATGCATTTGTTTTCAAATCAGCGTAGCAGGCGAGGACACCGCGAGACACCACGCAGTGTTCAGAATGTGGAACATGGAATAAGAGGCTCCGAGTCGAAGAGGAGGATGGCAATGATGGGATGTGATAGGGTCCTAACTGCATGGAGAAGCAGGCCATATAAAATAATAGGGATGCACAGTGGAGGTGTAAAGTGAATGAGAATTGGTGATTGAAATAAGCTAACATTTGTCATGCATAAGAATACATATTTCTTTAGGCAGGAGAGTCGATCAAAAGATGTGACTACGCAGTGCCTGTTTTTTTTACAGAAAAAAAAGACAGGCAACTCGGTGGTTAAAATAACCTATCACTTGTCATGCATAAGAATATTGCTTTAGGCAGGAGTGTCGATTAATAAAATGTGATGTCGCAGTGCTTAATTTCTCTTGCCGAAAGAAGGGACAGGCGAGTCCATGAGAGCAGGAGGTCATGGCCCTCGAAAGTCCGTTGGTCGTAGTCCTGCAGCCCGCCGTCGGTGAGCTCGGCCGCCCCGGCGCTGGTGTCAAGTCTCCGATTCGCTAGAAATGAAGCCATCAGAGGTAATGGAGTCTCATCAGTCCAGAATTTGCGGCCTTGAATGCCATAGTTGGATGGAAAGCCTCCGAGGGAGTCTCAAGACACTTGTCTTGATGGGCATGCCAGGCATCCAGAGACTCCTAAACTTCCACAGAGGTTGCAATTATGCCCAGGCAATTGAGTAGCCGGCACAGCCCGCGCGCGTCAGGTCTTTGATCGCGAGAGGCCGTAATGCAAGGCACTTGTGCATTCAAGGGTATCGTGCAGTCAAGTGCTTCGTGCAGTCAAGTGCTTCGTGTAATCAAGTGCTTTGTGTGCAGTCAAGTGCTCTGTGCTTTCAAGTGATTCGTGCAGTCAAGTGTTTCGTGCAATCAAGTGCTTCATGTGCAATCAAGTGCTTCGTACAGTCAAGTGCTTCGTACAGTCAAGTGCTTCGTACAGTCAAGTGCTTCGTACAGTCAAGTGCTTCGTGTACTCTAGTGCTTCATGCAGTCAAGTGTTTCGTGCAATCAAGTGCTTCGTGTGCAATCAAGTGCTTCGTACAGTCAAGTGCTTCGTACAGTGAAGTGCTTCATGTACTCTAGTGCTTCGTGCAATCAAGTGCTTTGTGTGCAGTCAAGTGCTCTGTGCTTTCAAGTGCTTCGTGCAGTCAAGTGCTTCGTGCAGTCAAGTGCTTCGTGTGCAGTCAAGTGCTTCGTGTGCAGTCAAGTACTTTCTGCAGTCAAGTGCTTCGTGTGAAGTCAAGTGCTTCGTGCAGTTAAGTGCTTCGTGTGCAGTCAAGTACTTCCTGCAGTCAAGTGCTTCGTGAGCAGTCAAGTACTTCCTGCAGTCAAGTGCTTCGTGTGCAGTCANGCAGTCAAGTACTTCGTGCAGTCAAGTGCTTCGTGTGCAGTCAAGTACTTCGTGCAGTCAAGTGCTTCGTGTGCAGTCAAGTACTTCCTGCAGTCAAGTGCTTCGTGTGCAGTCAAGTACTTCCTGCAGTCAAGTGTTTCGTGTGTAGTCAAGTACTTTCTGCAGTCAAGTGCTTCGTGTGCAGTCAAGTGCTTCGTGCAGTTAAGTGCTTCGTGTGCAGTCAAGTACTTCCTGCAGTCAAGTGCTTCGTGTGCAGTCAAGTGCTTTGTGTGCAGTCAAGTACTTTCTGCAGTCAAGTGCTTCGTGTGCAGTCAAGTGCTTCGTGCAGTTAAGTGCTTCGTGTGCAGTCAAGTACTTCCTGCAGTCAAGTGCTTCGTGAGCAGTCAAGTACTTCCTGCAGTCAAGTGCTTCGTGTGCAGTCAAGTGCTTCGTGCAGTCAAGTGCTTCGTGTGCAGTCAAGTACTTTCTGCAGTCAAGTGCTTCGTGTGCAGTCAAGTACTTCCTGCAGTCAAGTACTTCGTGCAGTCAAGTGCTTCGTGTGCAGTCAAGTACTTCCTGCAGTCAAGTGCCTCGTGCAGTCAAGTGCTTCGTGTGCAGTCAAGTGCTTCGTGCAGTCAAGTGTTTCGTGTGTAGTCAAGTACTTTCTGCAGTCAAGTGCTTCGTGTGCAGTCAAGTGCTTCGTGCAGTCAAGTGCTTCGTGTGCAGTCAAGTACTTTCTGCAGTCAAGTGCTTCGTGTGCAGTCAAGTGCTTCGTGCAGTCAAGTGCTTCNGCTTCGTGCACTCAAGTACTTCCTGCAGTCAAGTGCTTCGTGCACACAAGTACTTCCTGCAGTCAAGTGCTTCGTGCACTCAAGTACTTCCTGCAGTCAAGTGCTTCGTGCACTCAAGTACTTCCTGCAGTCAAGTGCTTCGTGCACTCAAGTACTTCCTGCATTCAAGAGCGCTCTCATCCGCCGTAAGGACTGAATCGCTGTTTTCGGAGCGAGTATTGTTCATTAGAACTAAACAGCGCGAGAAGTATTACACTATTTGTGGGCGACTTGCACGTCTGAAGTGAAAGATTTTGCTGAAGGTGGCAAGTCTGAAACTGAAGGCGCACGAGGCTATTCTGATGATCTTCATGCACTGACACAAACTTTATTCTCTCCTCGCGAAAGTTACAAAGAGATACAGCAAAGGGCTCAGCCGTAAGTTTTCTTCACTTTTGCAACACCAAATAAGCGCTTAATGCTACTGCATGCTGTCCGATCACACAGTACTACATATAGTGTGTCAGTATTAGCTTTCTATTTAACAGGAAATCTGCAAACAAGTTATATTGTTTGAGTTGCCTGAAGTTGGAACTGGAATATGATCGGCAAAATGTGTTCGATTGTCAGAGATAATAAATCTTTTTTTTTTTTTTCGTACTAGGATATGTCATCATCGTTCACCTTGACTCTGTAAATGTTATACATTATTATGATTATTTAGTTGCTAATAAAATAAAAGAAAAGAGTAGCATTTCTTTTTTAGGAAGATGAAGAAGCTGTGAGCTTCACATGGAGATGAAAAATACATTTTGGGAGCAATATTTAGGTCAAAAGGATCAAGTTTAATCACATTCTGCAGAAACATGACATTGCTTATTTCCAAGGTTCTTCAATAGTAAGCCGTCGGCCAAATTACTGGAAGGGCATGGATAGATATTTATCACCCGCAAGCGAGACGAGAGCGGTGATCATGTTTTCGTTTTTTTCGTCTACTGTTGTGTGTTTGCTTTAAAAAATTGTTTGTCTTTCCACCAAAAAAGAGGTAGAAGAAGTTGAGCCATCATCAAAATCTTTTTCAGGCAGTCAAGTGGGTTGACCTAGATGTAAAAAATGCAAAAATTTTGGGTCAAGTTAGCCATCAAAATTGACGGCATCGAATTTGTAAGTCCTAACTCTGCACTTTTCGCGGGTGACGGTCTTAAGGCGCTGGCACACCAGGAGCAGTTGAGCTGGCAGGCTGGCAGGCAGGCCGTGCGCCCTACACACCACGAGTAGTAGAGCAGTTGCGAAGGTGCAGCTTTGCAGTGTTGCCAATTTAAAATTTTTATGCTAGATTTAGCATATTGGGAGCTTTAGCATCCTAAAATTGGTTTAGCATTTAGCAGGAAAAAAGCAGGAATATGAATTTTTAGCATTTGTGACATTGCTCTGACTTTTCCAACACTATATGCCGAATTTAATACAATTTACACAACGTAAAGCACAATTGCGATAAAATAATCCTTCGTTGATTATTGCAGCATTGGAGGGAAATTGTAACTCTGCCGACCGTACCAAACGTGTATTAAATTCGTTCATTGTGAGACAGTTCAGTTATCGCCTTCGCGTCATTTGTTTGTGCAGGAGCTATTCAATGCAATGCTTTATCTGTTATATTATGATCCTTATTCTTAGGGCCGATTAAACTTATAAAGTAATTCAGCATATCCTTCGCCTCGCAATGAGTAAAGATAAAGCGAAGTACGCTCAAAAGTTCAACAAAAACCATAAACTCGCCAGTCCATGTCAGAGTACTACTTTTACGAGTTATATACATTGTTATATAAAAAAAAGTCAACTAAGGTTGAAGTCAAGTCAGCCATGTATATTTGCTTCCATGCAACATTAAATTCCTGTAATCATCTGGGCGAGTTATAAAAAAAACATATCCATACTAAAGCAGTGATACATCGCACTATGTGTGCAAGGGTAGTGGAGAATGTTATAGTTCCTTATTTCAATGAAAATTTCACTACTAATAGCAAATTTAGCTTGTAACTGAATGAATCTAATGATATCACTACTTACAAATCATTAGTTTTTTTTCTGTATTTCCGGAGGAAGCCAATTTAAAGTTGTGGTTAGAAACGAAATGTAACTGAGTTTGCTATCAGCTATTCTTACTGTAAAATATGGCCCAAAGAGCCATATCAAAAGATAGAAAAACTTCAAACTATCAGAAGTTGCCATCTACAAAATTGGATTGATGGATTTCTATGACAAGACCGTAGATCCAGTACAAAATAAACAGTTCGATCTATGAATTATGCTGAAATTGCATCGGAACTGCAATTCAGCAAGAAATCGGTGGATTATAATCTTTTCCCTCTTTCTTTGCAACTGCATAGATACTGATTTTTTCAGCAGCGATTTTGCCGGAAACTTCGAATTTCATTTGGCAACACTGAGCAGCAGTGCGCACTTGACTCAGAAACTCTGCGATCAACGTCCGAGTGGACTCTGATCGCAGTCCAGTGTTGAAACTAAGAGTTTTTCAAATTTCCAATCAAATGGGGATTCTAGTTTTTCCCAGATCTTAAGAAAATTCGGCAGAAAATTATAACAGAATACAAATAAAAACTTCATTTTTTTGTGGTAACAGTTAATTATTTCCGTAATTCTTAAGTATTAATTCCCCGAATGGGTTTGAATATTGCTGGAACCCTCTCAAATTCCCAAGATCTGGAGAAAATTCCCAAAGAGTGACAGCCCTGTATCGCACTTCTGGCAAGGCACACAGCAGCAGTTAGAGCAGAAATCGGTCGCACCGCCCGCCACCAGCGCTGACTGCTTTGTACGGCAGCTACCAGCTAAACTGCCGCTGTTCAGTGTACACGCTCCAATGCATTCCGTGCTTCTCAAAAACTGCCAGCCTGCCTGCCAGCTTCCCGCTGAACCGCGTTTGGTGTTGCAGCGCCCTTACGCCACGATGCGTTCTAGGTCGAAGAATGCTATTGACGCTTAAAATCTTCCATAGCTCTCCAACGGTCTTTCAGGCTTGTAAACTGCCTTCCATTGCTGCAAACTCGTTTTTTGATTGCGGCCCGAAAGGTTCTCTATAGGATTCAAATCTGGGCTATTTGGAGGCCATACTTACACCTCACTTTTAACCAGCATCTTTGAGCCAGTTAGAGGTGTACTGAGATCTAAGTACAGGAGCATGATCATGTTGCAAAACTATGTTCTTTCGCGAAGACAAAGGTTGGTCCAGTAACTGAAACACCACGCGGCTGTCAAAGATCTCAAAGTAAGCTTCTGAATTGAACTTTACTCCTTGGTTTAGCTATCTTAGTCAAATGATGACATCGCCTTTGACGCCAGCCTAAAACATTTGTCTCCGCCGCCGTGTTGACGAAGAATCCGAAATCTGGGTTGCATTGTGTCCTTTCAACATCCAACCAGATGACCAACCATCTGGCCCATCAAGGTTAGAAAGACGCTCTTTTTTTAATATGGCGTTCATGAAATCAGTCTCCAGATATATGTGGGCCTATTCGAGCCATTTCGTTTCGTGATATTTGCTTGATGGAGGTCCTTCTATGACTTTCATTACTTTGCCAAGGGGTTTCAGGGTTTTGCACCGCATTCTCTTACCGATTTTTGGCAGGCCAGCATCATCAATAACTGGTCTTATACTCGTTCCATGTGGTGTCCTCCTTGTAATCTGAATCTTCAGTTTTTGAATGTCCCAAGTATTTAGCTTCCACAAATGATTTCTCTTCAGTGTTTTCCTTTTCGCCTTACCACACTACATAAGATCCATGTTGGTTCGATGGTCACGATCTATATTTTTAGATATTTCTAACTTAGACATGCCTGTGTCAAGCATGGAAGTAAGTCTAGCAAAAGCAGCATCAGTAAGACCAACTTTTTCCCTTGTGTGCTCAAGAACGTTAAATTACGCAAGAAAGCAGAACAGCTTCCACTTGGCTATTTGATAATTGCTGTGAAATCGTAGTTAATAAAAATTCATGTTTTAGTGAAGTTTATTTCATTTAATATTAAGTAATCTCCTTTCCTAAATACAGTATATGTTTATGACAAATATGCTGCTCTCCATTGTTATTTAGTCACAGAAATATAAATTTGCATAATCAATGTAAACGCATTATACTTGTTGGGACTACCCCCATAGCCAGAGTCTCGTACTATCAATTCCCTCCTCTGAACTCGTTTGGAGCCGTAATTTGTAACAAAAGAGACAACAAACGGAGAGTTCTCCTAAAAAACGTATCCGCGTACAGCTGGCATATCTAGTATTAGTTATACTTTACTCTGTATTTCTAAAATTTTAGTATAGTATTTTGTGAGTGCAGAAGGGTCAGCGCCTTCAGAATTTGCTTCGCTCATAAATCAGTGTAAAGCGTTGAAATCTGAACTGGATTCTGCATATGTGAATATGAGCAAGTCTTTCGTGCGATCAGAGCCCTTCTAGACTTTATCTTCCTCAGCACAGGTTCACTAGATAACTGCCCAAAGTTTCTGTTATTATTGGCACCTATAGAGAGGACAGCATCTAATTCTGCTCCTTCAGAGCGAAAATAATCCCGCTGAATTAATGTGTCCTCCTTTTATTGAGAATGATGCAAATGATGTCCATCACTTGTAGTGAATTTGTGATTCACACCAAACATAACTCATTTCCTCTTGAGTACTACTGCCATTATTGCTCGGAGTTTCTGTACATTTCATGCCATCAGCCTGGCTGTCAGTAAGTGGCACAATTTATATAAACATGCCGGCGGCAGCTACAAAATCTGACCAATTAAATTATGCTTCAGTTCCTCGGTTACCTGTAAAATTGCTATCTTCTTCTACTGCAAACATTTCACAATAATAAATATCTTTCGTAAATAATAGTTTGTGCTACTAGCGTACGAGAAATAATGTCGTGTTGTGCTCAAAAAAAATATCTCGACAAATTTTCTATGGCATGATATGTCTCTGGCAGCAAAATATTTTGGTGACGTAGCTCCGCTAATGAAATTTCAAGCTGTTCAGAAGCTGGTCGTCTGGCCATGGCTGAAGTTCAAGAGAACAACGGTTCTCTGTAAGCACCGTCACTTTCTCCCTGGCCGTGGAGCAGCATTTCGCTTATTCTTTGCAGAAACAGAAAAAGAATCAAGCCAAGTATTTCTTTCTGCTCTTGCAGAGTTTCTGAAACAGTCACCTTTCTGCTGGCGGAAAAAGAAAAGGAACAGCTAGGCTGCAGCAGCATCGAAATCCGACATCGGGTCGGGAGCTTGCAAGAGCACATAGGAAGACGCTGGGGCTGCTGTGTTTGTGTTGGTTCGTATGAGCTATTTAAGATAGCATGGCTTACTTTGAGGAAGGTCAGTGTTTTAAGAGACCATGGGAAGTCTCCGGTGATAATACGTTCTGTGCTACACCGTCTTACCGCGAGCGGTGTCTCTGGATACAGCCATTTAAGCTCAAATTGAGGAAAATACTCCCTCTGGTGAATGATAGCTAATTGGTGCGTGAAAATTTTAAAGATTGTCGGAAATACTCGGAACTCACAAGTCTCCACTTCGACAAGATAGATTTGTTTGACAGCAAATACAGGTTAACTTCATGTGATGCGCTGAGTAGTAGACTGTGCTAAGCAGTACTTCGGCCATTTTAACTAGAGAGCCCGTGCTGTCAAAAACAACAGCAAAGATTTTGTGATGGCCCGTCTTCATTGATCATAATTTTTTTATTAACTTCCTAATATAGGGTGGACTGCAACCGTCAACTTGAATTATGGAACATACATAAGATAAATATGCTATCCTTAACAACGCCAAGCTTTCCTTCGGTGATACGCTGAAAAGCAATATTTTTTTTTCAACAAACGATATTGCTCCTAATAAACACTGAGCTCTGTATCCAGGATACTCGATGGTGTCATGTAACTCGGAAGTTACATCCTCAAGTGAAAAGTTGTTCTATTGAAATAAGGACCCAGAGTGAAAAAAATTATTAGCTGACAAGAAATCCTCATGCCTGCTGACCGCTGAAGAATATCTTACCATTCACTTCGAAGATTATGCAGTCAATAAGAGCATCAACGTAAGCTCAGGGCAGGTGAAAAGTTTGGATGAAGGAAAACTGTGAAGAGAGTACGACTCACGATGTAAGAGAGTAATTACACAAGCTGTGTGTATCTACAATGAGTACGTCAACGTAAGCAGAAAAAGAACTGCATTCAATTATACAGTACATTTGCCATTGTCTGCAAGCTGGCCTATTTTCTACCTTTCAGTTTTCAATGAAGCGTGACAGGATGACCACAGCCTCCAGCTTGGGCTAATATCCGCCTATCTGTTTTGTTGAAGCGTGGCGGAAAATGGATGAATAAGTCAATAAATATGTAAACAAAAAACACAGATGAACGCACATCGGTCTTTATTATATTATAGACTAGTGGACCCGTACGTGAAAAATTCACGCAATAAGCCATATGTTTTCCTCTCTTCTTTGACTTGCCATTTCCACATTTTCCCGCTCACGCTTATTAGCAACTCTATTTTCCTTCTGTAACCCTTCAGCTTCAAGTCTTTCTTGACACTGTGTCGCATGGGCCCTTCATCTCCCCATTGATAGCATGTCTTCGTTTTTGAAACTGTAGTAGTCTCGTTCTTCTTTGACGTTCCCTGTCCTCTTTCATAATTAAACGTGCGTCTCCGAAGTAAAATCTTAAGTAAAATACTGCTATAAACTTGAATGCCTCTCCAGTCAGCTTATATGCAATGTGAGTCGCCGCATTCATAATACCGTCTTCCATACTTAACTATCTGCTTCACTGAAGTGCTCAAATTTCGGCCTCTGAAGCGAAATATGCACTCTCAGAGAAAGACAGTAAGCTAGAAGAAAGAGTTGTCTACCACCCATGAAATTCTTGAGGAGAAAGCTACATCGTCAAATTTAATAAGAAAGACCGTACGCTAGAAGAAATAATTGTCTACTGCCCGTGCAAAATCATCACCTCGTGAGTGCTCCGTTGATTGTCTACGGAATTTATACGTCGTGACCTGCGAAAAAAAGTTGTAAAATCAGACACAAGAAGCTGCTTACATAATGTTCCGATTTCAAAAAGTATTTCGAGCAAGAAGTGCACCACATGAAGAGATCAGGATCCAATTTTCACCATCTTTTGCAACCTGATCATCGAGCTCTACAAAAACGTAACTGAATTACAAAGTCTACAACTTGGCTTATTTTTCGTCGATCTATTTCCTTCAAAGCGGACACAAATAAATAAATACACCAAGCGTTTTATTATATTAGGAGTATATTATTATTACTATTATAATTATTAAAACTTCACGCTCGGGCCACCTCGGACAGGTAGTACAAACTAAATGAAGCGTTATGCAGCACCGGAAAGCCTGAAACACTTCCAAGGAAAATCCATCAGAGAGCGATTAACAGCTGACTTAAATGCTTGCAGGTCAGCACGACCACAAACTGATTCCAGCAATAAATTCCAGACCGAAATTGACCAGGGCAGCAAACACTGACTGCATTGGCGAGTTTGGCGTTTAACAGCCTCCAATGTATAGGAGTGCGCATCAGCCGCAGCACGTGTATTTCTCCCAAAGAGCTTGAGGACAGGGACAGAAGAATACAACCAATGTATTTCATTAATGTACACCTTATAAAACATGCAGAGGCCGGCCTCACCTCATCTATGTGAAAGATTCGCCAGGTCACTCTCAGCACACAATCTACTGGCTGAGCTAACAATTCGGTCCAGCAGACGCAAGTGACTGTCAGCGGCCGAAACCCAGACTGGTGAGCAATACTAAAACACCGGCAGAAAGAAAGCATAAAATCATCAACGGACTACATGCTTATCGCCAGACACAGAACTTACCTTACGCAGAAGCCCAATCTTTCTCAAAGCCCTTGACACGAGGGGCCTAATATGCACCTCGAATGTAAGCTTCTAATCATAGACAACAAAAATATCCAAGGCTCTAGATCCCAGAAGTAAAGTGTCGCCTATCTTCAGAGGTTGATGCCGAGTAATAGTGTCCGAGACCGACTGTCAATCATAGTGTTAGTTTTTTCGGCATTTAGTTTCATACTCCAGGACGAACACCAAACACTACTGAGCGACAGGTCTCTATTTAGAAACTGCGCGATAACATTACCCATGCTACGGATTGGTATCACCAGGAAGCAAAGAGCGTAACGGGAAGACTCACGAAAAATTAGCACCAAAAAGTGACGTCACATCGGCGAATCTAAGGCTGAGCAGCCTAATAGTATTTTAACTAATTTCACCAGAAAAATCTTCTTAAATTGCAAAATTTATCTCTAGCGTATAAATAAATGAAGATAATATATGCTAATTTAGCAATAATCTATAGAAAATTGCAGTGCATGTTGGTGGAAACTTTCACTACACAAGCGCCGAATTTGTTCCCTTTCGGCGACTCAATTTAACCTCTTTTTCTTGACTGAAGCTTTATTTACACTTCATATTCACTTCACAGTACTCTTCACAGAATATATCTATTCCTTACCAACATGTATAAGCTCCTTTATAGCCAATTCTGTACGCGAGAGAAACCACAATAACAGGCAGTCTATTGCCCGAACTTTCTGTACTTGGCGACAACATTTTTCGGTATTTTGCAGCTCAACTAGCTGGCCAGTCATGAGCGGGAGACTGAATGAAATAAATCGAAAAAATACGGTGATATGTTCAAGAAAACAATATACGAAGGTCTGAGGTCCCACACCTAAACACTTCGACTCGTCAATGTGATGTAAATTTGCTACGTGCGGTCACAGCTATGTGTTATTTCAGTCCTATTGAGTCCTCCCGTTGCATTCTTTGCTTCCTGGGTATCACTGCTGTCAAAGTGGAATCGTCAGCTTAGTGGATCATCGTGTTCTCCAGTGAAGGAAGCATGTCAGCAGTGTACAGAACAAACAGCAGTAGGCCGAGTACGCTACCTTGAGGGACGCCTGACACCACTGCGACGGGAGCACTGGAAAAAAACCGTCATCAGATGCACTCTGTGTCTGCTGAGAAACAAAATCACGAATGATTTACAGAGCCCCTCACCCACACCAAACCTTCAATTTGTACAGTAGACCACTATGGTTGACCCTGTCGAACGCCGCACTGAAGTCCAACTGTCCAAGTCGTGTTTCACTATGACGATCCAGCGCTGACTGTAGGTCTTGTGCCACAGACAACAATGCGTCGCTGCAACCCAAACCACATCTGTGCAAAAACTGTCCTATAGGCAGTAGACCAACAACTTCAATTAAATGACCCAACTTAGAAGCCACCAGCTTCTTACACACCTTTGACAAAATGGGTGTTAACGTCATAGGTCGTAAATGGGCGACATTTGGCGACACGGGACCTGGGCCTTTGGGAATGGACGTAATGTTCCCAGTACGCCAACAACAGGGAAAATTTCCCAACTGTATCGGGTGCTAGAAGATCACTTCCAGCCTAGGTATAAGAACGCCAGTAAGTTTCTCGTAAAATAGAGGAAACATGCCGACTAGGACTACATCATCATAAGGATCAAAATCCTCCAGAAGCGCTATGATAGTGCTAGATCTGAATATTAAAGAGGTTAAACGGAGCTCAGGGTGACATCCATGAGGCAATAACAACACATCTCTGCTCTGTTTCCTATCAAAGTGAGCTCAGAGGAGCTCCGCTTTAGCTATAGGGGATCAGCTATGATACCTCCACCAGGACCAACAAGAAGCGGTAACGGGGGTTCAGCACCAAAGATTGAACCTTTCAACTCCCTCCGCCAATGATGTGGATGGACAATACTCAGTAGAGACTCCTTGGAACGCTGCCTCTGATGACACTGAGCCCTCATATATCTGCCACAACCTGCGATCACGCGAACGCCACCAAACCCAAAAAGCCGCTTGCTTAGCCTCAATAGCCAGCTGACACTGATCGTCACACCATGGTTTGTCACCACGAGACCTTGTAATAATTATCCCTTTCCATGTTCCATGACAAATCTCTCCAAAACAGGCACAGCCAAGTACAGAGACAAGTATTTGGCACTAAGGAAACTCTGTTACCGCCCCAGTAACAACATCCCAATTAGCTCGGCTCTTAACGAACAGCACACTTCCAATGTCGGCCACTGGAGTGACCTGGTTCAGCTTCGATGACAAAACAAGAACAGCTGAAGCGCCAACAGAGTAGCTAACTGATTCAGTCACCAAGTCGGGGACGTCAATCATGACCAGGTCGAAACAATTGCCAGCAATTTGCGTGGTCACCCGAACAATCTGCCCACTACTAGATAAGGAGCAAAATTCCAACGGAGCCTCGCCATGGCCATCAGTCGGTGATACAGATCCCAATCAGTTCCTATGGTGCACATAGACAAATGCCGACGTAGGATCCACACTCTGGATGGAAGCCATCGCTGTCACCAAACAGTCATCCAGAGAATCATTAGTTGTAGGTCCCATACAAAGCGAATAAATAAAAGTTGTTCTGACGGCCACGAATCCTAATAATCATGGGCCCGTGCCACACGCATACTTATGCTGACTGCCGGTAAGCGCAGAAGCCATTCCGGATATAGACGGCCGTTCCCCGAACTCCAGGCCCAGATCCCTGTGACCTGTAAAGATGAAATTAGAAACCTACGAAGGCAAGCTCCGCGCCATGCCTCCTACCCAACATCAGCTCGCAAAATAGCACACAACATCAACACAACGGGACACGAAGCCGAGCTCCGCGAGGTTCACACTGAGTCCTCTAATTATACAATAAAGGATACCGCACCCCTCAGCCCAGCCCGGTCACCAGGCTACTTTCCAAATTTCCTCAGAGAAATAGAAGAGAAATAAAGATAAAAGCAGAAAAAGACAAAACAAGTAGGAGAGACAATCCCATAGACAAACGATAAGCAGAGGCAGAAGTATGGTCCACTCGGCAGAGCTGCCGTGCCGGACAAGGTTTATACAGCCGCACGTGCACCTGGTTATGGGGGATGACATGAGCGGTGGACATGTTGAAGCCTCCAGTGCATAGCTCAAACTCTCGACTATCAGTTGGTAACCGCTTTAAATTCCAAAGGAAGTATTTTAAGGTCGAAAACTTCGCTCCCACACAATAACTGCAAGAAGTTGCGTCACTCAGTCGCTCCCACCAGCACCACACACACTCAATGAGAAGGCGATCTCCTCACATACCTGATCGGCTGCTTAAAGCATTAGCTTCCTCTAATCTACTGTTACCAAAACGTAATGCTTGCAGAGGCGAAAATCTTATCGAATTACTGTATGTGATCTGACGCGACGCGCTGCACAGCTAACACGTCTTCATGGAGTGTATATAAGAAGCAGAGCTGGCCATCCACCACCGTGACTCGACAGTAACCATCCCGGGCGCGAATTTTTTTTTTCCTGAACCTTTCAGCAAGTACAGTTTCAAGGCAGCCAATGGCGTGGCAGGTCACAGGCCACAGTGGGAGGGGCGAAGGGTGATGCTCAGTGATGGTGTTGCACTCTGATGCA
>LQNS02278170.1:29079007-29092006 GCA_001587735.2 Parhyale hawaiensis
ACGGAGAAAGTTAACTTCGTTTGAGAAGGTAAGATAGGAGGAGGACAAATGGTATGCTCGAAATAGAAGGGTTTTTATAGCATTGATCTTAAATTGATCGTAGCAGTGACTGAAAAAACTTGTCCCGAGGCCCGAGAATCTAATCAGTGGACACATTATCAACACATCTACTACGACACTTTACCCTGTTAATTTATTAAAATACTACCGCAAGCAACTTTGCGCCTATCAAGACAAAAACATCCAGTACCATATATATCGTATACAATAGTGTTGCAATGATAATTTGGTAACAGGTATAGTTGCATTCAGTCTGTAACAATATTTGTCATCATTCAACTAAAACATCTTTTAACTTATATATGCAGTGTTATGCACAATACAGGAGGTCATTAGCATAGGTCATACTCCTTTCATTCAGTGTTTTTGATTACCTCCGACGAGGAGATTATGCTTTTGTCTAGTTTCTTTGTCGGTCAGCCTGTCTGTCTCTTTGCCTGTCGGTCACCAATACAACTCAACTCAAGGTATGTACTGTTGAGTCACGAGTACAATAGCTATACACTAGGTATGAACTGTTGAGTCACGAGTACAATAGCTATACACTAGGTATGTACTGTTGAGTCACGAGTACATATTTTCTTAGATTATAGAGCTGCAGAAGACAGACCAACCGAGAGCAGCCGAGACTCACGCTGCGGCCCTCTATGAACTGTTGCCATTAAGTCATCTGCGGAAGAAAAGACGAAGAAAACAGTGAACTCAGCCTAGGAGTTGATCGCATAAGCACGATTAATAATTATTGCTGCAGATCCGTGGAGCTGGTAGACGTTAAGTTATTGGGGCATGGAAGCTAATGTTTTAGGATGGCCTCTGAAGCTTAGCCGTCAAAATCTCGTGACGCTTGGAAGAAGAGTTCGTAGCTGTGGATTGTGTTGCGCCAACTGTTTGTCAAGACGATTCTTCAAATGCATTGACTGTTTTTGCACCGACAACTTCGGAGAGGAGTCTGTTCCAGATGTTCACTTTGATGTACGGGATAACTGATGGCTGAGAGTAGTTCTTCAATCTCCATGTTTACGTTTTAGCCGTTATTTCGAAGGCGACCATCAACGTCTCTGACAGAAAGTCCCGTTATAGCGCGCTGTTGAAACTATTGAAGTACGTGAATGCTTCTACTAGTTGCCCCCTGAGTCGTTTTTCCGCAAGAAAAAAGGGTCCGACTTCTTGAAGGCGACATTCGTATGTCATGTTTCGCAGCGGAAGAAAAAAATTTAATTGCTATGCTTGGATTATTTCCATTTTATCGATATCGCAGCACTGATGTAGCGACCAGAATTGAACAGCAAATTCTAAAGGCGGGCCTACTATAGTGTATAGTAGAGACGAATGATTATGTCGTTGGATTTGTACCTACTCAAACTCCTAGCATTGAATTTCAGTACTCTTTTTGCCGTATTGACATCTTGTCAACTTGCTATCTGTCTTATAGTTTGTTTGTGGCAGGTTTTCCCACGTCACGTTATTGGGTGACAGTTGCTAATTCTATCCTATTCATTTCTAATGGGGGAGGCAGAGGGGTTGTCCGGCCCTACGTGCATTACTGAACATTTGTCAACATTAAAGCTCATCTGCCACGTTGCGGTCCTTTCCATGAGGCGAGCGAAGTGGAGAAGCTCGATTCTATCCCCGTCCGATACGGCGGAGTGACATAGGCTAGCATCATCAGCAGATTTACTGATTTTGCTGCGGATGTAATCTGCCTAATTACCTATATGCCTAACTAACTTAATGGACCTTTTCTTAAAAAAATAGAGTGGGTCCGGTTTACCTGGACTTTCAAAATGCACTTGACAAAAAGACATGTTCGACTGGGCGATAAAATAAAGCCTCCGAGGCTTCACTTGTTCGAAACTTCAGGCAGATGTGCCAGCTTCGAGCCATTAAATTCACTTTCAGGCATTGATTCTGAGTCTGTTGCCCTTGAAACTTCCAGAAACTTTATCTTGCTCTGTAAAATGGGGGTGTTTTTTCCTGCAGGTTCAGCTCATTTCTTTTCTCGGCCCAATCGCACATAGCTAAGTTACGCCAGGTTTGATACACCCCATGTTCGATTGAGAGTTGAAATTAAGCTTTCGAGATTCAACTTATCCGGAACTTCAGGCAGAAGCTTTGGCTTTGTCACTTTGATGCGTATTACAAGTGTTAGCAGAAACGCGATTACGTTGAGCCGAATGAGAACTCTATTTTACCGAGCAAGATTGAGTTTCTGGAAGTCTCAAGGGTATCCTGTTCAGGGCCAATGCCTGAAAGTGTGCATGAGGTCGAATCTGGCATATCTGCCTGAAGTTTCGAACAAGTCTTGGCTCGCATGCTGAATTTCGTCGCCCAATCGAACATGCCCAAAGTCCCTCCCATCAACGGTTTTTGAAAAAGTTGGAACCTCATGGCATCCAGGGAGACCGAGTCTCATCTGGGGTTCAACAAGGTAGCGTGCTTGGTCCTCTTTTAAGTCAGAATTGGATACTTTGTAAAAAAAATGCAACCACACAAAAATACCGTAATGACTGAGGAAAAATATTTTTGACGTGTTGTAAACTTATTTTTTATATTGAGAAAGGCTCGGGGTAAAGCTACCCACCTTTCACGGGTACAATGATCTTATACAGCCTATCTATGATATTACAACTGACGATCTACCGTATTTAATTTTCGAAAGTTTAATCAGCGACGTGGGTGAAGTCCACACGTGTTCTAACGAAGCGCTATAATGACTCGCTGATATTCCTCTAACGTACAGTGTATAGAGCATTTATAGAGACAGGCGGGTGACGGCATATGACATTCTGGGCAATAAGAAACAGAATAAAAATACATTTGGGAGCCATTTTGGAACTCACCAGATAGGAGGATTCACTGTGTTTGTTGCCTGATGTATTTTGTGGGACAGTGCAACACTGCGAGTAAGCGCATACTTTTTATACACTGTAAGTTACCAAGCTAGTGAGTGATTGTACGTATAATAGACGTCGTGGTTATTTAAAAAAGTAGGGCATCAATGGCTGCACTATAGTCATTAAAAGTTGCCATGTCATTGTCACTTCACATGTAGCTTGAGCCAAAACGCGGGCTCAGAAAGCTGAAAGAGGAAGGTATACGGTGGTGACGGTGCGGCCGTTGTCGTGGTTGGCGAAGGGCTGAACCGGGCCAGCTTCCGCAGACGCGGTGAGCGTTGATTTCTTTTGGGTTTTTTTTCATTGTTGCTTTCATTCTATGCAATTTAAGACATTTTGAGAATAATACAAATTTTGTCCGAATTAACAAATTACCATACACTGTAGTTTAGACGTTAAGGTCAGTTTATCGGAATTGCTGCGCGAGAGCTGAAAAGCAAGCAGAAAGCTAAGGCTAGTCGAAGTACGTACGTTTTAAGTTCACTAAAACTGAAGTATTTAAGAAAAAATATTTTTACCGGAATCTACAAAAGCGAGAATAATGTGTAGAGCTATACCGCGGCTATAGGTGACGGATGTGGCAGCATACGTCGCTAAGGAGTCAGCTATGGTGCGTGTGCTCATTGCAGTCGTCTGTCCACTTAGCCAAGGCCTTGTTTAGGTGGCGTTGCTCTGGCACCCGGCGACTGCAACGAACGAACACACATCAATCTCATTGGTGGAAGCGCGCGGGAGAAACAAACAAACTGATGTACTAATAAGCAATTGGTGCCTACGGCGACTGGCGCAACTACATCGCAAAGCCATACCGGAAACTTGAGCTTCACGGACTAGGCTCCTGGCTCCCTCCTTGATCAGGCAGGCGCCAATTCAGCAACTTGCGTCATTGCGGGCGGTATATTGATTCCTGAAAATCTCACGAAAACAGGAAAATACAAACTACTAATGAAGAATATTATATGATATATATCGTAATGGAATGGTTCCACTAAAAAACTGATTGTACCAAAATTCAAACGAGTTAGCGTAGGTGTCACTCGATCGTCAGGTGGACAGACACCTCTGTAAATGCCAAAGACCACTAGTCTTTCAAGGCCGAGGTTTCCATGAAAAAGGGTTATTATTTACATTTCTTGGCACGTACTAGCTCATATTATAACTACACTAGAGGACCCAGCCGTCAAAAAAATAACGGCAATAATTTTGTGATGAAGCTGTTTAATGTTGCAGTTCACAATATAGGTTTCACTGTAATATAGGCCTTATTCAGGCACGCATGATCTTCCATTAACGAGAAGCAAGTTGTAGCTATTGGTTAAACGTTGATTTCACTAAAAAAATACAGTTGAGTCAAAAGGGAAAATACAGATGAGTCAAAAGGATTCACCGGAAATGCTTAGGGCTGACCATACGATAACTTGAATACCAGATAACCCAGTAAAATCTATAGATTAAAATTTGGCTGCAATGTAAATTGAATATAAAAAGGCGTCTGTTCACTTCAGCGTGAATTTTCACATGCTACGAAAAAATTTAGCTCAAGAAAGCATAAGCAACATGGATTGTGTCAGAGAGGAACGAAAACTCCTACAAAGCTGCGACGAAGCATTCAGCTAAAAAATATGCAATATAGCTTATGCCAGACGGGATCAAAAACTCCATCAAAAGCACCTACCACTTATCATCTACTACGCTCAGAAGAAAAATCATTATCGTCATATCAAAAAGTACTGAGCTAGTTTTCAAAGCGAAGCGAGATGCAGAAAATACGAAATTTCCACTTATGACCATATACTGTATATATTTCAGAAGCTATATTTGTCACCGCTACTCCAAGCGCTGAAATTGTATGGTATCTCAGCTTGTTTTTAAAGAGTTGAATTTTCTCCTATCTAAATCTTTAACAGCGTGACGGCGAGTCGGACCAACCAAAGAACTAGCGAGAGAGAAAGCAAGCAAGTGACCAACAACTATATGTATTATTATGTAGTGGATTATATTGTGAAGAGCGGAGTTTGGTTAAAATCAACATGAAACAATGTTATCAATGAAGTGTCTGCTTCCACACATCTGGCGTTGTCCTTGATGTTACAACACAGCTTCAAGTACGGTTTGCCGCGAAACTTGTGAACAGTTCTTATAACGAAGTTAATGCCGATGTCACACGCTAGTCAAAAGAACGAGTATCGTCATTTTTTCGTCCAAATGCGTTGAAGTTCCCATTTAAATAACACACAGTTGCAAATAATTTTCAGTTGTAAATCCCTCCAGACATAACGATATGTCCGAAAGGTACCTAACTATCGGCACTTGCGGAATAAACTAAACTGACGGTAAACATATTTACGCCATTTGTTGGCTATCTCAAAGCTGTGTTTATAAGAGTTCAACATAACGTTCGAACGAAAAGATGACGATACTCGTTCTGGTGACTAGCGTGTGTCATCGGCATTAGAATAATTAGTTAATGCAGTTTTAATAAGCACTGTAAGACATCTGTTGCTTATCAGGACTACAATAGAAATTATGCTGTGATACCACACCTTCAACTTCACTTCATTTAACCTGAGTAGTGGAGCTCATATGGAAATGAAAGCGTAACTCAAGGCACTTAAATGCTGCCCTCAACTAGCTCCGAACTTTGGCCATTGCCCGTGAAACATTAGTGTCGGGATTTAATTATTGCAGCGGCTCTAACGTAGAAACTGCATCTGAAGCAGCTTTCTGGTTTATCGCGATTTGGTGAAAGAGTTGATGTAAGTCTCGAATTATTGCATAATATGAAACGATCTGATGTATTTCAGGGACTGGTCTGCCTTTGCACTAACAGTCGTGATATAGCTAACCTAGATTATGCATGAGTGTTCTACAAACAGATAATGAGGTGCAACCATCTACTCTCGTTGCATAACGCCATACAGCTCGGAATGACAGTTATTCGGTTTGTGTCTGTATTGCAAAATGCTATTTGTTCAAATTTACCAGCGACACTCCGGATAATGGACCGTTTGAAATTTTCGAAATTGATAATTTTGTATTCAATTTCTTAAGCGCCGCCTAAGTCAAGTCAATTCTGCACCCAAAACATCCGTTCGTACGGTACCGCCAGGGGAGACGACACTACAGGCAGATTCACGCGATAGTCAGATGAATGAGTTCATTATTCTTTTTGAATCTCATATTATACTTCTGGTTTATATTTGTTGTAAAGGATGATTTCATGTCATCGATGATTTGCTATTGAGCCTGCAAGTATGACTACGACCATGCCGATAATTGGCGAACTTGAGCAGAATTTTGAGGATGGGGCCGCTGCATTCGCACTGGGAGCGGTTGATTAGCCGCTCAGCTACGCGTAACTAATTAGCAAACAAGTACAATTACTGCAGGGTGCAGTCGTTCTTATATAGTAGCGACAGTTTATTAATCTCGAAGTATTTCATTTTAGACTTCTGGCTCATACCTTCTGTCAGGTGGATGGGTATCATTTCAGTTCAGTTTTGCTGTAGAACCTGTAACCATTTACGTATGTCATCTGTTACCGACGGACCTTGCAGGCAAGCGAACATCGATCCCATTTCTCCTGAGCACATGACATCCAACATGTGCGTAGAATCTTCGCAGGGGTCTCACTAGTATCCTCAGCTTGAACCTATTGTCTGAGCCACCCAAAGTTTGATATGCAATGCTCATAAAATGGATGAAGGATGAACCAATATGAGTCAAACGTTACTACCTCTCCAAATAAAAGAACTTAGTTGTCCATATCCTTTTTACACTGCCTGTCATATTTGTGACGAACCTTGTGGCCTTGGTGATGAGAAGGTATTGAAGAAAGTTTCATGCCACGTCGTTCCATTTTTCTCGTTCATGGTTGCGATTTTGCTTTGAAGAATACACTGCACCTAACCGCACGAATTCCGGTTTAACATAGCAAATTTGTCGAGCGCCGCAAAATTACTTCTTTCCTTTGCACTCCAAAGTTAGAGCAGCTTAGATTGCTATTAAAAGAAAATTTTTGAACTGGTTAGAAGCTTGCCTCTCCCTGTTCGACTGAAAATATTAAGACTACGCGATACTTTGACGGTCAACCGGCCATATTTCTGCCAGGAAGCTTTTGCACCTAACTCCCAAAGTGCCGTGTGATTTGTGCTTGAAACTAATCGAACATATTTTTGCTTGGGAGATTCCATGTGATATTGTTGCATTCAGTAATGATTACTTAATCTAGACATGCTCTAAAGCTCGCTTAATTTAAAAATCGACGGAAATATGACAGTTTAAACTGCAATAGCATGGATACTATGTTTGTTAGATTAATGTTAATGAGCAGGCACCAGACAGCCAAACAGGCCCATTTCCAGAGATTCGGGACTTACGCTCCGGCCCTCTATGAGCTATTGCCGGTGTATTAAATCATTTACATCTGGGGCATTCTGAGAGCGTATACCTCCGCCAAGTTAGGCAAAGGCAATGAAAAATTAAAATTGATTCTGAAACTATGATTTCATTTGTATCAACGCAAAATCTAATCTTTGTTACTTTTGACGGTAAAAACAGCTTATGTAATTTTGTGGAAGATCCGTATATAATTTTTCAAGTTGTGCTGCTAACAAACATTCTGACAAACATTAGACAAACACACAGACTAACCGATCATTACCAAAATTTAATCATTTATGCATATCAGCATTACTAACAAATTCCTGTAAATTTCATAACGATCTGTTCGTAACTTATTGAGTAATTTTGCTAACAATCATAAAATCGAACACAGAGACAAACAAACGAATACACAGACCCAACTAGAAAATTTTCAAATTTACTCTTCGCAATAAACCTAACTACTCATGCAGATATCATAGAATCCATCCATAACTTTTTGAGTCATTGCATCAATAAAAATGAGGCAAACAAAGAAGCAAACGGATGAACGGATCTTTACCAAAAGCTAATCACTGTTCCTCTTGACGTACCTAACAATCCCCATAAATTTCAATGAAATCCGTCCGTAATTTGGTGAGTTATTTTGGTTACAGACAGACAAACAACCAAACAGACACACATCGAGACAGTCCGACAGACAAACAGTCAAACTCGACGAAAACATAGGCTCATTGGCGGAGATACATCTATCAGAATAAAAACGCAGTCAAGTCTAGGAGGTGATCCCGCATGCACGATTAGTTGCGGCAGACTATCAGGCAGTTATAGACGTTAAGTTAGTTGGGCTTGAAAGATAACAGATTAGGGTAGCTCTGAAGCTTTGGCAGTTAAGAGTTTGTGACTCAAGGAGGAAGAGTTCGTAGCTGTTGAGCTACGATTTTTAAAGGCATTGACTGGCTCTGCACCGGCAACAACGTAGGAGAGTCTATTTCAAATGTTCGCGGTCATGCTTAAGATATATATACGGTATATATATTTTTTGCACGAAACTTGTTGTGGCTTTACCATAATTAGGAATACAAACAGTCGCATATTGTAGAAAAAAAGTCTATGGGGTGCAATGGCATGATTTGATTTAGAAGAAAATATCGGACGGGCCATTATTTCTATCTCATTTTATAAGCAACCTAGAGCACTCTGAGAGCGCATACCTTCGCCAAGTCGCCAAGAAAGGCAATGATAAAAAAAATTAAAACTGTTCCTGAAACTAGAATTTAGTTTTTATCATCAGTAAAATTTGGTCATTTTTACTTCTTGACAGTAATAGCAACTTCTACAATAATGTCTTGAAGATCAGTCCGTAAATTTATCGAGTTATGTTCTAACAAACATTTTGATAAACATTAGTCCAATACACCAAAATTCGGTCATTTAAAACTAGTCCTGAAACTAGAATTCACTTTTTATCATCAAGAAATTTGGTCATTTTTGCTTCTTGATTTCTAACACTTCTTGCAAATTTCCTGAATATTTGTCCATGCCTTTTTGAGGGATGTTTCGATAAACATTTTGACAAACATAAGTCAAACACACTAACTGAAGAACCGATCATCACTAAAATTTGGTCATTTCTAACAATTTCTGCAGGTTGCATTGAACATGATTTTATATACATAATTAAATAATTTTAATATTATTAAATGAATAAATGAAAGAATGTAATGACAGCTTCTACTTTAAAATTATTTTATTGATTGTGAATGCTCCAGTTCATTGTTCGAGAACAATCCAGTTGATTGTTCTCGTTTCAAAATTTTTCTTGTTCACATGATAGCAGAAGACAATGGATAAAGATATAGAGTAGAATGAAATGCACATGACAGAACTCTGGCTATGAAAATAATATAAAAAAAAACACATAACGAGTTAAACATGTTCCCATGGGGCGAGCTAATCCCCAATCTACCTAACTAAAGGACTTAGCGATTGAGTCTCATACTGCAGCTGGTTCAGTAAAACACGTCAAAGGTCTCACAATATATTGGAAAAAGGCATTGGAATTTAGTGCAAAGCCGTAATTACATCAAAGCGAGAATTAAATAAGCTAGATTGAAGCTGTGGCAAATTTGAATCAACACTGATACCGGTCATAATTGGACAACTTCACATGCACTCTGGAAATATATGTTTCTGTAATTTCATACTCCAATATTGAAAGGTTGAGAACCAGCAGGGCTCACAAATTAAACAGTCGAAATATTGAGCAAGGTGGAAAAAACGGTGCTCTCAGACAGCGAAGATGTAGTACAATGCATGTAAACAAACATTTTATCATATCGATGCTGTGTCTACGAAATCTCCGGGAAAATGACCATACTGGCTGAGCAAAATTGTAATTCATCTTTAACACATTTCCATGACCACTGTCTTCAACTCCAGATGCTCAAATTTTTGGTTAGGATATAAAACGTATATATACTCTCGCAAGAATAAGTATCACGCTTCACCATCACATATATGAATGTACTGTGATATAAGTTAATTTTAATCACTATTGTCTAAATGTTAAACTAAGGCTTTTTTTTTGCATATTTTATTATTTTTAGCGCAAATAAGAAACACGTGACCGTACTACAAGCATAATTTTGTTTTTTTCTTTGTACATGGATTTACATTTCTTTAAGCTTAAACATAATAGACCAAATAAAACCCTTTCTGTCAGTTTCTCTGCAGAAATTCCACTTCTACCAATGCAGTAATACTCCATTCTAGTCGGCTAATAACCTCTACCCTACACTCACTTCAACACTTCATTTGCTAATAAGAGCACGTGAATCACATCGCACTGCGAAGGTCCAGTAATGCGCTTGCTTCAATACTTAATTAGCACTGAGAAGTAAGACAGTAAAAGAGAGAGTTTCTGCCTAGACGTTGTCTTTATTTCATGTCCTCCTCATACTACAACAATTATTATCGAAGTGATGACGCTCCTACGCAGACCTCTCCGGAAAATGCGCTGCAACTGAAGTCTTCTGTCTACACAGAACGTAGTTACACTGCAACTCCATTACTCGCATTTGAACTCGCGGGAACTGCAAACACTTCCCACTACTCAAGCACTGCGGGGTTATTTTGAGTTCGTGCGACTTTTGAGGAAGCAAACACTATGGGTCAGCTTAGCATAAAGAACACGCTTACCCGAACACGATGCTCTTGCTGCATCCTAGGAAAACATCATTAAAATTGATTACGACTCCTAACTTCGGGATTTACCGCAGTTCGTGATTACCTCCGCCAAGGAGGTTATCTTTTCGTCGTGTTTGTTTGTCTGTTACCAAGATAACTAAACAAATTAAGAACCGATTTGGATGAAATTCACAGGGCTTGTTGAGTATGTTAGGAGAAACAGATGATCAACTTTTGTTGAAGATATGTCCATCCGTTTGCTTGTTGGCCTGCCTCATTTTTCTCAATGTCATAATTCAAAAAGTTATGGATAGATTTTTATGAAATTAACATGAGTTGTTAAATATATAACAAAGAGTAAACGACCAAATTTGGTAATGATCTGTTTGTTTGTTTGTTTGTTTGTTCGTTAGTTTGTCACTGTTTTTGATTTCATGTTTGTTAGCAAAATAACTCAAAAAATAATGAATGGATCTTTATGAAATTCATAGGGATGGTTAGTAATGTTAAAAGACATAGATGATTAAATTTCGGTGCAGATCGGTTAGTTCGTTTGTATGTTTGACTCATGTTCGTCATAACGTTTGTTTGAAGTATAACTCAAAAAGTTATGAAGGGATCTTCAAGAAAATTACACAAGCTATTATTACTATCCAAAGGCACAAATTATTAGATTTTGGAGTTTCTACAAAGAAAATAATAGTTTCAGAGCCAATTTGATTGTTTTGCTACCGTTGCCTCGCTTGGCGGAGGTATGCGCTCTGAGAGTGCTCTAGTTGAATATATATTGATCGATGGAGTACACTGCACTCTTGAATTGTTTATGTAACGTCATCATACCGCGGGCAACATAAATTATCCCTGGCACTGGAGCACATATCGGCACTTACTTCAATACGAAAGAGGGCATTTGTACAGCTATAAGCACTGCCTAAGGCCACAAGGTGTTCACTCGAGGAAGAATGTGCAAAGCATTTGCAGAAAATAGACGATGATTCACTATATATATATAAAACACTCCGCGGCAACAAGCTGGGTAAACGCAAATGTAACAGTTCTGCGATAGTACACATTTGCTGCCTGCTCTCGCCTCGTGCTAAGTAATGTTCATTCTGAGTGTTAAAATGTCAGCAAACGACTGAGTAAGTGGACCAAAAGATAGAATTCCAAATGTAGAGCCAGGCTGAAGGAGGTTAAATAGGGCGGACCTCCTCCCCAAAGGGGGGGGGGGGAAGGAGGGAACACAAAACGTGCACACTCCCTAGGCTCTGTGCCAAGACTGAATTCAATATCTACATCCTTCAGAGCATATTTTTCTGACCATTACCGCACTATCGTCTTTGTGACCAAAGTTTGTTTATGTTACGCCGGAGCCAAGCCTGCGGCACTCCTGCCTCCTGCCATCACGCAGATGTCTCGACTGAACATAACATTGTGAAGTAAGCTTGAATGTTTCACCTCGAATTTTTTAGCTTTCATGAAATTGAACTATACCTAGTTAGTGAATTTACTGATGTTTCTAGTTTTTTACCTTTATTATGTGTGTATATATATATATATATACTCTTGTATAGTTTGGAAGCAGCTTCTCGGTTATGCAGGCTTTATTAAAGGCGACTGAAAGATCGTTGTTAATAAGATATTTATTTACACGCTCAAGTTGTCGAAAGCGTTGGATAAAGCTATCGTTGCCAGTGCTTCGTAGAAGTACGCCAATGCTGTCCTCGACGTTTCGACTACGCCAGTAGTCATCATCAGGAGGCGGAGGTGGTGCTGGCGGTGGCAACGGCGACGAAGACGATGGAAGGTCTTCCATGCTTGCAAGGTTGTGGCTCGAGCAGAACTGACTGCAGGAAAGTTGGAAGAACCCTTGATAACTTTGCAACAGGTGAGCGGTGCTAGTTGTCCCGCTGTCTGGTTGACAGAGAGCGAGCTGCAGCCAATCAGAAACCAGATGTCCCCAGCCTACAAAACGGACGAGCGCGTAATCCGCTCCATTATTGACTCCTACGTAACTTGTAGAAACGATGAAGACAAGCTAAAACTCATCATATACTACAAAAACCTGAAAACTGCACAGCTCTTGATGAAGAATAGCCCACCGCCCCCGCCAGAATTACAGCAGACTAACGTCGTGTATGAATTTACTTGCAACGTTGGAGAGTGCGAGCTCCACACCAATTCACACATCGGCATGACTACAACTACTTTATCAAGAAGATTAACAATGCACCTTAGGATGGGAGCCATAGCCAACCACTTGAGAGACAACCACGGCCAGGAAGTCACGAGAGACGTCTTAGTAAACTGTACCAAAATTCTACGCACGAACACAGACAAAAATCGGTTACAAATTGAAGAAGCCATACTCATCAAAGTTAATCATCCTTCCATAAACAACCAATCGACCGGCATCTCCAGAACCCTGCAGTTACTCGGGGATCAACAGTCCCAGCGTCCAGCGTAATGGCCT
>LQNS02278170.1:29190782-29210682 GCA_001587735.2 Parhyale hawaiensis
CACTTTGCTTCCTTCCCGATTTCATACTCCTACTTGCTCATGCTTTATTCTGTTCTTCCTCTTCTTTCCCGACTTGCTGTTCCCATGCACGTTGATCCTGTGTGGTGGGAGCACCTTCGTGCATGGGTTCCCCGTTTCTCTTGGCATACTATATGTCCCTTGCTCTTTCCTCTGTGATATCGTTTTGCTCGAAAACGGAGACTTAAACTTCCTAACTATAACTATAAAACAGGCGCAAATTAGCTCACGTTTGAGGCTGTGGTCTCCTCTCAAGTTCCATTGAAAACTGATAGGTAGAAAATAGGCCGCGTTGCAAATGATGACAAACTTACACTTTATATGCGTTCCCTGGTGCCCGGAAGACGGCAAAAATTTCACGGGTCTAGCTGAAAAAGAATTGGTAGAACTTTGAAGAAGTTACAGTCGATAGCAAACGAGTCTTAATCAGCGACAGTTGAAACTCAAATAGTGAAGATATCGAAGGTTAGTCTGATTTGAACGAGTATTATTTTCTCCGTACATCGAATCTATGATAAAGTATAGGGTGACCTCATGTCTCAATTCCCATCTGGCATTGCAGAAGTTGAAATTCAGCACTGAAGATCCTGTATCTGAAGCTTCCATGAACACTCTCATGCATCATGATTCTTGGTCTCTTCCTTCAGATTATTTCGTTGCACCAGTTATTCTTCCAACCTTAATTCAGTGGAGAGCTTTCGCGAAGCAACAAAACCATCGGACCTACGGGCATTCCTATCGTATCCTTGATACCAAATCGAAGCTAATAACTTCGAGCGTTGCCGATTGTTATAAATATTCTCCATATTAGAGAGAGGAAAAGTTTCTATGTTCAGCAGTTGCGAAGCCGTAAACGCTCATCTCCAGGTACTTTTAGGTTGTCAATTGTAATAACGAAAGATGAGCATGGTCAATGAAAAACGGCTCTTCACAAATTCTTCGCTGTCATATTTTGACAGCGCGGGCCCTCTAGTATCTAATTAATTTCTCTATCATATTCTTCACGCACCAAGCTCAAAGAGTAGTATTTACCAGAGAAAATGGATAAACTGTAAAGCAAAATATATTTCTGGAGAAGAAAAACGAAACTTTAATTATTAGCTAGACATAACTCAGATTACAGTGAAACTGTGAAACTTCTGTTTCATCAGGGTGCGAGTATCTATTGTTAACACAATCGAATGTGTTGTTGACATAATATAATAAGCACAGATTGTGTTCCTTGAACTAGACTGTGCGTATACGTATAAAACAGTGAAAGTGCTTTATATGAAATTACATTATCAAGCTCTTCGGAAGGCGTCCGATCCCGGCAGACTATCGATATGCTCTCCCCAAAGAGTGATCTTATGCAAAAGTTCACGAATCAAGAGTGCAGCATGCATGCATCAAAACTCATCTTAGTCTGCATGTACAGTTGCACCGACATAATATGACAGTGCAGTGAAGGACATATTATGCCCTTCACTTGAAATCAGTGTGCGTTGGTCCCAATCGGAAATCTATGGGCATTTATCCCAAGTTATCGGATACTATTCACAATTTACTCTTAGGCAGCCGATAAATGCTTATAAATTTTCGACTGGGGTCAACTGTAACAATTAGATTGCACATGGCCAGCACGTAAAAGTGTCACATATAGCCAAGGCTACTGAAGAAAATATCATCAGGCATGAACGCTTCTCTGTAGTCACGTGAAAACGGGATTCTGGAGCATAAATATCCTTAAAACTTTGTCACACCCAAATGGAAAACACCGAGGTTTTATTCAGAGATCTTCTAGCCTGCATAACATTGGGTGTACCACGTGCTCGCCGTCGTTCCGACAGGTTGATTTTTTCACCCGTCAACTTTCTAGACATGAGGCAAGTTAGAAACTTAGTTTTTGCCCTCCAATACGTAACCAGTCTTTGCAATTGGCCACTTTTTGCTCGTTTCAGCGACCCATCTTCTGAATTGCCTCTTTCTCCAGCCGGGGTAACGGCAGACGAAGGGAACTTCAAGAAAATATTTGTAGGAACAGCGTGAAAAAACTAGAGCTTGAAAGAGATAGTCAACACCGAAGGATGCACTGTACACAGTTGCGATCTTTTGAAGGAGTGATCGAATGTTCTATTCGAAGAATACGACGTGCAAACCGTCAAACGAAAATATTGAAAAATGGGAACTCATATCCCAAGAGCAAGTTTGTTAACTGAATGGCAGAACATATAGTACTCCCAGAAATCGTGACTCATACTCAAAAATTTTACTCAAATAGTACTCAACTCAACTGACTGCATATTTCACATGCTCGATCGAGCGGCCAAGGAACGCGTGTGTATATACATGTCTGGGTTAGAGGATGCGCGAGATCACCACAGCTTATCGCACCAGCGCTGCGTTCCTTACTCGTACCATTCATTAGCCGAACTACCGCCAAGAACTAACTGTACTTGTACCGAGAGCTATTAGTGCAGTTAATTTACAGCACTACGGATTGCATAGGAAGTGTTTCTCCTCTGCGAAGTGATAAATAAGCGCGATAGCGGGTCTTGAATGCAAACTATTATTATGTGCAGGATTTATTGCGGGTAAATATAGCGCAGCTGCCGTCAAGGCGATCCGACGGCGAGGCTTACCAAGTGAACCATATAAAGCAATCCCAATAAAGGAATCCCAACTGATAAAAAGAATATTATCCCGACTTTAACACCTTAAATGTCTGTCTTCCCGATCTATTAATCGTTTATTTATTTACGAGGAAATTTAGTAGATTTCGATAGAAAATACATTGATGTATGTTAAACTGCTAAACCTTTCAGCACTCTCCGCTGCCAGACATACTATAACGAGAGATGTCGGGCCGAAAGTCGTGAATTGCTAGAAAATAGACCGAGAGATGCTTGGGCTGTCGCATTCCTGATGTCTTCGAATTAGCTAATGCGCCCAAGTGCAGCTCGCCTGAAACTTGAATTTAAAACTATAGATTCGCCACTGTGAATGGTGGTAATGGCAAACCGATTGTGCTTCAGATGACGGAAACTTCAAATCTGCAATACAGCGTTGATTGTGGAGCCGTCCAAAGCGTACGCAGTTTGTGATTACCGACTGAAACTAATCCATATAGAAGGGAATCGAGCGCTCGGAGGTTGGGCCAATTAAGACCAATCGGTTCGTTCATCTTGCTGGAGCAATCGGAACACTCTTAAGACCGTAATTTTCGCTCATCGCAGACCATAATGAGCAATATTAGTCATATGCATAGTTACTGTACATAAGTATGATACAGTATCCACAGTACGGCAGGTATCACATGCAGGAGCATGGTACTTCCACANGGAGCAATCGGAACACCCTAAGACCGTAATTTTCGCTCATCGCAGACCATAATGAGCAATATTAGTCATATGCATAGTTACTGTACATAAGTATGATACAGTATCCACAGTACGGCAGGTATCACATGCAGGAGCGTGGTACTTCCACATCTGCTCAAGAAGCAGCCGCTTACATAACGAAATGCCATGACAAAGCAACAGCTTAATAAAGCTTACAAGTGATGTGCTGAGCGGTAGCGAGAGCACAGTTGCTGTGTCCGCTCCAGCGAAGTTGTACTCACAAGAAGAGCTCTATTTTGCAAGAAAAATAAGAATTAACTAAGCCATACTCAGACTGCGCTGCTTTGTTATGAGAGTTCTTCCTTCGACTCTACTCCTATACGAGCAGGAGCTCCATAGCGAGGTAGCCAGCCTGAAAAAGACGGAGTTAGCGACTGTGTAGTTAACGAACACACAAGTCTCCGTTCCAGTGAATCAAAACGTTCAACAGGGATGGGATTACACTGGAGATCTACTTGCAAATAAGCTCGTCGACTTGCTGCCATCACTATAAACCCGAAAATGAGTGGATGGCTTCTGAACAGAATGCAAACTGAGCTGTACTTACGAAAAAGTGCAGTTTTAGTTGGTCGATTACAAGGTTGAGATGAACTGTACAGAATCAAATGGACAATTCTGTTTTCAACTTTATCGTCCGTATAATGTTACTGTCGAAATGAAGCTGCTTCGTGCGGAAACGTATTTACTCGAAACCGTGCCTGTTATGATATATTAGTTTTATTCACCATGAAAATACAATTCTAAATTCTCAAAGTCCAGTCATACAGCTGGTAAGTGGACGCAACCGAGCCGATCCGATCTGCAGCTAAATTACTTTGTGATCACATAGAAAACTCGCTTCGTGTTTGAGCAGACGCAGTTTTTGCCTAGCAATGAAAGCTCGCGCGTGTTTGTGTTCATCTCGGAGAAATGAACTGGGATAGGACGGACGCTTCGATTATTTGCTTGCGACTGATGAGCAACGNNNNTTCGTGTTTGAGCAGACGCAGTTTTTGCCTAGCAATGAAAGCTCGCGCGTGTTTGTGTTCATCTCGGAGAAATGAACTGGGATAGGACGGACGCTTCGATTATTTGCTTGCGACTGATGAGCAACGTTCCTCGTAAGACCGAGTTGCAGTCGCTGCGAGATCACTCACCTTCTGAAGCTGAAGTGAGCAGCTTGCTGTGGCAGCGGCGGGTCTTAAGGTCCATAGCGACGCCGACACTGAGCCTCTCTCGGAAGTGAAAATGTAACTTTTACCAAGAATATATACTTTTGACATTCGAAGCTGGATGCTGGCAAACGGCTTGCGAATATGTGCAGCACTCGAAAAATAATAACTCGAGCACTCTGAGAGCGCATACCTCCACCAAGCTTGGCAACGTTAACGATAAATCCAAATTGGTTCTGAAGCTATTACTACCTTTTATATCAGTTCCAAAAGCTTGTCATTTGTGCTATTCGACAGTACTAACAGCTTCTGTAAATTTCTTGAATATCCGTTCATTGCTTTTTGAGTTATGTTTCGGACAAACATCTGTCAAACAGAATAACCGATCATCACCAAAATTTGATCATGTAGTCTTTTAACATTTCTAAAAATTTCTGTAAATTTCATAAAGATCCATTCATGACTGATTGAGTTACGGTACTAAGAAAAAAGAAGCAGACAAACATATCGGAACAGTTGAACAGATCTTCACCAAAAGTTAATCATCAGGTACTCTTAAAAAAACCTTACAATTCCTGTAAAGTTCGAAAAAGTCTGTCTATAACTATTCGAAAAGTTATGTTGGTGAGAGACAGAGAGGCAGACAAATAGACCGACACATTCGGAAAGACTTAATTTTCTTGGTGGAGGTCACACAAGGATTTGAATTGTTGCAGATGCTTCTGCAGAGAAGTCTTACAGACACTCTGTTGCGGCGGTGCCCAAACTTCCGGACTGCCTCCTCTCCTAACTTCTATAGTTCATAATGCCTTTCGCCCCCATCCTCGTGCTACAATCGCAATTAAGCACATTACAAACTAGGGAGCATTCTGAGCGCGCATACCTCCGCCAAGTAAAGCCACGGTAAGGAATAATTCAAATTGGTTCTGAAACCCTAATCTTCTTCGTGTCAAAACCAAAATCTAATCATTTCTGCCCTTTGAGTGTATTAAGAATTTCTGTAATTTTCTTGAAGATCCGTTCATAACTTCTTGAGTTATGCTGCTAACAAACATTATGACAAACATAGGTCAAACACACAAACGGACCAACCAATCATCACGAAAATTGAATCATTTATGTCTTTTAACATTAATAACAACTCCTGTAAGTTTCATTAAGATCTATTCATAACTTTTGGAGTTATTGTGTTAACAAGCATAAAACCAAACGCAGCGACAAACAAGCGAACAAACAAAATACTACAAAAACTTGGTCATTTACTCTTCGTATTATACCTAACGACTCATGTAAATTTCATAAAAATTCGTCCGTAACTTTTTGAGTTATGGCCCTTAGAAAAAACAAGCAGACAAACAAACAGATGAACGATTTTCACCAAAAGTTAATCATCTGTTACTGTTAACATGCCTAACAATCCCTGTGAATTTCGTAGAGATCGTTTATAACTTTTTGAGTAAAATTGGTGACAGACAAAGAGACAGACGGACAAACAAAGAGACAAACAAATACGAGAAAAAAACATAACCTTGCCGGAAGTAATGATTTGGTAATTATTTGGTGTTCACTAAATGCTTCTAATGCCACCACCGGTCACGCCCCTCGTGCATCGCCGCCTTCCTAATAGGTCTTGTCGTCGCCACGAGAAGCAGTATACCGTCTACAGTGGAAAGCACTAGTCTGGTAGTACACAGGAAATACCTTTTCCCGAGAGAAGAGAGAACATAAGTTGCTGCTGTTTTCAAGAGTGTGAGCATATTATGCAGAGGCAAGGCACTGCTGAGGATGCTACAAACATTCGCCCTGTTGTTCATAGCCTTTCTCAACAATGATTTCCCTAATCCCTTAAAGCTTCTAAAACTTTTCATAAGAGTTCGGATTCTATTTCAAATCTTAGCCTCGCTCAAATTTCATCCTCTTCCATTTCAAGTTATCTTTCAAAACACTAAAATCTTAGTTTTTGCACGAAGCTCCGCTGTCAAGAACGAACTAAATAAAAAGTCTATTACGCCCAGACCTTCTTTGGAAGGTGGCCACACTTCTTTGGGCTAACGACGAGTGAGCTGTCCGGACACCGCTGCTAGACTGCGCTCTGAAGTGACCGGGACGTTCCATCTTGACTGATGGCGTATTTTTTGCACATTATGAGCCACGTGAGGGCAGTGACTATTTTGTTACTAGTGGTTTCGCAAAATGCGATCAGAATTTCATAATTTCCAGAAAAAGAATTGATATTTGTTACCTCGACGCCAAATAAAGTTGACGGTGAAAAGAAAAACTCGACAATATTTGCATGTATCGAGGAGTATACATTCTGTACATATATACGACTGCGACCAGCAGGATACTTTTGTGCGAATGTAAAAACTTTCGGAAGAGACAAGCATTTCTTGCTGAGGAGTTAAATTCCTAAAGTCCCAGGCAAGCCGATTGATTGACATTAACGCTCTCATGAATGGAGAAATGTTAATGCTTTTATATCACACTATTGTAAGTGCTCACCAAACTCTTATGTAACAGAAATTCGTGCGGTGCATTCTTCTTTTGCTGACTTTTTGCTGGTTTTTTTCTCATATCAGCGAGTACGTAATAAACTGCAGAGTTCTCAGAGACCTTTTTTTATAACAGATTAAACACATTTCCACTTCATACGATCGACGGATAAGTTTACGCTTCATTTCTGTCTTTAATCTACACCGATTAAGCTCCGATCGACAACGTCATCATGAAAGATCCTTTTTTTCGTGTCTTAGTACTAAAGTGACTGTTAAAAATACAATTTACAAGCACTCCTCCAGCCTTGCATGTCAAATTACATCACGAAACTGTAAACAGCGGTGCTGTTTCCTTCAGAATTTACTCGAAACTTTGTAGTTGAGGGCGGGCGACTCACTCGATCGAAAGACTTTGATTTCGGTGGTAGAAATTGTCTATTAAGTAGATATGATCCGAGTTTGGTGTAGCACCACAGCTGGTGGACCGAGCCGTTACAATACCTATGCAAAAAAAAACAATAAATACTGCCATGCAAGTCTCGCAAGCGCCAGCGCAAACACTTCCGGCGCCCACTTGTTATTATACCGCAACTACAAACCAACAACAAGAGGACTCATCTTTCCAGTGTCTCTGTATCTTATCCCAGGATCTATATTTGAGGGGTGACTGAGAAACACTGAGAAGCATACATTTTCTAGAATTTTTATACAGTTTTTTTTTTTCACTTCAATGGTCTGCCACTTTAAGGCAGAAAGTGTTAGGTCACTCAAGTGCCCAAGCACGTAAATAGCAAAATACTGCAAGGATATTTTTGTTTAAGCTCGCCAAAATCAGTTTCTGCGTGAAAATCAGAATTTATCATTCATTCTTCTTCGTGGTCTATGCTTGAAGACACTATACGCTGTGATCTGATGTGTTATATATACAAGTGGTAGCCAGTGTGGAATGCAGGTGCATTCGTATATTACAGGTGCATACCATTATATAAGTAAAATCTTTTCGCACAACATGCACATGGAGCACAATAAAACCTTGCCCATTGATCAACACGTACATTTTGTCACAGTAAAATTAATATTGGCACCGTCAGAATAAAAACCAATACAATATTAAAACTAGCTCTTACGCCTGTCACTTTAGGTTCCCATGCGCAGAACTCGGCTTCCGAATGCATGGCGTTCACACCGAAGAAAATTGCACAGCCTCCAGAGTTCTGATTGACTCTATTTCTGAGAGAATTACTAACGACATTTACAAAGTCAACTGACGCGACCGTTAACATTTTCCTAAATATTTTGGTAGACGCACACATGTGGCTACAAGGACTCAACAATACATCCTGGCTCACGCTGGGCAGCACGCCTGGACGATCAAAAGGTGGTCTTATGAGCCCGCGTAGAGAAACATTCAAGTTTTGTGCTGGTGAATGTAGATGCGTAATGGAAGTCGCCTCGACCTGCTCATCTTCCCGACTCACAGGAAATACTACCGCGTTCTAGCCTCCCTCGACTTTTACGCCCTCCACACCTTCACTCGAGGCAGAGCGATATTCCAGTGTGCTGATATATTCCCTCTGGAGTACAACTTTCTAACCAAAGAACAGGACGACGGACAGAGCGCAGAACTTGTCAGGAGGACGAGTTGCCTGTAGGAGGAGCACCGAGGGACGAGTTTGCGGGTATTTCGCGACCGCGTTTTAGATCGGGAGCATCTTCTTCAGGAGCGCTTTCTCTCCGTTCTTCTGCTGCGGGGCACAGGAGGGGATGCGGCCAGTCACCGAGTGTTGGGGCAAAAACGTGCTGTCGAGAAGTGGGAGATGCGGCCGCAATGAAAGTACGAACTCGGCGGACTCAAAGGTTGCATTTTCAATGAGAAATCTGATGAAAATATGAGCCCGGTAAGTTATGAGCGTATGAGTTCTTCATACATTGAATTTGTTTTACTTCTCTTACTCTAGGCTAAATGAAAATCTCTCGGAATAGAGAAACTAGCCTCAAGAGTGGCTGGTGAGAAATGACTTTTGACGTCGTTATGATTAGTGGCAAAATTTTTCCACTGCCACCATGCGCTGTAGTAAGTACTGTATAGCTGCGGTGGTGTGTCGAATAGACCACCGAAAGAATACTACGGTATTTAAAAAGGCTTGGACTTAAGAATATAACAATAACTAGAAGAGGCCAAAAGATATTTTTCATTTTACAATTATTGTAGCGTATGCTATACTTTAAAAACTGTACAATATACCACCAACCGGTGACGCGTTGCATGTCCAGTTCAGCAGTATTTCTTGCTCTTATTTAGATGGAACTCTATCATATGTATCTATGCTTTCCTTTCCTTCCCATGTAACCAGATAAAAGCAGTACACGAGTATTTAAGAAGCTCAAGGATACCTCTACCCACCCATCGACTACACCACACTTTGACGGTCCACGGGCCATGTTCCTGCCAGGGCAATTTTCCACTTTTGAATCCTAAGGGCGAACGCACACGTACGCAAAAGTTGCATTCGCACACAATCCACACTGGATTACGTAACAGCGAATGAGGCTACAGCATGCACATTGCTCACCATAAGAAAGAATAGCTAAAGTAAGAGTCGCTTCTTACAGGTTGTATACTACGGCAAGCGGCAATGGTCAAGCTCTGAGTATGCCTAACTTCTGAGTTAGTTTAAAGCGAGAATAACGTGTGGCTTTAGCGTGACATTCAAAAGCCTTAAGTTGTGGTCACGGCAACGTGACCGCCAAATATAAAGTTGAGTGACTAGGTAATTCTTTCGTTAGTGTGCATCTGTCTTAATGCGCCGCGTGACGGCTGCTTCAAAATTTTTGGGAAATATTTTACGTATGATATTTTGTTTTATATTGTTGCGCTGAGCTTGGACACGACTCAAAACCTCCACAGATAAGCTATTAATAGATATATGGAGAATTGAATTGATATTATATGGATAAAATGTTCATGAAGCAGATGTTTTTTTGGGGGAAACTGGTTGTGGTAATAAAATAAGATTAGTAATATAAAGATACCATATTGTACGAAAAGTCTATTGAGTGCGGTGGTATACTTTGACTTGTGGTAAAATATGGAATGGATGATTATTTCGGTTTTATTTTATAAGCAAATAACCGTACCTTTATGCACGCATGATGTCACTGCGTCGTGTGGTATACGCTTGAATCAACAAGACAGGAAATGTAACCTAATGCAGCATACTCTTTGAGTTTTTTTTTTTTTTGTTCTTAATTTGATGCAATTGTATTTCCAAGAGACATAGAGAGTAATATATTTGGTAAGGTGTTAATAAAATGTGTCACATAAATATTTTCTTGAGAAGAAATGAATTGATTTGATTTTGCTCAATACATAATAAATTGAAATACTGAATATGCACCTCTGCACTTGTCGTGAAATGAAATTTCATGTCTCCTTCGTTTCCCAACCAAGTGAGTTTTATGCCTATAATAATTTAGCTAGTTCCTTTGTTGAATTAGAATACAGAGAATCACTGCATATGAAACTACAAGCATAAGTTGTCTGGAATATGTGTAAGGTTTTTGGTACAAAATTCCAGTATTGGTAGAAATTCTGCTAAAATTTACATTATTATATGATCTTTGTTGAGCTACAGATGTGATTATTGTCACCCGCTAACTACAATGACTGGCAAATATTTTGTTGCTACAGTAAAACAATAACCTAATATCACAAGTGCCCTAGTCTACGCAAAGGATCGTCAATATTCCATAGCTACATGACGTCTTCGTTTCGAAAGATCCCCTCTGCCTCCAGCAAACGGAATAATTATCTTGTCAATTTGTCGACAGACTTGTCTGAGTCCCTGACTGCGGTTGAATCTCAAACTTGACAGCAATAAAGAACTTCACATCCATGTCATGACGAGTAAAGTTGGATAACGCCCGGCCAACCCCTGGGTTGTATGCCTCAGAGGCACCATACTGATAAATAAAAGGAGAAATTAATAATTCAGCATGTAAGCACAAAAGAACCAGAATGGAGTAATATTTAGTTCAAAGTTTTAAGTGTATATAAACTAAAATTTGCCAGTTATTTACCTGCGCTTGAATGCGCGGGCTACCGCCTCTTCGATGCCCCTCCTCCTTCTACGCCACTGGTCGAATCGAAACATACTGAGTCTAGTATTACTGCAGATATACGTGAGTTACGTATGCATGTGTTTTCGACATGAAATTTCGAAGTTTTGAAGTTATGGTGATTTTTTGATCATTTGATCATTTATGTCATTTCCAGAATCGATATTTTACTCTCACTGATGGCCAACCGCGACACATCTTAGAGATTCCCGAAATCAATATGAAAATGCCTTTGTTTTTTCAGGTCTCCAGGTTATTAAAAAGCATTTTATGAGGACTCACTTGGGAAAGGCCCGATTTCAGTGGACCGTCAAGTATAAAGCAGTCTCTAGTTTGTTTACTTTCATAAAAACAACTAAGAAATTAGCATGAAGCCATAGAAAGTAACTGGATACTATATTTGCCTTCCATACATATCACGCTGTTGTAATAGTTTAATTTAATAGCCGGTTAAACATGATCCATTTCTGAGAGTTTTTCTACAACCCAGAAGTTATCGTGTGCTGTTGCACGTCTAGTACAGGAGATTGTAGCAGTAAATGTCTTTAAACACAGATGAATTAGTACACTATATTCCCTAGGAATGAAGCACAATACTATATTTATACCCACGGTAGCAGCATGCTTACGTACTGAGCTCGCACTCCTTGTGTCGCAGGTTCGAGGCCAACCCCGGCAAGCGAGCTCTTTGCTGATCTAGGTTTGCTGACTCGGCTGTAGTAGGTATGCAGAGCGGCCGTGGGAGCTCTTGCCTTCCTCAGAGATTGGAGGGGGGGGGGGGAAGTGGGCGCGGGCCGGGTAAACCATCCGTTCAAATGGCGCCATAGTTCTTGATGGCCCGTGGTCGGCTGCAGTCGCACTTACTCCTCTGGGGCCACTGGGCTTATATCTGCAGCATAAACCAGTGCGCGTGGAGTTCCCAGTTGAGGGTTCGGTTAAGTTGACTTTACCTTTATCTGCTTCGTAGACAAGGTATTCTGCAAGCTGCTAAATGCTTTATTTCGTTTCTTAGCTAAAGAAATCACATAATTTCACGTAAAAAGCTTAGCGTGATAGAGCTGATTTATTCATTTATTTTTTTTATTCCTGGTCAATGCAGGAGACCTTTCTACAAGTTTATACAAGGCTTGTAGTTGTATTAAACGGTGAAAGTCCTTCAGAAAATTTTTCAATATATTACAAAACAAGGATACTCTCGTATACTTAGCTGACGCGTTCTCTCTGCCACAATTAATGTACAAATAATCGTTTTTTTTTTGGGGGGGGGGAGTTAGCAGCTCTGAGTGCATTTGAAAGTTCAGCTTTTTTTTCGCAACAGTTTCTGTGTAGTTCTCCTGACTCTTATAAATATTGCCCTGAAATTCGTTCGCCTCACTGATATTTGTTCTCTTCTCTCATATTATTATAATTTACATACCATTTGACAATAGGGAGTAAGCCCCCGAGGGCGGCAGTGACATCGCCAGCAGCGGATTACCGGAAGACCGCCATTGCCACAGCGCTAAGGAAACTCCTTCGCTGGCTCATCAGCACCGGATTCGCCGTATAGAAAGTTGGACTAACGAGTTTACGGCCGCATTGCAATTGCCGCTAATATTTCACTTCCAGTTGCCTCGGAGTCGATGGGACTCTGCCAGCACTGGCAATTAATCGTTTTTTTAAGTCAGTCACTAGCTGGCGCATAAATGCGTGGAAGAATGTGCAATAAGAAGCTATAGATGAACAATTAAAGGAATTGCAGCTTTCAACCTCTTACAGGGTAGAGAAGTTTACAGATACCGTAGATCAATTGGACATACTTCTTACGATAAATTTATAAATTGAAACAATTTACTCCATAACTTACATACCTACTATACAGCTTAACACGTTATCACCAGCGGAACTTTCGGTCGTCCCTGGAGCTGATTAACGGTTTCAGCCGCTTGGCGGCCCAGAATTCTCTTTGGGATAACAGGCTCAAATGTTCGCAGTCTTCCTCGTCTACCAGACGCACAATATAACAGGATATTTTAGGAAAAAAACCGAATTTGAGAAAACGGCCACGAAACAGCTGGAGTATGTGCGCTACGACACCACGTTTCAGTTCGCCATACATGTAACATTTATAATGTTCGCTACGTCACACATGTTTGGCAGTTGTCCCAGACTTTGAGTGATAACGAACCTTGTGCTTTGATTTTTGCATGTCTCTCTTTAAGAATATTCAGCAATTAACTAATACCATCGTCATCAATACTAGAACAAAATGTGCCGCTTACGTAACGTCGCCTTTAATTAGAGCGTTCGATGGCAATTCTACATAATTGTTATACGGTGATATCGAAATACAATCCTTACTGGCCATAGGAACTCATCTGCACGTAGTTCTCGGAAGCAAATAAAAATTGGCATTACTTTTGGGCTGCTTCTTGCAGAAATAAAAATGCACTGCAGCCAAAGCTTGATGTTAGCATTAATTAAGATACCGTCAGTAGCGTAATGGATAACCCTTTATCTCAATAACAAGGGGCCCGTGCCGTTATTAGTACCGCAGAAAAAACCTTGCTTTCTCCACTGTATTTTACTTTTCGGAGGGCTTCTCAATAATTTAAAATTCAGCAGTCTACCTAATAAATATAAAGTAGCTATACATATGGCGCAGTCAAGTGGCATTTCCGATATCACCTTTGAATATGTTCGAACACGGTCATGCAGGCGATCCTAGGGTCATATATATGTCTCCGTGTTTACCTGATTCCGAGACGGTGTCATGGATACCATAGCATAATCTTCAACGCTCGAATTTCTTCCTATCTTATTCCCATACAGCGTAACAGGAATAATATAATATATTTAAATAAATAAATAAATAAAAGGGGAATTGCTATATAGTAGCAATGCACATTTGCAAAAAATTCGGTCGTCATTGATGATGCTACTCTTCTCATAAGAAATAAGGATGACTTCAAACGTTAGTGGCTTAAGAGGAGCGGATCTACACGGTTGTTTAGGCGGCACTCAAACGTAATTAAGTTGTAAAGGTGATAAGGTTTGCACTGCAGTTGTAACTGGCCGAGATCACGAAACGTTATTTTCTCAGAGGCACTCGCAGCAGCCAAGACGCAACCTAACCTGCAGCAGCGAACTAGAAAGCCCGTCGCGGTCCGCTGCGGCCCGCAGACCGTATGGTGCTCTGCCAGCAAGTCATCCTTGTAATGAACGCTTGCAAAATCTCCTGGCACGAGAGAGCGAGCATTTTTGAGCCGAGAGAGCTCGTTGTTTTGCTATGTAGGATCTTTGAAGGAGGCGGCCGCCTACTTCTGACTGTGACTTTTATTATCAACAAACTACTGTATGGACAATGAAGACAGAGGCCGGCTAATGTGCTGCATTCGTTACACTAAGATAGTGACGCAATGTATAGATATCACACTGCATAGACAAGTTACTTCGTAGGGTTCTGAAGTGATGGCGATAGTGATACGATTAATTTACAGGAGGTTACAAAGACGATGCGACTCGTGTTAGAGCCATTATTTGGTTTCCGAGCACGATATTTAACATTAATTATAAAACGGCTCGTTTCGAACTGTTTTATACAATACTAGTTGTAGATTTCCACCACTGAGCCTCGTCTCTCAGGTGTAAAGATTACAGACCTTTCAGAAGTTGGATAAAATCAGACATATATAGCTGTATATAGCTGTAAATTTTCTCATCAACCCTTTCTCTAATAGTGTAGTACGTGTATGTACAACATTCCAACTGTTGCGCTATACCTGCGAGAAAGACAGGTTAAGTCATGAAAAAAATGGTTAAAATGGAGAAGAAGAAACATGCGAACCGAAATGGTGTAGCTTAACCCTTTGCCCCACACAGGCAGTATCCGGTCGCATATCAAACAGTGTCATTTATAGGAAAGCTGATTGTCGATACGGACAGTTAAGGGTCAAAGGGTATGACCTGGATTTCCGCAAACCTAGCCTATAAACAGTCCTATAGCACTATAGAAAATGCCCTCAAAAATTGGGTTAACAGTGAATGTTTATTTTGTAATTGTACATATAGCAGGGAGACGCAAAGGCAGCAGGCGAGGTACTCGGTAGCTAGATGACCTACATAGCCCGTGCCTGTTACCTACTTAAAGCAGTCGCCGGCAACAAAGGAACGATGATGTTAATTCTCCGACTGGATGGCACGTAATAGTTCCAGAAGGTGGGACCACAGATTGACTAATTCATACTACCAACAACAGTAAGTGGATCTAATTTAACCGATTCACTTGAAAGAAGATAAAAGGACTCCAGCCTACAACAAAAAGAAATCTGCTGGAAACACAACATACGATTCAAATTCAAGCATACCGGTTGGTGACCCTGCGAAACTGCCAATAAAATTAAATTTCTATACCCGATATGTATAACACTTTGCTAACATCAAAGCGTGACTTCATTTGGACGAAGGAAAAGACCATTGCATTTTTTTCAAGTGCAATACGTAAGCACTGCATGAGAAATGAAGAAGCCCTTGGATCATCATTAGAGAGGACAATGATCTGACGCCCTCAATTTTTGGTCCCACTGCACTAATTGCTGTGACAACTTTACGACGATAAGTGCACACACCCTCTTGATCGTTTATGTTGCGCAATAGTAGTGAAACTGGCTAATGAAAGTTTGTAAATCCAGTTATGTGGCTTAAGAAGTTAATTCCGTTGACCATAGAACACATAATTTCTCAAATTCACTGGGGTCCAGGAGACCCGTTTAGTACAATGACGATTGCGCTACATAGCACGCTGTTCTAAGATCATTATGATAAAATTATGCGTAGTGTTGCTTAGGATAGTTATATATGGATATATGCGGCCACTCGGTATAAGTGATCGGAGTGAAAAAGTCCCCCCCCCCAAAAAAAAAAAAAAACATAAGTAAATAAATCAGCATACATGCTTGCGTACCAAAGGAACAACAACGCTTGATTCAGTGAATCCACAGCACGGAGCGTTTACTGCTGCTGGCCACCACGACCATGTAGCCTGTACAGGCAGGCAGCACATAACCGTGAAGTGCGGCGGATTTTCAAACAGTTTCAGATTTCACACGAAACAACTCATGGTATCGTTCGTCAGGTATAGCTGTGATTGTTGTATTTCTTGTGGCTCATCAACGTCTATGGTGGCGGAACACATTTCATTATAAATTAAATTAACGGTAATATGCATCCAGTTGGCCAAGCAGCGTTCAAAACAATTCTATTATGAAATTACTACAGTGACACTTAGGAATACGTAGCAGAGCGCGACCCGGTGCCTTTGGTATAAAAAGAGCCGGCAATACGAGCACTGCACCTCCTCAGCACACTCGGTCGGGCCGACTGGCGGCCGGGAACATCAGAGCGAGTTTCCGCCGAGCTGCAAAGCTGGCCGGTCCAGGCAGGTGGTTGGTTGCGGGACCTCATTGCGCCGACCTACTTACACCTGTGCCGGGCGCCCCTCACTCGGACAGTAAGAGATGTTCATATTCAAGTATGTATCACACGGCAGATCGGGCATCAGTAAAATTGAGGTCTGCTTCATTTAAGGTAAATCTTACTGAAATACAAGTACAACTGATGAAATTTACTTAATTTTTACTCGAGCAGGTAGGTACTTCGATACCAGTTTATGCTAGCAGTTCCAAGGTCTACTGTAATCTGTTGCTAGAAGCTGTTGATTTCGTGGAAGCGGTGCCATTGCCCATGGAAGATAGACCTAAAAGCAATAATATCGTATGTATAACTAGAGCACTCTGAGAGTGCATACCTCCGCTAAGCAAGACAGCGGTAAAGAAAAATTCAAATCGGCTCTGAGACCATGATTTTCTTTCTATCAACACCAAAATCTGATCACTTGGGCCGTTTGATAGTATTAACAGTGCCTGTAATTTTCTTGGACATCCGTTCATAGCTTTCTGAGTTGTGCTGCTAACAAACATTTTAACAAACATATGTCAAACGGACCAACTGATCATCATCAAAATTCAGTCAATTGTGACTTAAACATCACTAACAATTCCTGGAAGTTTCACTCGGATCCATCCGTAATTTTTGAGTTATTGTGCTAACAAACATAAGTCCAACACAGAAACGGAGTAACCGATCGTCACTAAAATTTAATCAATTATGTCTTTTAACATAACAAACAATTCCTGAAAATTTTGTAATGAGTCATCCATAATTTTTTAGTTAGTGCGCGAACAAACATAAAATCAAACACAGCGACAAACAAATGAGCGAACGAGCACATCATCACAAAACAAAAATTTGATCATTTACTCTCTGTAATAACTCAACAACTCATGTAAATTTTATAAAAATCGGTGAATTATTTTCTAAGTAATGGCATTAACAAAAAATAGGCAAACAAACAAACGGAAGGACAGATCTTCACGAAAAGTTAATCGTCTGTTTCTCCTAACATACCTAACAACCCATGTAAGTTTTGTGAAAATCCGTCTTTCACTTTTTGAGTTATCTTGGTGACAGAATAACAGACAGACTGTCAAACCCGACGAAGACATAACCTCATTTGCGGAGGTAATGAAAGTGCACACATTATGAGCCAATGGTTCATCGATATCTAAACTACCTTTATGGTCTTAATATGCAAGAAGTTATTAAGCAAATCATATTGTTTGTTGTTCCAACATAAGCAGAAAATTTCAAGAGAAGACCGCTCTCACGTTGAGGATATTTTCATTTTATCCGCTGGTGAGAATCTTACATTGGCAGTCTAGGACTTTTAGCATACAAATACATCAATGTCCTGCAATTAAAAGCTTCAACATACGTAAGCAAATGGAACAGCAGACAAATGAAGACTGAATAGCCACCAAGCAAATCCAAACTGCATGTGCCTGCTTGGTGGTCACCAGCAGGCAAGTCTGCCGCTGTGAAGTGTTGGAGTAACGCGACCCTGAGGCTGCGGAGAAGAGGCAACATCTGCGGTGCTTCTCTAGGTCACCAGGGCTAAATCCAACGGAATAGTGCAACTCGCTGCTTTCGTTTGAAAGTACCATGACTCACAGTTTCAACGTATGTTACTGTAATGAAATACAAGAGGCCAGTTAGATATTTGAATCTGTAGACGTATGGGTATTTTGATGCTTGCGAGACCTATACGCACACAAACTAATTAAATAAATAAGATGTCAGCTTTCAGTGAATCGTTTCGGTGAAGTATAAGATAGGGAGTTCCAGCTGTAGTATGGGATATATACCGAAACTAAGTTGACACGAATGGTCTCTGGAAAGCTTCAGTTATAACCCCTGCAGAAACCTGCATCATCCCTGGCGACGAGTGCAACACAGCGGGATGAACTTGGGGTGTGCCTGGTGTCCTGGCAGCGTCCTGTGAGTCACATCGACCGACTTGTTTTCCTCATGATGGATGAGTTGCATCAGACTACTTCCAAAAAGTGCAAATGGATCACAATCATTTCAATCAATTGTTACATAGTTCTTTTCTATATTTTTCATAAAAAATATTTGACGTTCATTTGCTACAAGAAAACGCACAGGGCTGTAACCTGCAATTTTAAGGATTTACCTGTAACATATTTGTCAAAGGTATTGTCATTTTGTGATATTTAGCCTCCCTCGGTATGGATCAGAACAATAAGCCTTTTTGAAACTTGTTGATGATTCCTTAAGCAAAGGAGAAAGTCTTGTTTTTACCACAAAGCCTTATGCTGTCTAATTTCCAAATATTTTAAGTTTTTTCTACAGGCTATTTTTGGATTATCGTGATTTTTTTTTAATTAAATGGATTTGTTTTCCACGTTGCATGAACGCCGCACTTTATGCGTACGGTGCAGCACGGCTGGCTTCCCAACAACCAGAACGCTAACGTGTTATCTTCAGCGGAATTAGGTCCTCAGGGAGCGGTAGTAGAGTGCTCCATTAGGCGACGCTCAGGCACGTGCTATTCAAGAATGTTGAGCGTTCATACCACCAGAAACTACAATCATTACAAGTAATCTGAAGCTTGACTGGTCTACCATGCTCAAAGTGAAACAACTTTGGCGACCTTCTTTATTGCGCTTTTTGGATGATTTTCTGATGGTTTGGCTCTTAAATCTCATATGCCATTCCCCCTCTTCCCCCCCCCCCACGTTGCGCTTCACTTTCTAGTGGCTATGGAGTAAGCCCGTGCGGTCAGGAAAGGTAGACAGTAGCTACCCAGCCGGAAGGATGCTGGCAGTTACATTTTTTAGCTAACAATTATGATGATAATTAGTACGTTTACAACGCAGAGAACACAAATGATTACAGGTGAATAACAGCGCAATGGCGCAAAAACCCGCTTACTCTCTTTATGAAATGTTTTCGCTCAGCGCTAAAATTTAAAAATTGCGCATTTGTGCTTACAGTACGCATATTTTTAGGTCCACAAAGAGGTTAAATTTTACAAATTTTTTGCTATTAAAACTTAATTTTTGGCAAGTTACAAAATAAATTTCGCCACCACATGATCACGTAATACAACAATTAATTAGTGTTGTAAGATTATTGTTATGGTAATAATACCCAAATCCTTCTCACTAAAATATATGGGTTAAAAAGTGCTTGTATTGATGTATCAAGAATAGTAATTTTAAAATTATTATCCTTTGGTAAATTATAAAATTAAGATGAAGTCGACATGAACTAATATAAAACTTTGACGTTTCGGAAGCATCCTTCCATTTTCAAAAATCTAATAAAACCTTCTAAG
>LQNS02278170.1:29245795-29259843 GCA_001587735.2 Parhyale hawaiensis
TTTGTCATAAAATGCACTATTTCCAAAGGAAATGCCCTTTGCATGTTTCATTTATAGTGCCGCTAGCCCCCTAGAAATTTGGTATACAATAGCCTTTGGTATACTGATGATTTTGCAGCAAAAAAAAAAAAGGCAAATTTGGACCACCTGTGGACCCATTTCTCCCCCCATTTTTGGGGGGGGCTCTAGTGCCGCTAGCCCCCTAAAAATTTAGGACGTAATGCCCCCATACCTGAAGACACTTTTTGAGCAAAAAACAGAAAATTGATATTTATGACCATTTTCGCCTAAACGACCCCCTTAAATAACTTGCAAAAAAAATAAAAAATAAATAGAGAATACCTAACCGTATTCTACATACCTAAACCATCTCACGGAATGCTGTTGTTGAAGCTCGAATGTTAAATCCATAATTTGTCCAATTATGGTGTTGTTTTTACCATTAGGAGAGGCGGATATGTTAACGACGCGTACGCGACGGCACAGCTTAGGCAAACATTTTACCGAAACTCTCCGACCGGGTACGTGCCTCTTACGGAAAAAAGAACCTAAATAATAATAAAATTTTATCATTCAGAGAGATAAAGTAGTTCGTAGATGCTTTGATATATATTTTTGTGCAACTATGATTATATTGTAGGACACTCGGAGGCCCAAATGAAATGATGAAAAAACAATGCAAAATAGCTACTGATAAACGTACAGGGTTTTTTTGACGCCACAAGCCCATTTCCCATGATGCACTACAGCTTAGCCCCGCCCCCTGGGTTAACCTGTTAATCCCATAATCCTTGGTTTTAGGATACTCGTAGTGTCTCACTGTTGTTGATGTCCATCCGCTGTGTTTCCGCGACTGTCTTATTCAACGTTTTTTAATAAAATCTAAATCTATTCTTATTTATTTTCTTCCTTTGAGGATATTATTTTAAAGTTTCAAAAATTACTCTCAATAGCTGAGTTCTTATCTTTGATTTTTCTGAAGTCCTCACACAACAGTTGGGAACCTTCAGTATGATGGAGCCGTTTGGCCACACGTCGCACCACACTAGGACGTACTCTAGCTGAGCCACAGAACTTATCACTCAATGGAAGGTGACACCACGTGTCTAAACTTCCTGTAACGTCACTTGAGCGCCTCTTTCTCCCCGTACATATATAGCAATCGCTAGGTAAAAAAAATAGTATATATTTTAGAATTGGCCCTTGAAAAGTGGAGTGTACTGCCCAAAATGAGCTGGAGCATTCGTAGCCAGTCGCAGAGGAATATTGGAGGAGGCTGCCTGGAACTCCAGTGACGGCCGCGAGCTACAGACCGATTGCTACCTCGGGTCTGACTGCCCTCTCCCCACTGTGTTCTCACTGATTTGCTATATTCCTAAGTCTGTACTAACCGAATGTGGTAATAATAACCACTAACTTTAATAGAAAACAATGGGACACTTCTCCCGGTACTTGAAATTATTGTGCACTTATCTGAACTTGAGCAGCGTCGGTATTTTGCCAAGGTTGCTACAGCACAGAGATTGAAATCAACTCGTCAACGGTAGTCTCCAAATGTAATCAGGGAGAATATTGGTCCCTACTTTAGGATAGAAAAACTCTGCAACGAATGATAACTATAATTATAAATATAAAATTAATGCAAATCGTGTATTTTTCAACAGCTTTAATATAGGTGAGCATCATATTAGTGCTACTTCTCATATCACACTCCTTTCTAACTTTAATGGGATCAATTTAAATAACTTTTTTATTTTGGTCAAGGCTATAAACCCTTCTCTCGTGAATTAATCTGCCTTTGTCGCAGGAAGCACTATTTGCAATATACATAGACCACACTGTAAGAGACAGGGTTAGCGTGATAATAAAGAGACTTGGGGAAACAGCGGTCGATCACGGGTACAGTCAGCCACCCGGAGGCTGCAGATTCATTGCTATAAACCGTGCTACAAATGCCACAGCTGCCGTTATGCCGCTGCACATCGCTCAACAGCACTGCGCTGTGCTCCCGTATGCCTCCATTGCACCTCTTTCTCTATAACTCTTCAATTTCCTAATCGATAATTTCCTATTGGCAAGCTACCTGATAGCCTACACAACTCCACGAGAATTCAATCGGTTAAAACTCATCGCTTTTGCATATACCAAGATTATGAAATGAAAGGCAAGTTGTATCAAATGCTATGGTGCTTTTATCTCGTGCTGAGAGGATTAGTCGTTTCGACACAGTCATGTTATTTTACTACAGCATATTTGCGAGAACAGAATAATGTTCTCCTCACACTACGAACAGAACAACAGATGATGGTTGGGATCTTAATAGCCGTGTGCAGACAGAGCTAAAGAGCACAGAAGCGCAACATCTGCGGTCCGAGATGTGCGTCTTCCCATGCAGTCCTGCATCCCGTGCTGCGCGCACCCTGCGACCGCAGGCCGGGGAAAGTCCAACTAACGTAACATATTTTCGAGAGTGTCCCGTTTAAAGAATTAAACAATTATGCATAAAAGATAGCAATACTAGAAAAAATGGAGCAGGTTGTACTAGGTACTTATACAAATAGCAGTTGTTATAATAGTGTTTCTTTCACAAACTCGGAGCCGTTGACCTCGCAAGTGAGTTATGGGTTTTAATTGCACCTGTGAATAAATCAGTAGTGTGAAAAACAAGGCAAGCAGCCAACAGGGAGAGACAGTTTGAGGATCCCTCGTGCTTCCTCCGACCACCCGCAGTCATGCTTACATACCCCAAATTTCAATGGCCTTTGACGTGAAATCAAAATGATTACCAGGCAACAATCAGCATGCAAGACAAATGTAATTTTTTAATTACGGAGTCGACTTCTTTGTAGTTAAACCCTTTAACACCTACGAAAGAATGAAGACCCCGCTGTCAGTTGATGGATTCGAAATTTTAGTGGTCATGCGCTCAAAGGTGGGTCCAATGACAACACCATACAGAATTAAATGGAGTAGATTGTGACAGGAAAAAATGATCACCTTGTCAATATATGAAAATGAGCAGATTTACGATAAATGTCGTCTTTGCTCTTACTGAAGGGCTAATATGAGAAGTGCAGCATCGCCTTATATTCTACTTTAGACGTTATGCACTTGACATATAAGCCTTCTCATTTTCAATAAACACAATCAGCCATGCCGAGTGAAGTCCAGCTGGCTGCCCGGTGTGGAAGGAGATAATTAAGACACACACGACTGGCCCGCTGCAGTCTGTGCGAGACGATAGTGGGAGCAAGGGATCCGTGGGAGAGCGGCCGCTACCCACTGGAAGCAGAGAGAGACATCAGTAAGCAGGAGGAAAGCCTCTAACGCCTGATGCCTAAGGGCGAGTTCCCTCGTCCTTAATATCATAACATTCACGCATCCGAATGTTTTGTAGCGTCGTTGTCGGCGCAACTTTGTGTACGCCACAAAAAGTTATAAAAATGTTTACCGCCAAATCAGTTTCGGCTGCAAGGGTCGCTTGGCAAGTTACGGATATCTCTTCAAACTTAAAGCGACATCAAGCTCAGAAAGCAGTGAACTTTGCTGTAATTTGTAGGTCACAGTGACACAGTCGAGCAAGTGGATAAGCGAACGCGTTGATTTGAATGACGTGTGAAGGCGCTAAATATACATGTTGAGGAAACTGTTGACCGCATACCTCCCCGCCTGCCAGTCCACCGACGGAAATAAGTGCAGTTCGGTGCTGCACAGGCAGGCAAGTATCACCTGAGGGTGCACAGGAAAGCTAGTTTGGCGACAACAGTTTTCTTAGTATTGACGCCCTAACTGAAGTTCCCTCAGGATACAAGTGTCTGGCTTTGCATGGACGCCTGAAGGTTCGCAGTTGCATTTCAGGAGGTGCAAAATCATGATATAATTAATTACGTTAGCATTGTTCTTGGATTGAAAGGGAATTACGTTCCGGGGTAGTGTGACTTCACTTACCTTGTTTATCCTTAAAGTAGCACATTTTTATTTATTTCTAAAAGGAGGCGAACTCTTCAGGGACATGGAGCAGAAAAGGTCAGGGTCGAGTACCTATTTTCTGCTAATGACGCAGAATAACAGCAGGCTATAGGAAAGAAGACATATCATCAGTCGGCACGGCACAGTCGAGTTACATTGACCCCACTAGACTTAACTTGTCAGAAACTTTAAACTTGATGGAGTGAATTTCAATCATTAACATTGAACTGATTATTGTTTAGACCTCCGCAGAATCAAACTCCCAATTTCGCACCGTTAAATAGCACTTCCGGTTGTCTAAGGCGTAATTACTTCTATAGTACCTGCAACATGATCCACATTGGTGATGTCAACGCCCCACTCTGAAATATCCTGACAAGTAAAGCCTCTTGGGCTCAGCATAACTCGCTTTCGCTGTACCAATCGATGACCCCATTAATGTGCTGTTGTTGTCCGTGAATTGAGACAAGACACTGAAAGAGAATCCCAGGCAGTTGCTGGAAAGAACGATTTTAAAGGTGTCTCCCTTCTTTATTAGAGCGCTTTTAAATAATCTGCCGGCACTTAGCTGGGCAACATTGAAGCGGCATGATGCCCGGGATAGAAGAAATGATATAGACTGCTAAAGAAAATTAACTTTGCTTCCATTTGCGGAGTTCAGAGAAGTTTCACTAGTTCAGGAACTGACTTGGGTGAGGATGGAAGATAGCGCCTGTTCTGTGTTATGCGTAGTTGGTCATCAGCGCGTTTCTTGTAGCAACACAACCGTCAGTTGTCCATCATTAGGCTTGCGGTAGTTTGACTGCGTCACTACTGGCTTGTCTTCGGCGCGATATTGACGACTCCCCTGCAGCACAGGCGTCTTATTTTCGGCGCGATGTTGACGACTCCCCTGCACCACAGGCGTCTTATTTTCGGCGCGATGTTGACGACTCCCCCGCACCACAGGCGCCTTTTCTTCGGCGCGATGCTGACGACTCCCCTGCACCACAGGCGCGTTGTTTTCGGCGCGATGTTGACGACTTCCCTGCACCACAGGCGCCTTCTCTTCTGTGTGACGATGAATGCGACTCACCTGCACCACAGGCGCCTCCTGCTCAGCATGGAGATGATGGTGGCTCCCGAACACCACGGGCACATCCCCAGCATGCTGCAGGTCAGGCGTAACGTGGACTACAGAGGTAGTGACGTAGTATTCCTGAGTGTCGCTGCGGTAGTGCGGACTATGTGGACTGTGTCCACTAGAGAAGTACACAGGGACTGTGCTGTACAAGTGCTCTGTGGTGGTGACGTACAAGGGCTGCGTGATGGTGCTATAGAGCTCCTTGTAAAAGGTCGTAGTGATGTAATGGGGTGCCACCACAGTCTCCGTCTCATAGACGTGCTCCAGCGACGTTGTGGTGACGTACACTGGGGTGTAGGATGTGGTGGTGATGTAGTGGTCCTGGACGTACGTTGTGGTGATGTAAATGCTGTCATAGTAGGTTGTGGTGAGATAGACAGGGTCGTACAAGGTCGTGTGTAGTAGTGATGTTTTCGTGATGTGCTCAGTTTTGGTGATGTAGTTGGTGAGAATCTTAGTACGGTGGATGGTGCTTGAGTAGTGCACTGTGTGGTGGCGGTTCGTGGTGATTGTGTGGTACTCAGTGTGGTACTTTGTCTGGTACACGGTGGTGTATACTGGTACGTCCTTGGCCAGCAGCTCGGTGCTGTACACCGTCACTGGAACCTCCTTCAGCTGTGGAAGGTACAGATTAGGTCAAGCTCTGCTAAATAAGTTTTACACCTTAACTCTTTACCTTGCTAATGAAAAGCCACTTTCCGTAGGAAGGGCGTCATTTAGAACGCGGCTAAATAGTTCTCGTGAGCATTAAAAGAGAATCCATGACCTGGGACGCTTACGATTGGGCAGCGGAATTACGCCTACGAGGGCTGACTTATTTGGAACTTGAGACATGAGCTTTGGCTTTGCTGCTTTGCATCGAGTGGCAAGTATTGGAAGCGACGCGATTGCGATCAGTTTACTGAAAGCTTCATTTTATGGGGCAAAATGGAGCTCTGGAAGTCTTAAGAGTAACAGATTAAGAGTTAATGCCTGAAACTCGATGCAGTGGGTCGAAACTATAGCGCACCTGCCTCAAGTTTCGAACAAGCCAAGCCTCAATGATGTAATATTTACATCCAATCCAACAAGCCCAGTGACGACTAAGGCTCTTAAGAAAAACAAAATATGAAAGCAGCTGAGGTACAACAAATGGTATCAGATGGACGCCTAACAAGAGGAGCAGCAGCAGCAGCATTGTAAAGAAAGGAAAATGTCAGTTCTGAAGAAAGTTTGGGGCCACCTTGAGGCAGAAGTTCTTATTTCGAGTTTTTTCAAGCCCTGCGCTTAGTGATCTCACGGCTCTTTGCATTGTTACAAAAGTTATACGAATACATTAGCTGGGCAGAAGGGCCGCTAGTGTCTACCCCTGGTTTCCTTTAGTAATTATGAGTCATTTTTTGTTAATCGGGTCGCAGATCATGGGTGGTATTTTTTTTTTTTTTTTTTTTTTTTTGCCTGAGGTTCTCAAAAGACTTCCAGCCGTATAGCTTTAAGAAAAACGCCCCAAACCGGAAAAAGCTAGAATTAAAATTTGCTAGGAGAGGACCGCGCCTAGAACTGGCCACACATGAAGAACCAGCAGATCACTGCACTTATCAATCACTGGCCCATTATTTTTGTTATGTTGAAAACACAGATCTCGATCATAATATTTAATGTTTTTCAGTAAGACTTTCAGTATCACTATTCTTTTTGCTGCTGAGCGCAAGCAGCAGCAGATGCATAAGGAAACTGAACAATATGAGTCAAACTGTGAACAGTAGTCACGATCATTTCTCAGCTCAGAGTCGCACCTTTCAATTCGCCTTTTTTTTACTAATTCATCACTTTGCTTCAACAACATTACCCCTTCTGTCGACTGAACTCTTCTTCTTTAGCAAGTTTTTCTGTAACGCGCGCCACAGCTACAATTTTTCTTTAAGTTAACAAGAGACGATCAAAACGTTGGGCCAAGAAGTGCCCGGTAGAGGTGGCGAAGGCCTCAGCAAACAGCTCCAACTTCTCTAGTGGCTTAAAAGAAGCAGTGCGCGGTTCCAAGGCTCTTCGTGTGACGCTCTCACGCAGCACAAGTGGCGGCGAGCTGGTCGCGAGTATCCGCAAAATCAACAACAATTTACAGTACGAAGACAAGCGAGAATTTTGTCAGAGGGAAGCAGCTGCTTCTGAGTCAGTGTAGGCTGACGGAGTGATTAACGCTTGGCTGAAGTTTTCAGTCTCAACCAGGGAGCAATAATGGTTATTATTACTCCCTGGTCTCAACCTAGAGGTTGAGCAGAGGGTGCTGATCATTCAGCTACACATAGAGAGTGCAGAATGCATGGCTATAGATGGTTTCTTGCCATTAACAAGGGAACTACTACAGCAGAGGATGGAAGAGAGATGGCTGTGGAACGTACGGTGACTGGCGAACAGCGAGTCTATCTGCAATCTTTGCAATAAAAGTGTGATAAGGAAGGATAGTCCTTTCTCATATCCACTAAAAGTAAAGAGTTAGAAGGCTATTTGTTATTTTCGTTCCGTAGCTGATATCTATCACGTATTTTGATATCTATTGCAGTAATTCTTAGTGATAATTTAGCTGAAAGTACGCTTAATTTCGAACAAATGCAAGTCCGCTAAACTTTGCTCTTCACTAACATGTCAACTGCGTCAGCACATAGATAATTATATCACATCTTAGTATTTGCCTGACACATAAGGCAATTTCATTCACTGATTGAAAAAATACGACGCTAACAATTGCATCACGCCGGTTCACCATAAATATTTGTAAAAGTACTCTTCCGCCACTTAATTAAACAGTTCCTGCTCAGGAAATTATATAAAGACATGTACCGTGCAGTGAGCCTAAGGACGCTCCTGTGGACTTGAAAGATACTGAATATGCATGAAGTTGCTTTGTGCTAAAAGCATCTAAATAATCTTTCTGTGCCGGAGTACCTATACTTTAGTAAAGCAAATAAATTAGAGAACTAACTGGAAAATTCAAAGCATTATGTTTAGACATTTTCGCCACGAATTACTTCAGATTTAAACTTACGCAGTTTTTTTTTATTTTCTTACCTGAATGAAAATGTCGAAAAGATGTGTTTGTAACTAAAAAAAAAAGTTGTGGTAAAGTCAAGGATTATTCTGAATTTTTACCCTCAAAAAGTTAGAGAACGGCTAACAGAACTCGGCGATAAATGGTAAAATTACAAAGATAACATAATAACAAACCTCAAAAGCGGCTTCTCTAACACGAAATTTATTACACTTCCTTTGCTGCTGCGACACCCACAATACGGAATTAATTTTCTGCTTTGTTCAATGACAGTTTTATTCAGTAATAATTTCCTTGAGTGTTTCCAATAAGACAACGCTGCTCGACCACTGGGGTTTATCATTTCATCCTAAAGTATTTTCGACAAGTTTACAAAGAGGTTTATGTCAGGGCTCGGGCAGGCCCAAAACGTTACATTTATATTTTAACATCAAGATTGTAATCCTTACCAGCTGAGCTACATGACACAGTGGGCTTTCCTGGATAAATATGTAATATGGAGCTTTAGAATTGCGACGTACTGATTGTAGCTATTTCGGCACTGCAACTTGGCAAACAACCACAATGATTAGTTATACCCTTTATATATAGCTCATAAAAGGTCTGAACCGATGCTGAATACAGACATACAGCCCCTCCAAGAAACTTCATAGATGCTGCTCCGCAGTTATTGGTCAAACTGTAACCTTTACGACGTTTCAACTATTGCATGCCATGAGAATTACCCAGATTAAAGTTAGTTTCACTGCTAAAGTGCACTCAAATCTTCTCCTCGTCCTGTCACATCGAGTGGTTACAGCAAACTGAATTCTAGCTGCATATGTTTTATTGTCAGTAACATAACAGCCTGTTGACGTGCACACAATGAAATATATTTCAGCCGACATAAACAATTAGTCATGGGGGATATCTGCACTTTACAGACTTTGTCAACCCCATGTGCTATCCCGGATACATTATTGATTGAAGCGATTTTCATTGATAATTTTTGTTGCAATCGGCCTTGTCTACAAATAATCATGCGCGGCTTACTAGGCTTCTTCGTCTACTAGGCATATTTGAAAATACGATTGACGAGTTTTCATAAAGCAAGCTAAGAAATTTGCAAACTACTTTTCATATCTCTGGAGATAGCTGAGAAGGACATTCCTCCATCATGCAACTCGAGAATGCTCGTTCCTGAAGAGTCTGCATGCGACAGAAAAAAAATACCCTTAACAGAATACGTGGTCGCTCCAGACGATGATGTGGAAAAACATCTTCAGAAATTCAGTATGGGTTTAACCTTGTTGATATCGTTTAATCAGCTACGTAACAATATTTACAGCATGCTTTTCTTTTATATAAACGAGAGTCACCCTCATTTCAGAGCTTTTCTATTAATCGTTCTCTAACTTTGTACATTTGAAATTTCTAAATAATTTTGAAATCAGTAATACTTTTTACAAACATTTCATATTGATATTTTACATGGATGACGAAAATCACAATCTTACATATAGTTCAAATATCAAATAAATACGTGAAGTAGAAATCTAAGTATCGCAAAGTTACCATATTGTCCACCATCCATGTTTATCACCACCTCTGACATGCATGTATTTGTGTGTACACATATGTATGCATTATTCATACATGATATATTTTGATCTATCAACACACGTACCTAACAAGCGCTAAACTAGCCTATATGTCAGTCACTAGTAACCCTAGTTACCACTGACTGCAGAGCTCTCTTACTTTGGTACGGAAGTGCGTCTTGTAGTGAGTGACGTAGTCCGTGCGGGTATCTGTGACGTAGCGCGTCACCGGCACCTGCAAAAGTGTTACTATTTTCATGGTTGCAAATCAAATGCGGGAATATATATACTATGTATATATGTTACTAAAAATATGTTTCAGTGAACGGTAATAGTCTAATGTAGTGAGGAAAGAATTCAATGATGCACCATGTAGAACATAGCTACACTTTTCCTGTGTAAGCTATATCACAAGTCGCACGCGAACAGAAAGTAAGAGAGAATTCCCCTTTGTATACGCATGCGATTGAAATTTCCAGTCGCTTTGCATGTTAGTTCCATTGTTACCTATTTTTGCACTTGGTTAAAAAAAACAACTTGACGTTTTCAGAATGATGTGTAACATGCTTACCAACTGTGTACAACTGTGATAACGAGAAACGGGTTTAATTCACTATTGAACATCAAGGATGGTAGAAAAAACTACCTTAAAATTACTTCTGCCCAAAATTGGGGTGAAAAAGTAAAGCCTGTAATTTACGGTGAGGTAATTTACCCCTGCTTGATATACTTCACAGGTGCCCTTGCTCGCTGTCGTTGTTATTTCAGAAGTTTTACAGTTCCAATATTTTTGGCTGCAGATTAGTATAGCTGTGCGATTCATGTCATGCGCACCCCAACGTCCTCGACGTTATGAGCACTCCCTCGATCACCTGTTGCCTGAAATTCAGGCGTTCCAATCGCATTCCCAGCCATAGAGGCGAAGTCTTGATGCTGTGAAATGCAGTATCAGTGTTCATACTACAGTAAAACGTCCAAAATTAAGACTACACGGTAGGCTTAATTTTCCGCTTTGGGCCTAATTCTTAGCGTCGAGAAGTTTGCCCTAGTTTTCCTTTAAATAGATACATTTCCTTCAACCGTACCAAAAGAAAATGTGCAGAGGGTCAACTATGTTACTTTTATAACACCATGTCAGAGTTAGTTATAAATAGGTACGTAAAAATGAAAGTGTCTTATATTTCATCTTTTAATGAAATATTTGAACATTCATAAATATAATATGAAATTGACAGAGGAAAACTAAAATGTTAATTGGCAAATTAGTGTTGTGAATAATATTATACATACTATGGAGTCGAAAATGATGAAAAAAAAACGCCACAGTTCGTACATTTATTTTCATTCCAATGCGTACTAAAAATTGCATGAACATCCGCTCAGCACTTTAGGGGCAAGAAAATAGTGATCAAAATTTCGAAACAAGAAAAAATATAGAATGAATCGCCAAAATTCACCCCTAAAGATATCAACCTCCCAATATAGACTAGAGATCCCACAAAAAACCTGAGCGTTTAATAAATCAAAACCTTTTCCTAATAAATTCTATTGATTAATAGAGTAAAAAACAAGTCGTAATAGGAAAGAAGTTCAGATCCACTCCTATTAATATTATTAAAACTTCACGCCCGGGCCCCCACGGACAGGTAGTGCGACCCAAATGAAAAAGTTTGCAACACCGGGACGCCCGAAACGCTGCTAAAGAGAATCCAACAAAAAACAATTAACTGCTGCCTTAAACGCCTGCAGGCCAACACGACCGAAAGCCGACGCTGGCAACGAATTCCAAACCCCAACAGACCAAGGCACAAAGCACCGACTCAACTGACGAGTTCGGCATCTAACAGTCTTTAAAGTGAAAGAGTGCGCGTCAACCGCAGCCCGTGAATTCCTCCTTGAGACCTTGAGGGCTGGGACAGATGAATACAACCAATGTCTTTCATTGTTGTAAACCTTATGAAACATACAGAGTCCAGCAACCTCTCTCCTATGTGACAGGTTCACCAGATTATTTTCGGCACAGAGCCCGCTGGCTGAACTAACAAGTCGGCCCAGCAGACGCAAGTGACTGTCAGCAGCTAAAGCCCAGACCGCTGAGCAATACTCCAACACAGGCAGCAAAAAGTATGAAAACATCTGCGGTCAACCTCCCTGTCACCAAACAGAGAATTTACCTTACGCAGGATCCCAATCTTACTGGAAGCACGTGACACCAGTCGCCTAATATGCTGTTCAAAGGTAAGCTTCTTATCAAAGACAACACCGACAATCTCCTAGGAGCAAGACTCCTGAAGCAAAGGGTCATCAATCCTTAGATGTGGATGCTGTCCGAGTCCGACAATCATAGACTTGGTCTTACTGGCATTCAGCTTCATACTCCAGGCCGAGCACCATGCACTAATGTGCGACAGATCCCTATTCAGAGACTCGGCAACCTCATTACGCATGCTGGGGGCAGGAATCACTGCCATCAAGGTGGAATCGTCGGCATAGTTGATCATCGTGTTCTCTAGCGAGGAGAGCATGTCACTAGTATATAGAACGAACAGCAGCGGGCCAAGTACGCTACCCTGAAGGACGCCAGACTGCACTGCGACGGAGGCACTCAAAACGCCGTCAACACACACTCTCTGCGTTCGCTCAGAAGCAAAATCACGAAGATTGAAAGAACTCCACCCACACCAAACGATTCCAACTTGTACAATAGGCACCTGTGGTTCACTCTGTCAAACGCCGCACTGAAGTCCAACTGTATCAGGCGTGCCTCAGACCCACAATCCAATGCAGAGTGCATATGGTGTGACACCGATAACAGTGCGTCACAAAAGCCCAGACCAGTTCTGTATGCAAACTGACTAGCAGGCAACAAACACGTAGCCTCAGCAAAACGTCCAAGCTTAGCAGTGACAATTTCTTGAACATCTTCGACAAAATGGGCGTCAGCGTAATAGATTGGTGGTTGGCGACATGGGGCGACACCGGACCGTTGGGAATGGGAGTAATATTCCCAGTACGCCAACAATGGGGAAAATTCCCTCGCCGTATCAAACGCCGGAAGATCACTCCAAGCTTAGGGGCGAGAACATCAGCAAGCTGCTATAAAACAGAGGAAACATACCCACCGGGTCCACACCTCCGTGAGGATCAAGACCCTCAAGCAGCACCTTGATAGTTCCAGATCTGAACGACAAAGAGGTTAAATGAGGTTCAGGGTGACACCCATGAGGCAATGGCAATACATCTCGGCTCTTCTTCAAATCATAGTGAGCCGACAAGAGTTCCGCCCTAGCCAACGGATCAGCAGTGATGCCTCCACCGGGACCAACAAGGGGTGGCAACGAAGATTCAGCACCGAAAACTGAACCCTTAAGCTCACTCCACCAACGATGTGGATGGTCAATACTCAGTAGAGACTCCCTACAACGCTGCCTCTGACGATGCTGTACCCTCTCATACACACGCTTAGCCTCGGCCCTACGATCCACATATGTCTGCCACAACGTGCGCTCACGTGAAAGCCGCCAAGCCTGATAAGCCGCTTGTTTAGTTTCAAAAGCTAACCGACAGTGGTCATCAAACCACGGTTTGTCTCGAGACCTCACAAGAATAGTTCTCTTCGGGACAGACCTCTCCAAAATAGAAACAGTCAAGTCGTTGAGCTCAGAGATAGGATCATCACTGCAAACAATCTGATGCCAGGGTAACGCCCTCATTGCTCCAGTAATAGCATTCCAATCAGCCCCACTCTTAACGAACACCACTCTCCTGGTGTCCTAGGCATATCCTGGTTCAGGTTCAATGACATAACCAGATGTGAGTGGACTGAAGTGCAAATAGAGGATCCAACTGACACAGTCATCAAGTCTGGGACATCAGTCATAACGAGGTCAAGACAATTGCCAGCAATATGCGTAGACTCACGAACTAGCTGCACACAACTAAATAAAGTGCAAAAATCTAACGCAGCATCGCCATGGCGATCAGTCGGTGACACAGATCCCAACCAATACCTGTGGTGTGCATTAACATCCCCCACAAAAACAAATGCTGACTTAAGATCCGCACACTGCACCGAGGCCATCGCTGTCAGCAAACAGCCATACAGAGAATCATCAGTTGTAGCGTGTCCGGAATTTTCACCGCAAGAAAATTCGCCGCAGGAAAATCGGCCGCCAGAAAATTCGCCGTGGGAAAATTGGCCGCAAGGAATTTTCGCCGCAACTTGGTACAATCTGCATTCGTGTACATCCTATATCAGGTCATGTTGCCATATCAGGCATCATCGGAACTTTTATCAAATTTACCTTTACCGTATTCACTTCTGTAGTTTATTTTAGACAATATTGGCATG
>LQNS02278170.1:29291064-29306802 GCA_001587735.2 Parhyale hawaiensis
GTCCCGCTGCTGTAGTCTGCAGCGTGGTGAGGGCCATACCCTGAGTTGTGTCCTCCTCCGGAGTAGCCAAAAGCCTGGCCGCCACCGTGACCTCCCGCATGGTACGCGGGTCCAGTACCGAAGCTGTGGCCCGCACCATAGTCAGGGTACTCCCGTCCCTGCTGCGGGAGCGGGCCACTGCTGGGACGGAAATTGCGATCTTTGGAATGAGGCAGCTGCAAATTGGAGATGCGGGAGTTTTGGAAACCGTGCGGCATTTCGGTGTAGAGTTTCATTTTGTGAAAGTTGGGCATTGGCGGGTGAGAATCGGGCAAGTGAGGAGTAGCGGGATTGTAGTCTAATGGTTGGGGAGAGCTGATACCTCCAAAAAATGTTCCGAGAGTCTCAGACGCAGAGTTTCGTATGGACTCCAGAATTGTGCGTCTTCTGTACGGTTTCTTTGGGGGACGTTTCTTTCTTCTTCTTCTTCTCCGGCTTTCAGAATCTTCAGTGGCATCTTCAACAGTTTCATTTTTTGGTAAAGACGAGACTTCACTTTGCTGCTGTAGANATGGATTCCAGAATTGTGCGTCTTCTGTACGGTTTCTTTGGGGGACGTTTCTTTCTTCTTCTTCTTCTCCGGCTTTCAGAATCTTCAGTGGCATCTTCAACAGTTTCATTTTTTGGTAAAGACGAGACTTCGCTTTGCTGCTGTACAGATTTCACAGGGTCGGTCTTCCTTTTAAATTTCATGTTGAATGAAGAATTTGCCTTCGCAGCTGGAAATGAACCATATTTCGTCGAATTTTGTGGCAACTCTTCATCATATTTGAAAATTATTTTGCCAGGACGCGTAGTGCAAAGAATATTCCTAGTGGACGGAAGCTGCAGTGGGGTTGTAACTCGCAACATCACTGAGGGTTTGAAATCTTTGTACTGGGTACCACTTCTTCCGTCTCTTTTCACTGCTACATTATTGCTCCTTTCTTTGCTCGAGTCGCTGGGAACTCCAGGTTGGAAACTCAGCACCAGGCAGACAACGACAAGCGACAATCTCGGTTCCAGCGAAGATTGGACTCTCATGGTGGAGTCCTTAAGGCATGACCAGCAACATCTAAACTTTGCAAGTTTCGTTTGTGCGAGTTTCAGGCGGTCAGATGGCAAGAAAGTGGCGAACAAAAGCGAGAGCTGGAAGAGAAATAACTCCTGCAAAAAAAGAGTACATGTGAGCTAGCAAGTAATGCAATAACGAGTAGCAATTTACAAACACTCTTCACCGTAAGATATCTCCCACAGTAGCCTACTGTCCAATAATCATCAACTACCAGTTTGATGAGCAAACGGGAGTGATTTTCAAGAATCGCAGCTATTTTTAGAGAAAGCTGGTAATGATGACTGCAGAGCACCGGCTAATACCAGGGAAACTATTTCTCTGCAGAGCTGATCTAGGAAGGAAAGGCGATCTTTGAAAGATTGATGACTAGGCAGGATGATGGACTCAAACACGTAGCGCCTCGTTGAGCGCGAGATGATGTTCACAGTAAACAGACGAGTTCGCAGAGAAAGCTTTTAGAGCTAACTATGGAAAGTTCCATTGTGCTCCACATGCTCTTGCTTGTTTAACATTGCGTTACGTTGTGTAAATCAAAACTATTTTCATCGTCCCTCGCCATACTTTGCTGAGCTCTTAATTGCCATAAAATTAATGATAAGACACATTTCAACTTCAGCTTTTCTCTCAAGCTGTCCTCGGCAGCTGATCAGCTGAATACTTCTTCCATAGAAGTAGCGGCCAGTATTGACGTTGCCAATGCTTATAATATGTTTCAGAGGGAAACTGTGGCACTGCAGTCACATTACCCAGTTACATCATTATGCTCCTTAAATTCTATCCAGATGCTTCATATTTTCCGTAACTTATTCCAGTCCGCTTGCAAGACGAACACATTAAGCTAACGAGACTTTTTGAGCACCAGTGCGCTGTATGCTGACGGTCTCTCATCAAAAGACGTCGCGAATTTACGTCACCGATATTATGGTGTTTTAAAGATATTTTTGTCACTATAGGCTACTTCCTCTTCTTTAACCTATAGAAAGTGAAGTTTCTGATTCATAAAATATAGGAAATAATATACAGTCTTTGAAGCTCGTCCATTAGGCATTCTCGTCTTTTACAAATTCTATAGTTGGTATAAGATCTGGAAAACCGAAAGCTAAAGGAGGTTATGTCGTTTCACTAACAAATGTGACACGCCTTACAAAATCTGTCACTTTCCTCAAGAGCAATTTTTCGTTGCAAATTAGGCGCTATCAGAACAATGTAAGCTTATTAAACCAAAGACATTTGTTATGCAAATTCAGGTGTCACATTGACTGGCCTGCAAAATTAAGCGCACAAGGCTTGACTTGTTCGACACCCCCAAACGAGAACGCTGCACGTTGTCTCGAAATTTAGGCGTTTGCTAAACTTTCGAGACCCTCCTCCACAGGAAGGAGTTTTCAGTCGTCGGAAATGCAACTAGGTTGTTACTAGCATCTGTAATACAAGTAAAATTGTGAAAAAAAAAACACTTTTTGCAGCCGCTCCAGGCAAGTGAAGCCTCCTAGACTTAGCTTAACTTTACTGTCGATGATACCTTAAGGATTGTATTCACCCCTACGCCTGTTGTCCGAAAGCAAGCGCATGCATTATACGCCTGTCTTTGCACAAGGAGGGACATGATTACATACGGCGCGGTGCTTGTGTGTTTACATTGGTTTGTTTGGCCATCTGTCTATCAGCGGCATAACTCAAAAATTTCTGGACTGATTTTATGAAATTCCGTGGAACTGTTACCAATGCCACGAGGAACCGTTGATTAAATTTTGGTGATGATGTGGAAAACTTTTGGATTCTGGACTTTTTGAATTTTTCGATAGCGTTACGTTGCGTGATGGAGATTTACGCTCTCTGAGGGCTGCTGTGGATTTCTATATACTTTCTTTAACAATATCTTCTTATGTTAGCATAACACTAGCTGTGGTTGCTCAATTTCCCTAGTGTCTGCTGCGCATCGGTTGAGGTTCGCTCTCAAAACAGTGCCAGTAAGGTTGGCCTGTCCTATTTACAACAATATAGAAACAGTAGAGAGAAACACATTTGTAAACTGCGATACGGAGTATTTGAAGCAGCAAATGCTGCATCAACACAATGAAATACTTGAAGCTAAACAAAATCAGCTTCCAATAAGGGGAAACCATGGCCTAAAAGCTCTAATGTAACGAAGGTGAATGAATTTTTCCTCTTCTAGTTGCACGTGCATGTGCAACCACAGAAAGGAACTGGATCCCCTAACTGGGCCGCTGTGTATGCCGTCATGGTGCTTGCTGAAGATTTAAAGCTTCATGCTGCATGAGTTGCTACAGCTATTAAACTACGTCTTCCATGAGCATATAACGATGTCAGAGCGAAGGTAAGGGACTCCTTACACGACACTGCTGATGAGGAATGGGACGAAGTCCCGCCAGGCCAACAAACGAAAGTGACAGTACTGTGGCCATTCTTCTGGACACCTTCTCTCAACGTGGTGTTTTTTAAGAATTTAATTGAAGCGGCTACGTGTTCACACGGGAGACTGTAAAGAATAGTAGGGTGTCACAGCTACGGCTGTACGGTACACTATTTTCAACTGTTTCCATTGAACGAATGGGAAAAGAAAGAAGCATCATTTACTTCTCTGTGTTTTAACTAAATGCTAATGCTGATTTTGCAGCTGCATCATGAATACCGAATCAGAGAGATTTGACATGGATGAAAGTGTAGCCTGCTCTGAAGCTATTAAAATAGTCATTAAACCTCAGAATATACAATTTGAAATATGTGTTAAAAACGTAGGTGCATTAGCTGCGTTAGCGTTAATTATAGGCACTTGACTATATTACTATAGTTTCTATCTTTTACTTCAATACTGGATGAAAACTGATTAACCTAAACGCCCTGGACAAGAAGCGTGAAAGCGTTCCAGTCTAGTGTTAATACAAGTGAACTCGGACAAAAAAGAATCAAATTGAAAAAAAAAACTCTCTCTGGAAATAAATTACTTTCAGTGAGTCTTTAAATTCCATTGAAGTTAAGCGGCATAGTGACACCAGGATTCCCGACCGTCAAATATGACGGAGAAGAATATGCGACGATGTTTCTTCAGTAAATACGTTTGTTAACGCAATTTAGTTATGACTGCAACTGTTAGCTTAATATTGATCAAGTGATGTAAGTGCTCCCCCAGCATCACTTCTACTGAGCAGTACCATCCTTGCTTCCGACCAGTGACATGAACCAGATATTAACAAGAAGCTGCACATTATTCGAAATACAAACTGCTACAAGTTATCATTGACACCAAATAATATTACTTCAATGTAATCTTTTTTACTTCCACGAAAACTACATCATGAAAAAGTGATTGAGCTGAAGAGAAACAATTACTACCACGAAACCTCTGTTTCCCCCCCTTTTCGTAGCTCATTGTATATTCATTTATACATATAAATATCCACTGAAGAAAATATATGACCCCCTACTTTGTAGCTCCTTCACTTCCTCTGCACATCGAGAAATTAGAGCCGAGTTTTGATACGGGAAGAAGCTAATAATCTCATCCATATGAGTGCTAGGAGATCAAATTTGCTTCAGACCTCTTCGTAGATTGGATATTAAATTGGTCAAACAAAAAGTGCAGTCACTTCTGAAGCTTCCCTAGTTCGCCAACAGCTGTAACCAAGCTTAATTTTGCCCTGCAGTGTCGTTACAGAATTGCCACCACATGTAACCTGGCCTAATTTAAGAAGATCTGTTCTCATCAGAGAGTGACACGAAAGATTACTACAGTGTACGTAAGCAAATACATAAGTATACAAACGCACATTGCCAGTGTTTCCGATATTGTTTTAATTGTTGGTTCTGTAGAGCTGACAAACGTGATGAAGTCATGTTCAGCAATAAAATGAGCCCCAAGAACCTGTCGGTTGCCAATGTTATGGAAGACTGAAATCCATTCAGGGCGAGTTCGACGCTCTCACTTTGCAGAAATTTATCTATTTCAGTTAACATTAACTTGTTCGGAGCTTCGTCATCAAGCGTTCGATTCACTACTTTGAATCAAGACTTAGATCTTAATTGCAAAGCGGTTACGCTAGAGACAACGGAATACTCAAGCACGACCTAAAGCTCTATCCAAAGTGGGGATTCCAGCCCTTGGAATTACCGTTCTGGACGAGGTGAAGTTAAAAGCATTAGTTTACCTCATTCAAAGTTGGCAGACCGAAAACCCCTCAAAACTCCGTGTAGGTTTCACAGAACCGACCACTGAAATTCTAACTGCCAGGACAAATTACATGTACGTACTACATAGCACCCTCAGAATTACTGTGTCGGTCTCACCACGCGGCGTGTAAGATTTGGCACTACGCAAATTACTGATTCGTTTCTAGAAATTCGTATGTCCATGGACGTGACTCAGCTAATAGAACAGACATCTCGGGAGGCTTTGTTGTATGTGTCGTTGGCAGGGAACGCGGATACAAAAGAACACGTTTTGCACAGATGCCGTATGTTCTAGTAACGAAACGGCGCACGATTAGTCAGGTGCAGTTGAAATTGTCTGTTCTGCATGTGCAATAGCTTGGCAGAGTGGGTCACGACTATAGTCATTCGAGCAGTGCACAGCTTTTGTCTATCACATCATCTCTCTCCATTCTGTAGTAAGAATATTCGACGAAGGTAAACGGAAGTCTTGCGTGTACATGTCCGGAAATGCAGACAGGAACTTTGTCTTCGTCATTTTGAATAATTGTGTCGCAGTTGCTAGAGGCAGTCCGATTATATGGAGCCACCTGAAGTCCCCTTTTATGGAGTAACGCTAAGTTGATGGAAGCGTCACAGGTACCTAACTGATAAAGAGCCAACGCCTGAAACTTGAATCAACAAGTCGAACTGAGCGCACCTGTCTGAAGATTCGGATAAGTCAAGCCTCGAAGGCCTAATTTTGCTGCCTAATCGAACGCGCCCGTAGTCGACGGTTACTGAAATGTGCGTCTGCTTTTCAAAATCTACGCGTGGAGAACAGTTCGTCTGTCCAATTCGTTTGCCTGAACTTGAGAGTTTGCCTAAGAATATCCTCATAGAGAATCCTTCTAAATTTCCTTTCTAAATAACATGATTGCAATTATTACAATTTGTGCCAAGTAGCAGCACTTGAAAAATTTCGTCACAGAGCGACGCTAACGTGAGCAGACACCACGCAGGGACAATATTAATACACTTTAAAGCTCAAGAAATGGCTGGAGCTCAGAACTGCTTGCGACAAGCCTTAAAAATATCCGCGAGTTGTTAGAGCTCAAGCTAATCCGGCGGCGGAGAAGGCCGCGCCGCCTCTAATCCTCTCGACACACACGACCAAAGCTCAGGAAACCTCAACTCTACAGAGGCAGACCGACAACTGGAGACTTTCCTCCGACCTGCTCTTTCCCGCCAAAAAACGTCTGCTGCGGCACTGGACCGACCGACCGACCATATGGTGCTGCAGCAGACATGGCAGCAATAACAGTGCTTGCATGAGTTGCATCACAGCCACAGCTCTCTCTTGTCCACGCTGGATAGGGTGATAGAATGGGTCTTTTGGTGGTAATAGCGGGGGACCTCTGCGACCGACCATCGTGAGACCTGGACATGCAGATTTGTCACCGGTGGGTGAATGTGGAGCGGTAGCGGTGTGCTTTCTCGTTTCTGGAATTTGTCAAACTAAGGGAAGGTGCGACGAGCGTGAGATGCCTCTGCACCTTCACTAAAACGTGTTCGCCACGAAATATTTCATATCAGAGTTATATCACACTAGAAAGAAAAAATATTTTCAGTGATAGTTTCCTACAAAATATGTTGTATGCATATTGAAGTGCCTGAAACAATCTGCAAGCATCATAGCGTCAAAAACTAACGCACTCTGAGAGCGCCTACCACCGTAAAGCAGGGCAACAGTAACAAAGAATTAAAATCGGTTCTGAAACTATGATTTCCTCTGTATATCACCAAAATCATTTGTGCCGTCTGGCAATAGTAATAAAGCCTGTAATTTTCATGAAGATCCGTTCCTAACTTTTCGAGTTAGGAACAAACAGTTTGCTGCTAACAAACATTTTGACAAACAATCAAACACGCAAACAGACCAGCCGATCATCACCAAAATTTGATCATTTATGCCTTTTGCCGTCTGTAACAATTCCTGTAAATTATCATAAAGATCCGTTCATAACTTTATGTTATTTTGCTAACAGCCATAAAATCAAACACAAAGACAAGCAGATTACCACTAAAATTTAGAAATTTATTTTTCGTAATATACCTATCAGAAACAGATCATGAATATTTTACAAAAATCCGTTCATAACTTTTTGAGCAATGGCACAAACAAAAAAGAGGCAGATAAACAAACGGTGAGCAAATCTTCACCGAAAGTTAATCATCTGTTACTCCTAACATGTCTAACAAACCGTACAGATTTCATAAAGATCCGTCCATAACTTTTTGAGTTATCTTGGTGACAGACAAAGAGGCAAACAAAGAGACAAGCAGACAGACAAGTAGACTGACCTACACGATGAAAACATAACCTCCTTGACGGAGGTAATAAACATCGTACAGCATATTGTATCGTTGAGTCAACTCGTTATCGACTTGTTCGAAGCAATTACGCTGGCCAGCGAGCATATTGTCTCTGGTATCCTTTCAAGTAATGAAACAAGGTCGAACAGTAAATTGGGTACATTTTACGTGAACTGTTGCAACTGCGGATTCATATAAATTGTAATACTTCATTTTGATCTTTATATTACAGATTTATTATCATTCAATTAAAATACGGAATCTAAACAAAAGATCTGTATTTAACTGGCCATGGATTCAGGGCTACTGTGCTGATTAGAACATGAAGGCTACCGCGCAAACTAAATCATACTGTTTATTGCACATATTGCCTGATAGCAAAGCATTTATGAGGCAAGTGATGATATTTGGATATTTCTACGATACTATTCCTATAAAAACGCCTTTTAACGGCCAGGTAATGGGTTAAAGGGTATAGAGAGGTTTAAGACGAGCAGGGGGTTCAGAGGTAAAGAGGGTTAAGAGATAGAGAGAGTGTCAATCGAGCATCTCCAGGCCCAGAAATTATCGTAATCGTTCCTCTCGATTTCCGCCTGGCTTGGTAAGGTAATTAAGTGAGATTAAGTTAAGTCCTTGACCGAGTTTGCTAAACCCCATTGGGTTAGTACCATGACTGTTTCAAGGCTGTGCGCCGTAATCTTTGACTGACGTTTGTAGAAAGTATTAGAACATCCTTAGTGGTCATTCATGACTAGTTCCTGAGCCAGTTGAAAAATCAGAGTAGAGATATCAGGATTTTGGTGGTAAAATGGAAGATCCTCGGAAACGAGGTAAATAAGCACTCTAGGGTGGTCGCGTGCATCTCTTCAGAAGTCCTGACGGTAATGAAAAGTAAATATCCCGCCACTGTTCGGAGCCAATTCGAGTGCCGGGAAAGTAATGCTTCCTCACTGCATCACGGCGGCACTTGAAATCAGCTCCGTCGAATATCTAAGACTTTTCAATGAAGTATCGTGCTCGGATTCAGAATCTATATCCGTCCTGAGAGAGGCATGTTTGCCTAGGACTGCACATGTTCATGGCTCGACAGCCGTACAGAAATACCTGTATGAAAATATACCTCTTTTGGTACGCAAAATTTGAAGACCTCAAGCTCGTTAGATTTAAACTTTGAGGTGGCCATTTCAAAACCCCTATACTAGACAGCATCACTTCAGTCTTCCTTCCAACCAGTGAAGATGTCGATCCATAAGACCAAATGAAACTACGAGTACCGTACTTGTGCCTCTAGTCGCAGAAGAACTGGGCACATTGTCGATGATATGGGAGCCACCCTGTAAGTGCAGTTACACACTGACACAGTCAGCAAGTGAAAGAATAATTCCCACCACCTACAATCATGCAATTATAACACTTACCCCAATGCTAAAAGGAATATGGATCCACCCAACTATAGACCTGTCAACCTAACTCTTTACCTATATAGTGAAGACGTTTCAAAGAGTGTTTAGGAAGCAGCACTAAGTACAACATTAAGAGAACAATAATCTACTCACATCATATCAAGATGGCTTCTGACGTAAACAATCTACCACACCTCTAATGCTTGAGCATTATGATTCTATCATGATCTTCACTCAGGCAAGGAAAAAATATCTTCTTAACCTCATTAGATTTTGTTAATGCCTTTGATACCGTCTTCTCTTATTAACTCAAGCTCTCTCAGATGGAAATCATTGGAATATATCATGGATGGCTTAATCGATCATTCCTGAAAAATAGAATCGAAAGAGTAATTATTAATAATAAAGCGTCAAACGTGAGCTGCTACTCAGTGGAGTCCTACAGTGTGTGGTTCTTGGTCCGGTACTCTTCTTCATCATGATTTATGACATGGAGACACCTGAGCATATGTTGTGTGCCTCTTTATTTGCAAACCGCACACGAATGTAAGCCGCGATATAATCCGTGGCAGACATGCGTCCTGTCCACTTAGCTTTATTCAGTATCTTTCGCTAGTCATCGGATAACATGCCTTTCAGCAAAACAGTATGTAAACTGTTACGATACGGGCGAAAATCTTCTCTTACTAAAGCAACGTCCTGCACGACGAGCGATAGTAGCAATATTGAAATAAACTTTTAAAAGACCTTGGAATGAAAGCACAAGATATTGCCACTTTTGAGGACCTAGCAGCTAAACCTGTGGCCGCGGGCAAAAATTATGAGAATGGAGGCTTCTAACTTTCTCGTCACGAGAGGCAGACGCTGCTCAGCTTATGGTAACAGCTGGCTCGATGTTGTTCATCTTTTTGGATTCCAAGCAATTGGTTTGACCTAGAACGCCTCGAGACTCTCCAGAGATCGCGTACTGCGAACATAAGCGGCATGCAATAACTTAACTATCATGGAAAAACGTTCTCCTTCAGAAATACTCAATTCAGTGGCGACTCGAACGCTTCACAATCTTATATGGGCGAAAAATTCTACGAGGAATTACTATGCATGCTGATGAGCGGATTGTTGCCTGACACTCGAACCTTATTAGTCGTGCCTGAGTAGTGCAAGTTCAGAAATGTCGGCGACGTGGTTGTAACCGCATATTCCAACGGCCTTACCGTTCGGGGGGGGGGCTAGGTTGTTCAACAAAATGTCAGCTATACTTGAAACGCCCCTATATTTGAAGCTGTGACGTTCAAAAGCTTACTGGACTCATACTTACTAGAAGTACCAGACAAACCAGTTGCATGTAAGCTTCTACGTGCAATGAAAAATAACTCGCTACTAGTGTTTAACCTTCACTAGAATACTGCACAAGTATTGTAATAATATTGTATGAATACCTTCCTACGGGAGAAATAAATGCTTTTCTTTGTGTGTTTCTTTCTTATTTTCTCTCTTTCTTTCTAACCCTCCCGCTTGTCATAGAATGCAAGGTCACCCTACATAAGATGAGTGGTGTACATAACGCCATCTGGATCTAGTCCGAAGAACTTCCAAAGTATTCAAAATGAGCACGAAAGTAGGGAAATATTGCCTCAGCCAAGGGGGCCCTACAAGATGAACGACCTGTACCAATTTGGAAAGGTTCTTCCCTTGCCCAAATCCAGGCTGCCTCTACGTACGTATGTGCATAAAACATTCGCGAGTGCGCAAGCATTAGATTTCGAAAATTTTATTTAAACTATTAAATACTGGGGATTATGCAAATAACATCGTCGTTAACTGGATGAATTCAGTATACTGCCCTCATGTTCTGAACAAACAGTCAGCATCAGACTGTTCTTGGAGTCACACCTCCAGTTACTTCTCTTGAGTGCATATCGCTTTCTCGAAACACATAGAGAACGGCATGAAATTATTTCCTGCAATTAAATTATAGAAAAAAAGTACATTCAGTTGGTATTATGCAAAAAATTTTGAAGATGGGTCAATGTTTTCGTTTTTTTTCTTCAAGGCACGATGAATATGCACAACTTTCCCAATGGATAAGCTCTATTAACATAATCTGTGATGAACACTAAATATATTTCATGCATTTAGATATTAAATACTGTACATCGTAAAAACATAATCAAATACTAAATACTTGTTACACTTTTCAAATATATTTAAATATTGAATACTTATTACATTACGTGTATTTAAATACTTTGGTTAAATACATTGCCTGTTTTCTTTTTCAATCCCAAACGGCAGCAATCCAGTCATATTTATAGCGACTATAGATTTATAACACCATGGGCTGCATAAAAAAAAAATTCAGAGGTTTACTGTTTCTCAACAGATCTTTTTTGCATCTTGCATGTTGAGTTTGGAAATGTAACTTGCTTTGCTCAATTAGGTCAGATTTTTTGCTATTTCAGTTTTAAGAAAACAAATGATAACCATATATTAATCTTTATATTTTTCAGATACTGGTTAAATAACGGAAAACATGTAACCGATGCCTCTGCGTTGTACATTTGGAGCATCCCTCTTGGGGCACCAGCAGTAGCCTGCATTCTGCAAGCATATTCACTTCCCTACGGCCCTGGTACATCTCCTCCATTACTCGAATAACCTTGAGAAAACGATCTCATAGCTCTTCGCTGAAGTCATCACAGTTATCCGGAATATAGTCAAAATGCGAACCAAGGAAATGCATTTTAATGGACATACATGCATATAGAGCTTGGAATTTTTCAGGAGCTAATTAACAATACGTTCATATTCTCGATTTTGGTGATTGCCTAGGAATTTGATTACAATAGATACAATAACTGGTAACTCATTCTCCCTACCTACGGTGTGGTCATTTTGGCCGTTACTCAACCTATATTTCATACCTTTGTTAAAATAAAGTATAAAATACTTATGCACGCTCTCTATAGTTCCTTTATTGATTTATTTTAAAAAGTGAAATTCAGTATACATAAAATTCATCAGATAATACGTTATTGTCAATAATTTGTGTTTTTAAAATTGATATAAACGAAAACCTGACCTGATTGGGCAAAATTATTTGCATTACTGAATTCAAAATACAAAAGCCATATAGGAACACGAGACACCCTAAACCTCAAAATTGATGCAGACCAATGTAATATAAAAAGAGTAGTTTAACTTCCAGCTCATAAAGTAAAGGTAAAGTCAACTTAGACCACACACTCACCTCGGAAACCCACATGCACTGCTTTGTGCTGTAGGTATAGGCCCACTGGCCCCAGATGAGTAAGTGTAGTTGAAACCGACCTCGGGTCACCAAGAACTATGGCGCCAATTTGACGGAAGGAACAAATAACCCGAGACCCCACCCCCTCATCTCTGAGGAAGGCAGTTCCGCCATGATGCCGTGCATGCACACTGAATTGCCGAGTCAGCACACCAAGATCTGCAAAGATCTCGCTGCCTGGCTGGGCATCGAACCAGCGAGCGATACAAGGTGAAGTCGTGCGTTACATTCATGTAAACATAAAAAAGCCACAGAATAATTCAGACACGAGCGCTTCGAGTGTGTGGTCAAAACCGATTAAGCCAAGTCCACGTGACTTGACTCGTTCAGAAATACAGACGAACTTTAGCTTTGTCCCTTTGATTCGTGTTGCAGATGCTAGAGGCAGCCGATTAGGCTGAGCTCCTCCAGTTTCCGGAGTACGAATACGTTTATGGAAGTCTCACAGGTACTGAGAGGTAGTGCCTTAAACTTGAATCAACAATTCGAAGCCAGGGCACCTGTCTGAAAATTCGGACAAGTCACGCCTCGAAGGCCGAATTTCGCTGTCCGATCAAACGCACCGGAAGTCATTTCACCAGAGAATTGAGTGAGAGCTTCTTCGGCTTCGTGGTTAGATTGGAGACATGAAAGAGTTCGATACCCGCTCGGCTACTTTACAAGCACGAACAAAGCTGCGTGGTATGTCTCATTATATTATTGATGGTGTTGTGCCTTGTGATTTGGTGTCAATAATGACGGCGGAGAATTTGTGATGACCCTTCTTGTGGTGCCCGTTGCATCATCGCGAAGATATTTTTGGACAGAGCCATACATGTATATAGAAGGGAGCTCTCTATCTGGGTAGTACCGCGTGCTGACTGAACATGCACTTTATGATTTCTCAGGTAGACGAATGAGCTCCCTTCTACAGTATGTTACCTTTAATTACGCAAATACAACTTTTTTCTTATTTTTTAAGATAAGTGTCAAACATTTAAATTTAATAGTAAGTTAGCGCACAGGTATGTTGTAATTATATAAACAATAAGAGAAAAAATAAAACGGAACCATTTCCCACGTTTTGGCAACATTTGCTTATCGTACGGGCTGTGCTACTATGACAGATTATGCAGCATCACTCTCTAGTCAACCTGGACAAGAAAAGCTGTTTAGCCAGGGAAGAAAAGATCAAAGTGAACTCGTTATTGGATTCTAATAAGACAACACTCTAAGTTTCCAAGGAATTACAGCGTGATCACCGAACAATAAGGCTTATGCAATTGAAGGTAAATCAACCGGAAATTACGGATAGAGCCTCTACAAGAAAACTGACTGCTCGGAATATGCTAAATTTGAAGGTTGCTATGGCTAGAAAACAACGTTCTACAAATAAGGCGATATTTGAAGACGCTGGAGCCCCAATACTAAGCAGAAAGACACGATGTGAGGTTTTTCAGAAGCTAGGGAAAGTGAAAAAAGCAATTAAACGACCACTTCTAACAAAAACTCATAAAGAAAATAGGATCAAATGGGCTGAAAAGCACATGAAAACTGATTTCTCCAATGTAGTATTTACTGACGAATGCAGAGCCACTCTTGATGGTCCAGATGGATGGGCGTCTGGATGTGTCCTCCATGACCGACCTCAACAGTCACGGCTTAAGCACCAACAAGGTGGTGGAGGTGTTATGTTTTGTGCCGGGATAGTAGGTGACATCCTTATTGTTCCATTTGAAGTGGCAGAAGAAGTTAAACTGAATGCAGAAAGGTACTGCCAGTTTCTTGAAGCCAACTGGATTCCATGGCTTAATGAGTAGACTATCGCACGCAGATCCAAATTGGTATTTCAGCACGATAACGCTCCCTCACACCGCGCACGGTACACTGCTAACTGGCTTGCGGATGGAGGGTTTAAATCAAATAGGATTATGACGTGGCCAGAGGATAGCCCCGATTTAAATCTCATTGAGAACATATGGGCGATGATCAAAAGGAAAGTCTATGAAGGTGGTCGGCAGTTTTCGTGCAAAGTAAGCCTGTGGAATGCAGTAAAAACAGCTGCAGATTCTATACCATCATCTGAACTAACAAACCTGAAAGTCTGTTGATAATCGCCTTATAAAAATCATGAAAAATAGAGGTTGCCACGTTCAAAATTAACTTGTTATGTTTACCACTAGTGAACACTTATTTCAGTGCTTATTGAATTTTTTTTTTTTTTTATTATTTCTTGGTTTTGGACGTTTAATAAAAATATGCCTGTTCACTTGTATTTATTTTCCTTTTCTGTTTTTATTAACCCTGTTCCACAATCTGAGATAACAGTAAAATCTCGTAAATAAGCAAATTGTATGAAAAACTTAGCAAATTGCTAAATATTTATTTTATAAGTGCTGTTGATATTTGTAACATATCCATATATTTAGTAATATTGATATTTCAAAGTTAGACACATATCTTGAAAAATATAAAGTAAAAAATTGTCTTTACATAATCATAGATAACATACTGTATACATGTAAGGCTCTTACTAACTTGCTTGTGTTGGATGCGATGCAACTGCCAACTTCAATTAGGGAACCGTATAGATAAGCGTGCAAGGCTTAACAAAACAAAGCTTTCTTTTCTGATACGCTAAAAAGCAATGTTTTTTTTTTTTTTGCCACAGTCGATATTGCTTTTAATGAATACGGAGCTCTGTATCCAAGATACTCGATGGTATCATATAACTCCGACTCGAAAAATTCTTCCTCAAGAGAAAACTTGTTCTGTTGGAAGAAGATCCCAAATTAGAGAAAACAATTTGCTGCCGAGAAATCACCGTGGTCTTTACGCACCTTCTGGGGGCTGATGAATATCTTTCCATTTGCCTCGATCGTTATCAAAATAAGAGCGTCAGTGTAAACTAAGGGCAGCCGAAGTTTGGGGGATGAATGAAACCTCAGAAGCGAGTTGGAGATCACGATACGCTTAATTGTCCCCCCACAACACCCTCCAACAATACCTAAGCCTCTAATCAGAACAACACACTGTAAATTTAACGCTAACACAAAATGCATCAGAACGCGTAGGTAGGCAAAGCAGAGAAAATGTAGTTAGACGAATAGGTTATTAAAAAGAGACACGTAGGTACGTGACGCGTGACAAGCACGGTAAGGTAGGTAATGCGTGACAAGCACGGTACAGTAGGTAACGCGTGACAAGCACGGTACAGTAGGTAACGCGTGACAAGCACGGTACAGTAGGTAACGCGTGACAAGCACGGTGCAGTAGGTAACGCGTGACAAGCACGGTGCAGTAGGTAACGCGTGACAAGTACGGTACAGTAGGTAACGCGTGACAAGCACGGTACAGTAGGTAACGCGTGACAAGCACGGTACAGTAGGTAACGCGTGACAAGCACGGTACAGTAGGTAACGCGTGACAAG
>LQNS02278170.1:29350880-29362547 GCA_001587735.2 Parhyale hawaiensis
TTCGTGATTAATTTTAGAGGTCAAACAAATATACTACGAATGGTTAGGCGAGATGTAAGGTAGACGGACTGCGTAAGGAAAGACAGGAGTAAGCGAAGGACGTCAGCTCAGACGGGTTGGATTGAGTTAAAGGCACTATACCTCAGGTTAAACTATGGCGAGTGAAAACATTTACCAACCGTAGAATATCCACGGGTCCCACAGAGGACAGCTACCTAAATTGGAGGACAACTGTCCCTATAGGAGGTAAACTACCCCTTAAATTGGAAGGACAACTACCTTCTGGGAAAACAATGACCCGTAGCAGGACAACAACCCCTGGGAAGTTAGCTACCCCCAGGAGGGCAACTACCGATTTGCAATAATAAACACGATTAAATAAGATGTGCAACTAATTACATTAAAATCCAACAACAAGCATACCGGTAGAAGGAAATCTTCCAAACACTCAAAATAAAGTTTGTAAACCGTGAATATTTTCACGGGTCCAGCTAGTTCATATAATTATCACCGTGTAATTATGGTGGTGGAGGTGGCATAGTTACGTAAATTCATTTAAGTCCATTTAGGATACATTATTGGATCCTCCACATTAGTGACTGATACTCAGTGGTATAAAGATGCCTATGATACTCTAGTTTCTATGCATAATTTACTATTCTACATTGAATGATGCCTTATTATGATTGTGAAATTGTTAATGTATGCTGCACATTAAGTGAAACACGTAGCGCTCGGGCAATGTAGGAGGCGCTCACTTTAGCTTATACATAATGCTATCTACACCAAGTTTTACAAAGGAACACTGGTGATCCATCTACAGCATTTTCAAATTGAAAAGCATCTCTACTTTAAATAAACCCATAAGATATAGTCCATTTTGATTTACCCTGTAAGTAAAGTAAAACTTCTCACAATACAAGACATGGATGAAAAAACTTACGTTGATGGTTTTCACAATCCGGCTGCAGTTCAGAAAGTTACCTACAATGCTTTGGGCAACACAGGTACGTAAAACTTTGTGGTGAATGCATAGGCTATATCAATACTAGCATTAAACATTTATATAAGAACTACTTAATGTCCTACGCTCATACCAATTAATGGTCTAACAATGGGAGCCAATTATATGAGAAGACTCTCAGGGCTCTGGGTTTCCACCATCGCATTTACGTTGATGATGGATTTGGGGATGGTTTTTGAGATTGTCGTGCACTGAATCTATTTTACGCTTTCCTAACCTATCCTAGTTCTTAAACATTCAATACATCGTCTAGCACTATCCAAACCTACTGTACCTCAACTATAACCCCAACATACCTCGTTTTTGGGCACATTCAATTTTGCCCAAAATTAAGCCCTAGAGGCTTGACTTGTTCGAAACGTCATGCAGGTGCGCTGGCTTCGACCCAATGAATTGAGTTTCGTACTGTGATCCTCAATCGGTTACACTTGAGACATTTAAAAACTCAATCTTGTTCCTTAATATGAACTTTTGAGCAGGCCCAACGCAATTGCGTTGCTTCTTACACGTGCAACACGTTTCAATGGGACAAAGCCAGAGCTTCTGTCTGAATTTTGGCGCTCAGTCGAACATGCTTTAATGCGTCTCCACGCTTACCGTTACCTCGTAGCAAATTTTGAGTTATCAAAAATGCAAAACAATTTACTTGTAAGAGTTCAGTAGTCCTGACAACGCATACGTGAGGAATCATTCCCTCCCGCTTCTCCTAAACTGAAAAGGTGTTTTACTTTTCTTTCTAAAGATTTTAAAGACTGCAGATGACAGTATAAAGAAGGCTGAATTCGTGATCATTGACTAATATCCTAGCACTATTTATTTTGGTCTTATAGCGGCCTGAACCACATATAGTAATAAGAACAAATATTACCTACACTTAGTCCTACGAATCAAAATTTTCCTGAAATTTAGTAATAAATTTTATGGTAATTGCTGAAAATTGCACGTTACAGTAGCTGATCAGAGACATGTAGTTATTATAACATTTTTTTTAACACCCCACCAAAATTTTTATTTTTGGAACCAAAATTGATCCTCGTACCATATATTTTCAAATTTTCAACTACGTATTGCACTTGGTTGCAGTAACTAAATTCTAATGGAGGCTAAGCTCACCAAATGCCTGCAGCCAGTGTTGATGGCATTATTCTTGGTGTTTATCGGCATGAGACTACTTTGTAGTAGATATGTGCACTATCTACTGATGAACAGGTTATCATAAGTGGGTAGAAACTACAGCGTAAATGTTCGGGACGCAGTGGTTAGGTAGATATTCCCTTAATTTCTATATTTAAACCTTAAATGCAATCGGCTGAGAATGTCCAGCCCGCACTGACGTGTCGTAAACATGCTTCTTGTTGCATACAGTTGAAAGGTTGCTGGGACTTAGAGATGTGTATATCTCAAAAAGGCTGATCGTCATATACGTCCATGGTGGTGGAGGTGCTGTACAGAAAACCGTATTAACCATTAGTGATAGTTCATAAACTGGTCGTTGCTAAACCTAACGAGTAGCATTCTATTCCTAAAATTACACGAACTAATGTATATGGAAAGAAACCCGTTTGATTGAATGAACCAACAAGTTCTGTACATACTGTAGATGTATACTTATAATAAATGTTTACGCTGGGCTTTCTCCATGTCATATTTATTGTTTAGGCTAATATGCACAGCGTCAAATGGATTTACAGCAAAAAAAAATAATGTTTATTGTTGTCGATATGACCTTTACTGCAATGTTAACGACTGCAAGACTGAGATTCTCTAAACTTGATAGAGAAAGCTCCAACCAATCATTAATTGGATAACTGTACGCAGAACACTTCTATTTAAAATGTTAATCTGCCACATATTTTTCCTGTGCTTCAAAGGCCTGAGGGTATCGAGGCTGGGCATTGGGACAGCATCCCTTGGCGACTGCTACGAACAGGTAGGAGAAGATGCAGGCATCGAGCTGGTGGTGGAAGGCGTCAAGGCTGGACTGAATTATATCGACACGGCGCCATGGTACGGCAACAGGAAGAGCGAGACAGTGCTTGGCAAGGTAAGATATTCAANGCCTAAGCACGCACTTAAGAGGCTCGTCTCCACAGATCAAAATCTATCCGCACATATATTACGCGTCATTGGTAATGACTGTGAGCGTGACAGGTGCGCTCCATTAGCAACTGCCCTTACAGAGAGGTGGCTACCTAGGAACTGCGGGACGTGGGGTCTACGGCACAAGTGTGCCCTAGACCCCACGTCCTGTAGTGTAGACCCCATGTCCCCCTACTGCTGGTGAGGTAAGTCGTTGGCAACACTGAATTGTTGTAAATCGGCCAGGTTCCCTGATGTTGAACAAGAGAGTAGATGGCATACGTAAGCGCATGAGCAAACCGAATACAAATGTTAACAAACATCTGTTAGCCCTTGTTAAGTTGTTTTCCTGATTTCAAGACTGACAACGTGCAGTTGTATATGAAATTATGAGTGGAGCATTTTATGAATACATTTATTCCAAACCTGATTTGTCACAAACTGAAACGAACCATCCACCGAGTGTGAAGAAAGCAATTTTTTCAACTAGAGTACTGCTTGAAGGTTATGACGCCTTAATGGGCTGCCAAGCCTATCCTGTATATGACTGAACACGGTGACAGCGATAGGTAAGCCACTACATGATGATTATCCTGCTTTGCTTTCCTAGATATCTAAGAAAAATAAGTATAGCACCCTACACTATTTATAAGTTGTGCTGACGCTCCTGAAATTTACTTCGGACGTATTCGATTGGGACATCGCTCCCGAATATTTGAGTACATTTGACTTTTTGAACCGCTTTAAGCGTGTGTCAATCGAACGGATTTTCGGAGATACGCTTATAATATTAACCTAAGCTGTGATGTCACTAGTTAAACCTGTCTTACGTTCCTAACACTTAGAAGTTAAGCATCCTTGGAAGTAAATCTCATGGATTTTTTATTCGCAAGCTGCAACCATGCCGTTCCCTAAGATACGTGAAGTATGGAAGTGGCTCAGCTAACATTTTAGAGGTTATTTATTATACCTACATTGGACGCGAATCACGCGATAGTGATAGTACTATGTAACCTAAACAGAACACAACACTAGTCCGCGCGAGTGATTCATATGTTTTCATCATTTCACAATCCATGGCATGGGTATATGGTGCCAGAGCAATATACTTAAGTTAACCTTAGGAGAAGTTTTCTTTTATTCTTTTATTGCTGTTATAGAAAACGAACTAATCTATTTTTTATTGTTGTTTTAGGAAGTTAAAATTGCAAAAAAAATTGCTTTTGTTGTTATATTAATTCACCGAGAGGAAAAAAGTTTGTTTCCATGCTACCATTGTTGTTTTTTACATTGGGAATAAAGTCAAGTGTATTAGCTGAAAAAAGTCAAACGACCTCTGGAGCAGACTTGAGTTCTAGGCCCAAGCCGGTTTCACTCTATTTAAACTCAAGTCAAAGTATCGAAAAGAACGGTCTGAAATAATAATGATAATTAGCTATTATTAAGAACACAATGGGTTCACAAAATATGCTTACAAGCTTACAAGTACAAACAAATGACGTTCCGCACGACTTAAGCTAAGCAACTTGAGCTTATGTCCCAATCGAACACGCCCTTTGTACACTATACTTGAACTATGAAGCTAGTGAGTTGTCGAGTAAGGATTTCTGCCATTCAATAATTGGCTCAACCATTCAGGCCCTCAAGAAAATACCTCGGAAAGCCTACTACATCGCTACAAAAGTCTGTCGATATGGACCTGGTGTCGAGCCGATGTCTGACTTCTCTGCAGAAACTACTATTGCAAGCGTAGACAAGAGTCTCGAACTGCTGGGGCTAAATTATGTGGATGTCATTCAAGTGCACGACAGCGAGGACGCCGAAGACATCAGCCAAGTCATCAACGAAACATTGCCGGCTCTTCAGAAAGTGAAGGATCAAGGGAAGGCAAGGTAATATTTTGTTTGCCGCACAAAATATTCTATAGTGAAGACATTTTAATGTATAACATAATTTTACATGATTAAGCGAATTATTGCAAGATCGCAGATAATTATAATTATTTCTGCTGCCTTGCTACAACGAGCGTCAGTCATAGGTATAGTGGCCGCAAAAACGAATTTTTCTCCTGTGCCTCAAAAACAAAGGGTTGTATGAAAAATGTTACTTCACCCCAGGGCCACACACAAATCCCCGCTCCACAGTCGGTCCGTGATCTATCAGAGCTCGAGTAAAGTACATACCTGTTGCACTGGTCCACGGGCCCCTTCTTTCCTATCTTTTCACTTATTTTGGCACTATACCAAAAGCTACCACGGCATCACAATGGGTCGGAAGAAACATATCATTGAAGAAAAGGCTCGGGCCATTACCCTAATCGAGCTGGGAGTGCCGTTGAGCCGCGTCTGTCAAAGTGAATGTCAGCCGAGTGTCCCACTTCAAGGGTAAAAATCAGCTGCCGCACATCCTGTCGGGACCATAATGCCACGCAAAGTAGGATGTGGTTGATGTTGGTGCAAGACAAAGACAACACCATGTCAATCGTTGCTGATGTCTTTGTCTTGCACCCACATCAACCATATCCCACTTTACGTGGCGTTATAGTCCTGGTAAGAAGTGCGGCAGATGATTTTTGTTACGCATGAACAGGGACACTTGGCTGACATTCAGTCGGACAGCTACGCGGTTCACCGGCATTCCCAGCTCAATAAGGTGACGGCCTGAGTCTTTTTTCCAATGGATGGCTTCTTCCGACCCATTGTGATACCGTGGTGGCTTTTTGATATGGTGTCAAAATAAGTGAAAAGATATGAAAGACCAGTACGTTAGACCAGTGCAACGTACTTGTACTCTGCTCAATCTCTGATAGATCATAGACGCTGTGGAGCGGCAATTTGACGGTGTGACCCTGAAATGAAGCAACACACGTCATACCACCCTTCTCTCCCCTCTCATATGACGGGGAATGCAAAAATAAAGTCATTGACATATTATGCGATTACTTTCCTTTTGAGGCATAGGGATAAACTTTGTTTTTATGGCCACTGTATTCTGATGAGTCGTTGATGGGAAGAATAGTGAGCTTTTGGATATGGTATCTGGTGTCCCACAAGGTAGTGTTGTGGACCTTTTATCGTTCATCTTCTATACAGCGAACCTGTTTGATCTTGTTCATAATTTACTTGTTGGCTACGCTGATGATGTTACTTTACTGGCCGTTTGGAAGTTTCAAAAGTCATTGGCGTGATTTGGAGGTGATTGATTCCTGGTGTTCTAGGTGGAGTATAAGGCTAAATGCAGGTAAGACTAAACTATGCTCGTGTCTAGTTCGCGCACAGTGAGACCTGCTCTTTCCGCACTCATACTGGATGGTGTTTCAGTTCCTGCAATTAATGACCTGGAAATCTTTGGCTTCAATTTTGATGCAAAGTTGACGATTGAGGCCCATGTCCATTCAGTTGCCTTACAAGTATCGCAGAAAATCGGTCTTAGGCGACGTGCTTGGAGGGTGTTTAATTCGGTAGAGCTGACACGTCGCTGCTTTAATTGCTATGTCCTCCTCATTCTGGAATACTGCTCCTATAGTCTGGGTTTCTACCGCTGATTGTCATCTGAGTCTGCTAAACAGAGTGGTTCATCGATGTGCGTTCATCCTGGGCGGTGTTGTGCCTTGTGATCTGGCGCATCGTCGCAGAGTTGTTGGGGTTTGCTTCCTCTATAAAATATGTAATTGCCCTAGTCATCCACTGTCGATTTTTCTTCCGGAGTCATTTCCTCGGGTGAGATATTCTCGACGTACTGGAGCTCCTCATAAGTTGGAGCTGGAACCGGTACGATGCCGTAGAAGCCAGTATTCTCGTGTTTTCGTTTGTTTTTCCATCGTTTGTAGATGTTTGGAATAGTCTTGATGGCTCTGCCTTTGTTGGTGCGGGTATTGACAGCTTTAAGCAATTTGTAGACACTGTGATTCTTAGATCTCTAATTTTCTCTTTCTTTTTTCTCTTGCTAGGCTGGTTACGTGGGGGTTGATAACTTTACGGAGTTTCCTCCGTTCTCACGTCGCCCATCTGGTCTATGCTAATAATAATTAAACTTTTCGCCCGCAACGTACATTCGTCTTTTGACCTATTTTTCAACTGACTTCACTAAAATGTTTCAGATTCATTGGGATTACGGGTTACATCTTCTCGGTGTTGCAACACGTGCTGAAAAATTCCACTGTTAAAATCAACACCGTCCTTAACTACTCCCGCAACACGCTCATCGACAAGTCCTTAGTCGACTACATACCGGAATTTCAGGCAAGTATGCAATATGCATCCTCTTCAAAAACAATTGAATATTTAAAAATATTAATGCCGAAAAGAGTATGACGCACTATGCGTGCTGTGCAATATGTAACAACTAGCGCGCCCGCGCCCTCAAAATGACAGCGACGGCGCGGAAATTTTGGTCGCCCTTCTTCACTATTCATACTTTCGTTACTAAAATATAGGGCCTAGTTATGAAGGATGCGCTACAGCGGTGAATTCAATTTGTCATAAGATATGAGCGCTCTCTGTGCTTCAGTTCATCTGAATTGCGCACTCCTTCCTTTCCTTAGATGATATGCAAAAAATAAATAAATTTATATTATCAAGCAGTGAGGCATCAGTGAATTTAATTAAATTCCCAGCCTTGAATCCTGTCTACGCTACGATACAACTTCAGCACATCGAAAGTTTTGCGTCCAAGCTAAATCTGCTATGTCTAAAAGAGAAAGCAAGCTGGAAAAATAATTACCGGCACTGTGTCTACTGCACCGTGAAAAATCGCTTCTCCTGTGCTTTGTTGTCCATCTAGTCATTTTGTATGTTGTGAACTGAGATTTGCATGTTGTGAACTAAGAACAAATTTAATATCATCAGCGGTAAGGAAAGTTTTAGATAGCTCCATTGTTTGTATTTCGTCGCTGTTGGAGCAAAAAGTGCATTCAAATATTATATCAAAATTAGTGGCCGGCGTTGTCAAAAAATAAAAGTGAAAAATTAGCTTTGAGGGTAAGTCCCCTCGGTTGTTTCAGCGTCTGTGGCTGCTGTAGTCGTTACTAGAACGTATCCCAACGCTATCCTAACTTGCCCTAGTTCTTGAACCTACCTAGTTTAGCACTATTCTAACCTATGTGCTTGATCTAACACTAACATACCTGACCCAACTTAGCATACCCACCGGTGGCGGCAGAACCGCCACCGAAAGGGCCGCCGCTCTACGTTGCATCTGTAAGCTAGGATGCTCAGTGTATATTCTGTATACGTGTGTAAATGAGGCAGTTAAGTGGCACATCGTATCACCTCTGACATGTACGAAAACGGTCATGCAGGCGAGCTCAGGTTCATATATATGCATGTCCCAAGTTCGCCCGACTGCAAAACGGTACCGTATCATAGATACCATCACATTATGTTGAACGATCGAATTTCTCCCTACCTTATTTTCATCAAATGGATTCTGGCTATTGCTTTTTTTTTAATATTTTTATTGCATCACTTACTCACGTTATTCTTTATACTTGAGTTCATTTATCGACCTAAGAGCCTTTCGCTGAACAAAAAAAAAATGATTTAAATGATATCGTGGTTGATCTATAATACCGAGTCGAAATTAATATTTTAGGTGATGCTTGACTGCCTGCAATAAGTAACTAATTTTTCCCTATGTCAGGTAAAAAACTTTTGCTGCTCAGAAAATATGGAGCCTAGTACGCTTATTCTTACGCTGCGTTATTTAAATTGGCAGTTGTATAAGGAACGTCTTGTGGATAAATTAAATAAAGAGAGAATTTTAGGTATGCTTATTTTTAACAAATTTTGTGCTTTTATGTCTTTTTAGGGATTAAAGTTTATAAATTTTTTTTAATTTTTTAACTTTTAAGATTTTAGTTATTTAACTCTCTAAAAAAAAATATTAAAAAAAACTATCATCGTGCATTATTCACTGCTATTTTTATGGCCGTGTACGTAATTAAATGGTAAGCTGTGAGCAGGCAGCCGGTGTGGGAATTCTGAACGCGTCCGTCACCGGCATGGGTCTGCTGAGCTCCCGCGGACCCCAGCCCTGGCACCCCGCAAGTGAGGACATCATCGCAGCTTCTGGTAAAGCGAGGGCCATCTGTGAGGTGAGGACAGCCAGGCCGCGCAGGACATATAGTAACACGTATTTTGCGCCCACGATAACTAAATTGAGTAAATTCATAGATAAGTTTTCTATTTCGTAAAAACACGCTGTTTTCTTGTCAGACGCAATGACTTAACTGAAAACTATTACCAACTTGCAGAGAAATGTCGTCATTTATATTACCGTTGCCGATGGAAGAAACGCACTGACAAAAACTATTCACTCAACATAATTATGCTAAACGTCGGCACTAAATATGCGGAAAAATTAACTTGCAAGCAAACCTTGAAAATAGTTTGTTCTGCGTAAATGCGAGGTCGGAAAATAGTTTGTTCTGCGTAAATGCCGGAGGTCGCTCTTCAAAACTCAGCCACTTAAAATTTTCGAGTCTCTAGCGCCTGGATATACGGGCATTCGTACCTGATCAACTACTGTGAAAGACTCGCTATCTCGCTATTTCTGTGGCTCCTATGCTAAAAAAAATTACGGGGGGATGAAGAAATTCAGCTTATTATATGAAAGAAATGGCGTAGAAAATATACTTAATTTTTACTAATCCGTCCGTCTGTAGAGTTGCCGCAAAATAAAATGAAGCGATCTACCGGCGTAACACGAAATACGCAAGTTAGATTACATTCGCTGTTCCATCTTAGAGAGCGGGAGAGCTTTTGTTGAGGAACGCGCTAGAACGGGCGAGTAACTACAGAGTAACACTGTCGCTTCTTTCAAACGAGTCTGTTTAAACTACATGACATGGAAGAAAAGTATCGTGCTCCCAATTTTCTAGACCAGGGCGTGTCTGTACTCTGTAGTGCGTGTTATAAATCAGAAAGTATCTAGTAAATCCATTTTTGAGTCCTCCACCATTCGGCCACATTACCCCCAGACGAGGAAATATCGGAACGCTGTAGCACCAACAAACACGACAGCATGGATGGATGAGGTGCTAACATCTGAGGTGGCGTTGGACCCTCCAATAGCAAATATAATACCAGAGGAAAATTTGGACACCCTCCAAAACGATGCCATTACAATGATTCATCCCTGTATTACGACACAATGCATGGCTTCTTGCGACACCTCCACGTTGACGCTAAAGGACCTATTACACGGGCGTGCAATGTCTGGTAAACAGCGGGTAGAATCATGGAAAACATGCCCGCCGAACATTGAGGTGCAATTACACGAGACGGTGAAATCTCGAGGGCACATCGGTCGGGCAGCTCTAAATTACGTACTTTTCATATTTATATGATTAAACTCGGTGGAAAATCTACGAGTTTTGGACTGCCTTAGCTACTACAACTGATTTTTTTTTAAACAATTTTTCAACAATTTAAAAGGCTTTAAACCAAATAAATTAGATGTTTTCTTGATAATGCCCCAGTGGCGTAGCTGCAAGGGGGCGTGGAGGGGCACACACCCTCCCCCAAAAAAGTCACCTCCTCCCCAGTCGGCCCCCATACTGGAAATCAGGCATTGGAAAAAAATTGTGTAGCCTAAAGTATAGGTTTTCGTTGTTTTCCCTGCATGTCTTATTGGATTCTTAAAGCTCCTGGTAAAAGAGTATCCTAGTTATATCTTAAAATTTGAAGAGAGAACATGTACGTGGTCCCTGTAGCCAACTTTCCCCCAAACAAAATGTTTGTTTCTTACATCGTTCACCGCGGCCGAGCATAACACTTACGCAGCTTCATGTATCGACACAATGACAGTGTTTCTACTTCTAGCAGTTGCAGCGTAATACTAGCAGAATTCTGCCGGAGAGAATTGATCTCGCTTCAAGCGTGGAGAAGCTAGAAGGCAAGCGCAGCAAAGAAGAGGCCATTGACCAGTTTTGTCAGGAAATCAGGGAATTCGTTCAAAACTTTCATGAAGACTTGTCACCAGTACCCAGGGCACCCCAACTTCCACGGCACATGGAAGAATACCATTTGCTAGAGGTGACTGGACAGCTATAGACCGTGCCACGCCAAAACTAGAGTTCAGGGTAAACTTCATGCTCCTTGTCTTCGACAGGATGATTTTTGTTTTCGACAGGATGCTCCATCAGCTGAAACGGACATTTAATAACCAAAACCGGGATCTCTTATGGAGGTGCTGAAGCTCTGTCACCATCTAGCAAGAACTTTCTGGCCATTTAACCACCTGACGGATCCGCAGAAGATTCATGGAGCCAGCAAGGAGGACGACCTGCAGCATAACATCTAATCTAATACTAATAATAACCGTCGTGTGTTTATATATAAATATATATATATATTTATATATATATATATTTATATGTTTGGTGTCACGCTCTTAACGAAATAGATAGGCGGAAATTAGCCCAGGTTGGAGGCTCTGGTGCAGAAAATAGGCCGGGTTGCAGAAGATGGCAAACGTATCTTAAGCAGGGACAGATGAAATTCCAACAATGAAGACATCGCAGGCTTAGTCTGATTTGTACGAGTATTAGCTTCTCAATACAT
>LQNS02278170.1:29432065-29443543 GCA_001587735.2 Parhyale hawaiensis
CTACATTCTACTAACATAATGGCAATAGCTCATAGAGGATCGGGGTGTAAGTCCCGGTGTCTTTTTGGGAATGGGCCTTTTGGTTCGTCTACTGCCGCCTATCTAATCTAATCTAATCTACTAAGAAGGTATCGTCTAAGTATCTTCTGTAATACGGAGTCTTAAAATCCTGTTGGTAGTTCTGAATGTGGGTTTGTTCAAATTTATTGGGAAAAATGTTAGCTACTATTGGAGAAAGAGGTGAGCCCATTGCTAATCCATCAATTTGCTGATATATTTTGCCATTGAATTTAAAATAGCTTTCAGTGAGAACCAGTTCTAGAAGTGTCCTCATCGTTGTTTTGCCAAACCATTATAAATAGCTGTTCCATCGCTTTAAACCTTGTCAAGAATATTTTGAATAGCTTCCTTCACAGGGATATTGGTGTATAACGATTCAACATATACTCTCACCATAAAATTATTGCGAGCATCACGCCGATTAAAAAGTTCTTCAGAAAACTATATGACTGCTTTACAGTGAAATTGTTATCTGCAAAAGGGCTGAGTAGCGGAACGAGCAGTTTTCCTAACTTGAAATTATGCATATTTATGGCTGACATGATAGGACGGAGAGGATAGTTAGGTTTGTGGACCTTCGGTAAACCGTACAAAGAACCTAATCGGGATCCAGAGACACGAGCAGAGTCATAAAATTCCTCAGATATCCAACCATTCTGCTTAAAATTTCTGAGTGCCTTATTAACTCTATCTTCTAATTTGGCACTCTCGGTATAGCTAATCCAACACTTATATATCGACATTATAAAGATTGTTTAATGACATGTGTGTTAAAAATTACATTCGACATTATATTATTAGCTTCTTGTGGAGCCGCTTGTGGAGACACAAATGTTTAATAAATAAATAAATAAATAAATTTTAGAACCAGTTTTTGTTCGTCCAACTCTACAACCTTAAAAATTAGAGAAATGCATATCATCTGCAATTTGTCAAAACCTATTTCAAGTCAATCCCAATTTTTTTCTACCGTAATAGCAAGACAATAGGATCCTTTTACCGGCGTACTGAGTCTCCCAAGGTGCTGTTGCAATCGTCAGTTGTTTATAAGTACGTATGTGGAAGCTGTTAGCTCTCTTACATCGGCAACACCGTTCTGCAGATGTTCATGCGATGTGCACAGCATAGGGGGAACTCAGGACGTACGGGAGTGGTGCTTTCTAAACCAGTTCAATCCTCCATCAGGAACCATAGTCAGGAAGCCGATCACTCACTTAGGATTTCCAACTTTTCCATTATAGATAACATAAATAATAGCAACGAACTTTGGGTGCTGAAATCAATATACATACATCGTGAAAAACCGTCCCTAAATGCTCAAATATCTGCAGTTCCGTTACACATCCTGCCTTAGGTTAACAATGCCTTTGGTCTAATTTTAATCTTCTATTGTATTTTTGCTTAGTTAGGTTCACAATTCATTTGTCTGTTTTTCTTTTCCTGGAGTATTTGTGTTAATTACTATACGTTCATTTGTGTTTTTCAGTGCACTGAGGATGGATTCTCTGTAATCCGAAGAGCTTGCAAAACATGTTTTTAGTAACGACGTTGGTTTTACTTTTTATACTTCGTGAGCGATTCCCTAGCAATCAACCCATATCAATTAATGGGAAGATTATACTGGCACCTAGACCTGCAAAGGAGGCGAATTGCAGCAACTGGCCAGTAACACGAACTATTTTTATGAAAGCTCCCCTCTGTTTCTGTGAAGGACCAGGAAATAGAATCTTAACACGCTTCTATTACGCTCGTGGCGCAACATCAAAATAATGATACCCGGGAACTTATGCCTAATAAAACGTTGGAGTGCGTATCTCCAACCATTTGGTAGTGTTTGTGTTATGCAGCCAAATAAGCAGTGCTGAGCACTAAGTCGTTATTTCCATCAATCGTTAATTAGTGAATTTAATATTTTCTTGAAAATGTAACTTTTGAGTTCCTTCTGAAAACCATCATCGGACTGATCAACTTCTGGCAGTATGACCTTCGTTTCTCCTAAAGTTCATAATTACCAGAAAACGTTTACAAGTTTTTAACTATGATTATCAATTTACTCAAATGTTAAACATACGTTGCACAGACAGCTTTTCAGTATTCATGATCTTGGTTGTGATTCTGCTCCAGAAGCCACAGTTTACTCACCACTTAATCTTCAATGTCAAACACTGAATTGTCACCTCGACAAAGCAGTACCATCGTCGATCTTTCCAGAACTGCCGATAGATGAGTGATGCTAAGTCGACTATATCGGATCAGTTAAATTATCTCTTTGGGCAACCATTAGCTATATTAAAAAATTAAGAGTACATTTATTTTGCTTCTCTGTGCATTTTCTTGTACGCATATAGAATTTTTCTTGTAGGGCAGCATTGCTTTCGTCGTCAATATGTTTAAATAAGATTGCAACATAACTAAGTTCTTATAGCAACTCAAACGATAGTGTGGTTGCGGCTAGGGTACCGGTAATTGACGACAGCTGTTGGCCAATTTGGAGAATGGTATTCACTATTTTTATCCGTATTACCATCAGGGCCAAGAGAATATCACCGAGTGAAGATAACAATCAGCTTGGAAGCACAACCTTAGCTACTGGGAAACCACATGCACTAGTTGGTGCTGCTGATATACAGTGAACTATCGGGCCCCAGAAGTGTACGACTGCAATCGATCAGAGATCGTCGAAATCTATGGCGCCATCGATGGAAGGGTCTTATACAGCGACTTGCGCCCCCTAACTCCTAGAACCTCACCAGTTCTGGCTTGGGCCAGGGCCCACGCAATAGCATGCGGACGGTGCTGACTAAGCATGTCAAGCGCCACAAGAGCTTGCCTGCTTGGTTGGTAAAAGTAAGCCATTCGGAACCAACGTCCTTCAGCGCCACTTATGTCAGAATTGTTTAGCCTGCCAGTACTGCGAAACACCCCGGATACGCACTATGACCAAGATCTTCATCAATATTCTCGACGGCGTCCTACGCTGAAGTTACAGTATAACTAGGGCTCTCAGTGAGGGCATACCTCGGCCAAACTAGACAACGGTAATGAAAAATTCGTATTGGTTCTGAAACTATAATTTTGATTACATCAAAGCGCAAAGGTAGTCATATGTGCCTTTTAACAGTAATGACAGCTTATTCAATTTTGTTGAAGATCCGTTCAAATCTTTTCGAGTTGTGCTGCTAACAAACATTCTGTCAAACATTAGCCTGACAGACCAACCGATCATAACCAATATTTGACCATTTATGTCTTTCAGTATTACTAACAACCAGCGGGATCCGTGGAGTTTCCACGGTTAGTTAATGTTCTTACTTATTACAACGAAGCAATCCTAACCTACGCTATTATGACTCACATTAGTTCGACCTAATGCATCTCCTCAACCTAACCAAACCTATCCCAGAAATAACGCCAGTCCCTTAATCTTTACGAACTGCGTCTAACCCCAAGTCTGTTGCACACGAGAGTCGAAACATGGGAACGCTTCTCCCTATCCTTCCCATTACGCTGCTTCGACTTGTATAAATAGTATTGTATTCAAAAACTGCTTAAACTCCGAGCCGCGGCAGCTCTTCCGCTACAACGAGTTCACTCAGTTTAGACGCTATCTTTGAATTTCTGTTGAGTTTCAATTCGCAACTGTACATATTTGGAATCAGTGTGTCTTCATAGATTCAACCGTTATCACGCGCACAGAAGCATCTGTTCCAGGAACGTGAAGCGCTTCCGACTCGTACGCTGCGGGCTTAACGTTGCCCGTGTATGCCAAGTCGTAGCATGTCCATCCTAACGCAGATGTTTCACCAGCAAGTTTTCGCCCTTGTATACCATGATAGAGACATAAAGACAGCATAAAAACAAGTATATAACATTCTCACTCTTCGGAGGTACTTTTTTCATTCATTGTCTTCTATATTTACACGTCTTCTCTAACTTTTGTTTCTCATGTTCTGATGATAACATTATTTGGACTTTCACAAATTTTAGCATTTCCATTTTTGACAACCTTAAACAAAGTGATAGAAGTGATAATATTTTCGTTGAAGATTTAAGTACATATATATTTGTCTGCTCACCCAATAAGTCGTCCAAGGAGTTGAGCAATGTTCACAATTTTTTGCAGGGAAACTTGTGGGTTGACTTCGACGTGACCCGTGCCAAAAGACTAGGATTAGCTCGCATCATAAATGACGGCGATGAAATTTGCTGTTCACCCAAAAACAGGTAGAAGGAGTTGAGCTACGTTCATATTTTTTTTTTTTTTTTTTTTTTTGCGGAGAGTCTGGTGGGCCGTCTTCGATGTGACCCATGCCAAAAAACTAGGACTAGCTGCCCATAAAATATTACGGCGACAAAATTTGCTCCNTTTTTTTTTTTTTTTTTTTTTTTGCGGAGAGTCTGGTGGGCCGTCTTCGATGTGACCCATGCCAACAAACTAGGACTAGCTGCCCATAAAATATTACGGCGACAAAATTTGCTCCCGCCGCGGGTGATGGTCTTACGCCACGAGGCGTTCTAGTTCATCGGTATATTTGATTATTTCAAATCTATTGAGGGACCCGTAGCTGCTTTACACTTTATTTACAATAGCTCTCCCACAAAATACTTCACTCAACCCATTTTTTCAAAAATTTATTCATGTCACCGAATGCACTTTTTCTGTCAGTTTACGTGATTTCTTTAAACATCACGCTTCAATTTCATGTCATAAACATTTTACAATGAATTAGTTGACAACAGCTCGTACTTTGTGCCCTGGGTACGAATTTTCCCTTATTTGGATTGTTATGCGACCTCCGTAAAGTAAATATTACAAGATATAATAATCGGTACCGTATACGTGTAAAATGAACTTCATGTCTTTGCTTCGAAACTGACTGAAAATTTCTTAAAGAGCGAGCGTAAAAAGACAGCTATGGTTGAACTTCCTTCCAGTGAAAATCAGAGGTCCTTGCAAGTTGAATCTTCCGCTAAAACTAAAAAGCGTAACGTGCAGGCATATGGACGGACGGACGGACGGATGGAGCTCAAGCAGAATTATAATATAGATTCCTATAAACTTCATGAAGATAATTTCTTAACTTTTTCAGTAATTATGCTAACAAGCACAAACTTAAACACAGAATGAAACAGACATATTGCCACAAAAATATGGTAATCTACTCGTCGTAATATACCCAACAACTCTCGCAAATTTCATAAAAATCTGTTCATAACTTTTTGAGTAACTGACATCGAGAAAAAAGAGGCAGACAAACAAACAGTTGAACGGATATTCACCAAAAGTTATTCCTCTGATCCTCCTAACATACCTGACAGTGCTTGTAAATTTCGTACAGATCCGTCCATAACTTTTTGAGTTAACGTGATGACAAACAGACAGACAAACTCGAAGCAAACATAACCATCTTGGTAGAGGTAGTAAACATCAACCTTCGACTCAGCCAGCGGATCAGAGATACAAACGGGCTGGTAATAACTACCACCTATGCAAATGCTTCATTCACTTGCGATAGGAAATGGACAGATAATTCAAACTTATCTACAATATAAGAAAGACGGATGTGTATTTATCGGTTTGTTTCTTTATTTATTTATCTGTTTATCCATTTTCTGTCACGTTTTCGCAAAACAGGTGGAACTTAGCCCAGGTTGGAGGTTCTCGTCGTCCTCTCAAGTTCCATTGGAAACTGTTAGGTAGAATATAGGCTGGGTTGCAGAAGATGGCAAACGTATCATAATCAGGGACAGTTGAAATTCAAACAATGAAGACATCGCAGGCTCAGTCTGATTTGTACGAGCATTAGCTTCTACATACATCGAATCTATGGCTAAGTATCGGGCAACCTCAAGTCTAAATGCACTTCTTTCATTGCCAAAGTTGAAATCTCAGCACTGAAGTTATCTAAAGCTTCCATTGGTACTCTCATGCATCTTGATTCGTAGTTTCTTCCCACAGATGATTTCGTTGCTTCATGCTATTCTCCCAAATTTAATTCAATCGTCGATGAAACAGCTTTCGCTGTGCAAAAACCATTGGACCTGTATAAGCTAGCCTACTGTATCCACAATACCAATGCGGAGCTAATACTTTGAGTGTTGCTGATCTGCCTACAATAAGCAGTGAATTTTCTCTATTTCTGAGAGAGAGAGAAAAAAAAAGTTCCGATACTGAGCGGCTGTGAAGCCGTAAAAGCTCATCTCAGGGTGCTTAGGTTAGCAGTTGTAATAACGAAAGTTTGATCAATGAAGAAGGTCATCACAAATTCTTCGCTGTCATTTTATGACAGCGCGGGCCTTCTAGTTTGTGTAGAAACATGCATGCCAGCAAATACTCGTACACTATAGTCTCTATGCATCTATAGCGTAAGAATGAAATGGAATCATTAATTGATGCGTAGATCGGATTTTACATTTTTATTTTTGTCACTTATGTTCATAACTTGTCTTATTTTACTGTACATTTGAATAAATATATTTGTTAGTGTTTTAAAGTCTCGAAAAGGGCCATAACATATAATTTTGCTATTCTGGTACATTTCTGTCGGTGTTGTAGGTAGTTTTGGAGTAATAGTCTTAAACTACCTACCTGCTTGTTGTTCCCTAATAAAACATAACGCTAATAAATTATGGTTAATTTCTTAATTTCTGTTACATCAAGTTAGGTAGTGAATGGCTTAACGAAGTTAACTTCTCGGCTGAACGATGCCCACCTCTGGAAATAAAAGGAGCCACTTACTTACTGTTGTGCAGAAAGAAGGAGTGGAAATAGCAGACCTCGCACTTCAGGCCTGTCTGGCTACAGGCGGCATATCCTGCCACCTGCTGGGATGCACCACAGCATCAATGCTGGAGTCTTCTCTCAACGTGGCTTTCCGAGAACCCACGGAGAAGGAGAGAGAGCTCGCTCGGCGTATCTACAACGAGTAAGTTTTCCGCTGCTGCCCCAATCAAATCACAACTACAATAAATACCAACGTGAGTTGGCATGTTCACCTCTGCCATGGAGACTATGTTTTTGCCGAGTTTGTCTCGCTGTTTGACTGTTTATCTGTCACCAAAATAACTCAAAAGGTATAGACGGATTTATACGAAATTTACAAGGATTGTTGGGTATGTTGTAGCGATACCATACGCTAGCCAACAGAACGAGTGTCCGAGTTTTGAGCACCGAATCGACGTCTAGAAACCTGCACACTCCCGTTTTTGAGTAAAATTCTAGGATGGAGCATGCAACACTTTTGCGCTCGATACACATGGTCAAACGCGCGAAATTTTGTGAACAAACTTTCAACAATGAACAGATAGGCTATTTTTATTTCGAATAAAGTTTCCCCAGACGCATTGGTGCTTGAAGAGAGGTAACGTTCAAGTCGTACTTACAAGCATGGTTGAACTGCGCAACAGGTTAACAGCTCATCGCTTGTCCATTTTGCGACGGTGCTGCGTATCTCCTCGTATGACGTCAGGTGGAGCGAAGGACGTCGATGTTACGCAAGTATCAGTGGCATTCTAATTCATTTATGCCATTATTTTCGCTGCCATGGGCTGATAACTGATGTGTGGCTTTTTTGAACACGGGAAAAAGAAGTTGGTGAGCTTTTTTCGTTTTCCCAAAGATCCGAAGTAGCGAAAAAAGTAGGGTTTGGCTGCAACTGATTATACCTACTAAATTGTCGCTGTCACCGGTTATATTTACTATACTCCAAGCATTTTTTGCCCCAGAAAAATTAGAAACTACCACGTAGTAATGATGAGTAATTCAGTTTTCCCTCCAAAGTTTCCCAAGTAACCACAGACAACACTAATTTTTCTTCAGTAAGTCATGAAAATTGGAATAAAACCTGTATTGTTAGGCAGTAAACGCTTGTCTAGCAAAGTTGGCCTAATAATTATGTTTCTCTCCAAAAACTCGAAAGAAAATGGTATATCGACGGGAAACTTTAATACTTGAAAAATTGCTGAAATATGAAGCTTGTTCTAGTAAAAAAAAAAACATTTCTCCATTTCACAATTTGCAATATTTTGATGATAAAAGCTCTTTAAAAGACAAATTTCACAGGTACAGTTTATAAATTTGTACTTACAATTACATCTGGAGCGTATAATAACGCCACCGATAATACATACGCAGCTGAAGTTTTTTTTTTTTTGTAAGCCATGTTCTTCCGCAGTAATTTTTGACGGCGGAGTGCACTAGTATGCAAAATAATATGTGATGATTACAAAATAAGCCATATCGATACGTAAGAAGCCGTAGCTATGTTGTTGTTGCTGTTATTGATTTCTTCATCTTTCAACCTATTTGTTTGACATTTTGTTGCCTTATTTCTAGAAAACGGAATTTTTCATCGCATAGTAAGCGGCTTTGATCGTGCAGAAATGACTGCCCTTCTTTTTTTCTTAATGGAAACCCACACTCACGTATTTATGAAGCAAGTAACAGGCATGAACCAATTAACACGGTTTGCTTCCTATTGCTCCACCTGACTTCACAGCTGAAAACGAATGGGCGGGGCTTAACATGCTACCTGCGAGTGAGTTAACCTGTTAGGTAGTTCAGTCATGCCTGCATATATATATCTCTTATTGTAACTGTACATAGAAACAACCAGACGGGAGAGAATACAAAGAACGACGACTGCGGTAAGCGAATGGGAAAAAGCTGTGAAGTATTTAATTGTGTAACTAATGATGGCGGAATTTTCGTTACACGCAGATGCTTCAGCTCGCTGCCACAGAAGGATTGGGGCAGCAGAGGAGTGGACATGTGCCGTAAAGACAAAAAGGAGAACAACGTTGCGATAGCTTAAGTTTGCAGATATGAGTCTCTGATGTCAGCAGAATCACCGCTAAGTTTAAGGAGTCAGTCATGCCAATAAACTATGATACTCGAATCTATGTAAATTCTTCAGTGTCGTATTAATGATACTCCTTTTGTACGGCAATCCCGTTGCAAAAGAATAACTGCGCATTACTCTTGTACAATCTGAATTTTAAAAATGGGTAGCAGCTTAGAAGAACCGCATCTTGGATGCTGTCCCCTCTCTGGGATTGGGCCATTTGGTCCGTCTATTGTTCCATATCTAATCTTTTGTATTCTACTAGAAATAATAACGCATCGTGCATCTTCTTCCATGCTTAATTATACCAGCTAAGTCAATTATTTTGTTAAACCCTTTAGAAATTTGTAGATAATTTAAAAGCTTACATGCTTGTAAAGTATTTTTGACGAGCCAGCACAGTAATAAGTTCCGTTTCCCTTTACTTTTCATTAACGCTGTAGATTGTCAGCAGTGAGAAGTAAGACTGTCAGAAACACCACGTCGGCTGAATAGCTGCGAAGCAGAATAATTGCTACAGGAAATATTAAACGCGAATGTACTACGCACTAACAAAATAATTACTAATCGCTCAACAAGCAAACGAATTCTTCAATTCTGTTAAACATTTAATATCATTCAGAGCCTGGCACTATGGCCATCGCCGATTATACGATGCTAATGGTGCTTAGACCATCGCCATGGGAAAAACTACGATGTTACTCTGGAACATCGCAAAAACCCATCGGCGATGGCGATGGTCCAATGGAAATTGTATCAAGTAATCGATTGACGATGGCCATTTTCTATGTCGGCGATGGTGTTATGAGAAAGAAATGGTCCGATGAAGTGACTGAACATGTCATCGCCGATGGCATACGATGTGCATCCTCATCGGTTTTACTTCCGATGCCGATGAAATAATGAAATAAGGCTGAAACTACACCAGCATTTCACCTTGCGACTTTTTGTTTCCCACTTTTTCATGAAAACTACTGGACCGATTTTGACAATTTTGGTCTCAAAAAATTTAAGGTTTGTTGCTCTACCTGTGGGACCCATTATTAAACCCTAGGAACCCCTACAACCCTGACAGGGTTGTAGGGGTGCCTAGTGTTGATATAGTGAGTCACACGAGTAGAGCTAAAAATTAGAAATTTTTGAGACGAAATTCATCGAAATAGGTCCAGTAGTATTCGAATAAAAAGTGGGACAGCTCCGTATTTATATGAAAGTGCTTATAAGAATAAGGTTAATTAGACCCGACAGGGTTATGATTGAATTTTTGGGAAAACGAATGATGATGGCCGCTCGACAGGGTTAAGATACAGGGTTTTAAAAGAAAATTGGGTTGATCCGAGGCATGAAAGATTTAATCTATCAGGAAAGACTTCTCAAATTAAATGTACTCAATTTAACCGAAATTCGATTGCTATATGATCATAAATGTTTGGAAATTTCCAGAAGGAATTACTGTCAACGTCAATGGGCGAATCCAGGCCAGACGCTCAAACCGTATTTGTCTCACTTGTGAAGTGCAAATTCCGATCAAAACTGGTGGTGATGCGATAGCCACAAAGTATTCTAATATTTTCGTGGTCCGAGGGGCGAGATTATTCAACAAAATGCCTCGTCACATTCGAAATGTCACCGGTACAGAGATTGCGAAATTTATAAACTTACTGGACGCATGCTTACTGAGAGTGCCAGATAAACCTGCTGTAAGTGTCTGCGTCAACTGTGGGGATAACTCGCTGTAAGCCACCCCGCTGGTCACGGACTGCAGCATCACCTCTGCACATGATGGGTGGTGTGCATAACGTCACTTGGACCTCGTCCGAAGTATCATCAAAGGTATTGGCCCAATATTAAAAAATACAGAGTGGGACAAGCATTTTTGACCCCCTTTTTTAACCCTGACAGGGTTGTAGGGGTGCCTATTGTTCAAATAATGGGTCCTACGGGTAGAGCTGAAAATAAAACTTTTTTTTAGACTAAAATCATCGAACTCGATCCAGCAACTTTCGAGAAAAAAGTGGGAAATAAAAACTTGCAGGGAGATGACAATGTCGTAAGGAAAAAGTCGCAAGGTGAAATGCTGGTTAAAACTAAAGAAAAACAGCCTTACGAGTTTGGAATTTTCCTTTTTTAAGAACATCAAAACAAAGAGGGGGTTACAAAGTTTATTTTAACACGTTTCCCAGATCTAACAGTATCAATAACCTGGGCCTTACCTTTCGCGCCATTGATCAGATAGGAATAGATTACAAAGATATTGATTGATTTCTAGGGAATCTCAAGCGTAATATAAAAAGGAGAACCAAGCTATATATATAAAACATGTTTACTGATTAAAAGCAAACGTTTCGGATTAAAATAAATCCATCTTCAGTGCTGAAATATCAGGAGAAAACATCAAATATAAATTTTAAAAATCAAACCTAGAAAACAAAGCGTTATAAATTTCTCACCTACCTACCGAGCCTAAGCAACAGTTAAAATGGAAGATAAACAAACCTAACTAAGTATTTTTAAGGGCACAGCCGACTGACAGTTGTTAAGATTTGGTTTGTCCGTATGAATAAAAATAGATTCT
>LQNS02278170.1:29468156-29481801 GCA_001587735.2 Parhyale hawaiensis
AGTTGCAAGCGAAGTTGCAATGGGATACTAGTCTATATTTTAATAAGAGCCGCGTCCGTCTGTCTGCCCGTCCGTCCACATAAAAATATAATTAACATCTGTTTGCAAAACAACGGGCATGTAGCACCCTTCCTTTCCTTTCCTGCAGGATGCATTAGTTTTTTTTAGCAGATCGGTGTCGTATGAGCCCAGGCATAATGTATGGAAAGCAAAAGGCCTCCCTCCTGTAAAGAGAAGGCAGAATTCACTAGTCTTTGTGAATTTCATTTCTTTGTTTACACTTTTTTTGTATCTANAATTCTCAGTGAATGTTGAAGCCGCTTCAAATGACACAAAATTTTTACTCACCACTTCCACTTCACTTAGTCGCTTTTCATACAGCTGCTATGGCAAACCGTCGCTTCTCTAAAGGTTACAAAGTGATTACAAAGGGCTATAGCAGCCCACTCAATTTTGATGATACAGTGACGTTTGGTGAAAGGGGTCATTAGTGACCTCTACAAGAGTGAATAGGTCCTTATCACAAATTTTACGGGAAAAGGGTTGCAAGTGATTACAAAGGGCTATAGCAGCCCACTCAATATGATGATACAGTAACGTTTGGTAAAAGGGGTCATTAGTGACCTCTACAAGAATGAATAAGCCCTTATCACAAATTTTACGGGAAAACCCCCACAAGCACGACTTCACTGCGTCATCACGCGCCAACAACATTCCAGTATCTCCCGCATTTTCTCTGTACCGGGCTGCCTCACAAATCCCCCCACAACAAATATCCCGCTGACCAGTGCTTCCCCCAAGATCCTCCCCCTACCGAAGTGACAGTCTCCTCCATTTACATCCCCTTTGTTCTCCCACCATGCTCCATAACACGGTCTCTCGAACCCAATGCTGTAACCGCCAACTGCCCAAGTCCCTGCCTGCCTATCCTTTGTTCTGGGCCTCCTTACCAATCATTCCCCGAAATGCTCCCCATACTGAAGCATTCTTATTGTTACGCGTCTTCCTCCCCTATCTACCTACCCCACCTCGCGAGTTTCCCCATTGCATTCCCTGAATCCTCGTCAAGTCCCAACAACACTGCCATGCACAGGTCACCCCAAATGCCGTTCCCGCCAAATGCTTTGCCTGACTGAGCGTCTCTTTCTTTATACATATATATACATTTCGATACCTCACAATAACCACCACCAATTAGTCACGAATCCAATATTTTGTATTCACTCATTTTCCAAGATCAGTGTCTCTCACGCTCACCCTACATGTTCTCTGCTTCTTACAGAGACTACCGCGCTCCTACATTATCGCTTCCTTTGTCACATACCAGCTGCGGCCTCTGGCATACACAATGGCTGAAATCTGCCGGTTGTATGAGTTTAATTGCTGCTGGTCAATACAGTAAATTTTAGCCACCCGTGGTACCTCGTTCGTACGCCTGCTCTTATTAATAGCGAATTAGATACATAAATTCACTTGTCAATAATTATCAGTAATTTATAATACCATTTTGAGCTTCATAACACAGTTACGCTCAGGTTTTTGCTCTGCCCTGACGTCTTACCGCCATAGGATCGGACTGGCGGAGTCTGACTCCTGCCCTGAATGCCACCGCGCCCCCATACCGTGAACCACCTGTTTGAGTGTCCCGCCCACCCCACTACCCTCCTTCCCACCTCTCTTGGGACAGTCCTCTATCTGTAGCTGACTTCTTTTGCTCCCTGCCTTCTTTTTCATACCTTCCGCCACATGCCCGACCTCCTCTGGAGCCACGCCCTACGTAAATACAACAACACCAATAACAACAACTACAACACCAATCAAGCGGAAACAAGATACACAACAACAACAACAACAAAATGGTGCCATTTCTGTTTTCGTTGCTCTTTAATTTTTTGAATAATAAAAAAAAAAATAGGATACTTTACCTTCGGAACGATCCTAGGTCACAGACTGCCATCGTTGTAGCTTCTGCGGAACCAACTCAGGTGATGGAAGGTTCTGGCCAATGTCCTCATCAAATGCCAATGACTCAAGTTTTCAAATACTTGCACAGACAAAACCCAACAGTGATGCTGCCTTTCGTGCCAAACTTGATAACTGAGCGTTCAAATATGCGCTGATATCATCCAAGAATAGAATTGCGAGATTTTACGTTCAGGCTATTACAAATAAAAATATCGCAAGGCATTGTTTACTGCTAAAAAGCACCCCACCCTAAATTTGCTAGCCCTGAGCAAAACTTATTTTTGAATCCACACATAGCTATTTCTTCTATAGAGGTGCATTTTTTTTTCCTTTTCGAGCGGAACTCCCCAGCTGCTGAGGATGGGGGGAGGGGGGTGCACGGGCACCATTTGCACCCCCCTTCCCCAGCTTATGCCCTTGAATTGTCAGAATTTAAAAAAAAATTGCTCCATCTAAACTCTGTCCATTTTATCAAGGCAGTTTGGGCGTGGTCAAATTCCTCTACAGCGTTGCCAATTCTATGGGCATTTCTCATATTTTGTTCGCCCTATATTTTAGTTCCGCCCACTACCTCTATATAGAAAAATCTCTGAAATACTAATAGAATTGGCAGCGCTCTAGAGGAATTAAACCACACCCAAACTGCCTGGATAAAATGGACAGATTATAGCAATAAACTTCAAATGCAAAAGAAGACCTTACAATCTAATGGCTGTTTTTAGGATATCCGTCATTTTACCGCTGTGTGTCTGCGCAGCCACTGCTTCCGCTTGTTGTACTTTCTTCCGAAATTGCATTCTCAAGCAGCTACTGCTTGAATTGTGAAGAAATTTAGGAAACCTAATTAACTTAACGCAGTGAAGCGCATTTCTGAAAATCCTACAAACTAGCGGGACCCGTGAAAATTTCAAGGTTGATCAATGTTTTAACCTACATTCATTTGACATAAGGTAGTGTACCTGTAATTGAACCTACCCTCTCTAATTGAAAGTCCACTTGACGAACCCCGTCTACCTCAACACACCTCGTTTCACGGACTCTAGCCTCTCTCACATGTGAATCTTGCATAAAACGGTACTTCTTGCATTGTTCCCCTATATTTATGCATGCCTTTTTAAGCTGTGTTTCCACTGCTTACTTATAACTTAGCCGATCATAATCTTACGCGTTTAACTTTTCTTGTCAGCATGGCCTACTTTTTTGCACGAATACGGAGCCCGTGGATATTGATCAGCAGCCCATCATTTTCCTGCTCTCTTTTAGGCGATAGTTGTAGGCTACAACATCCAGAGTCGAATAATTTTTTCACTCAGAGCAACCAAACCCTCTGTTCTCAAGATTTATTGTATTTCCTGAGATAGCGCAAATTCGTTTGAAAGAATACCTATGAGCCCATGTCCAACATTATCCTCTCTATCCTCGTGCAGCGTATCCTACCTACGAATCTGGCTGGCCCTATTAAAATTATTGAAACGTCGAGCGTCAGGTACAAGCAAAGCGAACATAATATGTTGAAGTGAAAGAAATGAAAAGCGGTAGATAAGATAAGAGTGAAATATTCATGTCTTCGGTTTGAAACTCACTAAATTTTTTTCAAGAAGCGCTAAAGAAGATAGCTATGGTCAGCTTCGTTCCAGCGAAAATCAGAGCTTCTTACAAGTTGAATGACCCCAGGCTTATATTGAAAAGCTTAACGTGCAGAGACACGGACATATGGACGGGCGTACGGATGGAGCCTCAAATAGAATTATAATATAAATAATAGAGCAAGTGCCCCTAGAAAGAATTGAATTACTGTTGAAGCAGATATGGAAGTGGACAATTTTTTGAGTCGACGTAAGAAGGGGGCTGGGCTACGGAAAGGGTGGGGCGAGAAGAACTTGGATTGATGCTTAAGCAGCATTGAGCACAGTAAGCATGTAACGAGTGTCCAGATTAGCAAAAAAATTATGTCTTAGGCCCGGTGCTCACTTAACAATTTCATTGTCGCTAACAGCCTAGAGTCAACTCAACTAATCTGACTGCGTAGTTGTGATTTCGTCCTTATATCTATGAACATAAAATATCAATCTTTATTGACTTAAACTGCTCAGAATTAGGAGCGATAGTTGAAAGTTCACCATTGGTACTTGTAATAGTGTAATAGCGATTGAGATATTCGATCATTTTTATACCTAGTTAAATTTTGCGCAAGCTAGAGCCGTGCCGTGGCTACGTAAACGGATTAGTTGAGCTGCTTCTAGGCTGCTAGCGGAAACGAAGGTTGTACGTGGGCACCGGGCTTTAGACATGTTATATGAATGTTCAACCCTCTACGTACAATTACAACGCATTTCTCTTAAACTGAAAAGTCTTTGTAGGTTACGAGATAATAAGGGCTACAATATTGTAACGTTAGTATATCTGGGTCCAGGTTTGTTAGTTTAGATGAGACTAAGTAGGTTAGAAGAGGTGTGGTAGGTTAGCCGAAAAGCGTGAAGTTAGATGGTGTTCGTTAGACTCGATGAGGAGGAAGAAGTTGTACATGTTTTAAGATGCATATTGAACTTTGGGATTCACGACTAGCGTTCATTTATATGATATGTTACGGTAGACGGATATTGCTGATTATGAAAGAGTTCGTTAGGGCTAGTGCGGGCTTTAACTTAGACGGGGTAGGTTACGTTAGAAGATCTGCATTGGGTTAAACTCAGGTAAGTAACTATAGCATAGCGTGGCTCTGGTACGTTTTAGAAAGTACAGACATTAACCTATCTCGGAATTTTCAAGGGTCCCGCTACTCGATACATATTATAAGTGGCTCTTCCCTCCGTTACGACCGTTACGCTCTCATCAGTATTACAATAACACGTTATTCTAGGGGAATTGATTGATTAGATAAGGCAAAATTAGGGTATCCTTGATACGATCTGAGAGATGGTCAATAGGAGAAGGGGTCATGTACAAATTTAAGCTGCTACTACTCGCGCTGCCTGATTTGGAATATTTTTCACACTTCGTATGCACGATATGGGTCCGAAGGCAGCATAATTAAAGAACAGTGCTTTTGTTTTAGGTAATTTCCACAGGTTCCTTCAGTATTAGAATGGGGAAGTTAGGGCACCCTATATACGATCTCGGGAGGGAACAACACAAGTCAAATTTTTATTTTAAAGCGAGCAGGTCATAGGTAGAAGACTTACTGTCTGACTTGGAATATATTTTCACATTTTGTATGTATTAAACGGATCTAAAATATCATAGAGGGACGTTACTTGTGTTCCAGCTAGTATGAAGTAGTCTGGCACAAACTTAAAAAAAGTGTGACAAGAGAGAAGTTACGATTTTGTACAAACTATCGAAACACATAAACTGTAGGCGAGCGTTTCACCATAATTGCTAGGCACTAAGCATTGCGCTCAACATTAGCTTGGGGCAAACTAGTTCAACTATCACCCATAAATACTCAAAAATTTTTAGAGGACTATTTAATTTGAAGGGGGCCCCACTTCGAAGTGGAAGGGGCCCACCGAGAGGGGGGCTGCTCACTTCAGGATGGCGGGTCACGCCTTGACCAAATCTTGGCTACGCCACTGGACGTTCCTTCACCATTCTGCACTATAGCCTGAACATAATACTCTGCATTGATGTTAATCCTCACAAGTTCAGTGAGGAACTCAAAAGATGAACTCATATACGCCCGCAATTTAGTACTCACACGTGGTTATATAAAAATTTAAGATATTACAACTTAGAATATAACAACTGGTGCCGAGGATAAGATTCGGCACAACGTCTCTGAAGAAGACAGAAGAGATGCCTTGAGCTCCAAAGGACACACTGCAAGATTAATAGTGCTACATGGTGAAGTGTTCAAATTTTGATGTATTATCAAGATAAATACTCATTTTGACGCTGAAAAAAGTACTTTTACAAGCTTCAAGAAGCTTCGTGAACATGTATAGAAGTCTGAACAATCAATAGACATTAGCACAACTGCGGTTGATTATTTAGTGGGAAAAATGTGCTTTTCCAGAACAATATAAAGTTCGTTTATATCGAGACATGTTCATCTGTTCATCTCAGGAATCAGGAGCTCTCGTTTCACTTCATTTCTTCGGTGCGATAGAAATGCAGATACTCTCGACAAGTTTTCTGTCAACGCTAAGCGACACCAGGCATTGTTCGGTGACCGGGACAAAGACCTCACCATTAGTGTGATAGAAATGGCAGGCAAAATCAGAGACTGAGCACTCAATGAAAATCTTGCTTACATAAACCTTTTCGGAAAATTCCGGATAACTACGTGTGCATTCGATGTTCTTAAAAAAAACATTTTGCTAGAGAATGTTATCCATGAATCTAACTTGCAAATCCAGGTCAAAGAAAGAAAGCATTGCTAAAGCATGCAAGAGCAAAAAGACCACATACGTAGGTACAAGAAGTATGTATGTCAAGCTACTGAAGAAACTGACGAAGACCTTGTTACTTTGGGCAGCATCTAGCTTCAAAACAAGTACTCTACACCGGCAGGAAAAGAATTTGGCGGAGATACAACACGGCAGAAACTCAAGATATTCTTCAGAACAGGGCAGCTCTGGTACCACGTCAGAAGAAGCAGTCCTTGTCTACGCCACATTGTTACGTAGGATCTAACAATTTTTTAGGGATAAGCAAGTGAGTGAGGCACTCACTATTAGCAGATCACGTTTGCTTGTGAATAGTCAATTATAAAATCGTGATTCTAAGCTGGAAAGTGATACTGGGAGTTGTTTCAGTTGTCTGCAGATTTTGTGAATTCATTGAATGACGTGCATGTTGTGTCAGCAGAGTAGATGGGCACTCGACTACGGAAATAACTTTTTCAAGTTTTCTTGCCAAGTTAAGTTACGTGCTGGATTCAAAGGTGAGAGTGCTGTTCATTCATTCCTTGTGGTCACTAATGACCATCGCTCTCCCATTGGTAGAATTCTCATGTAGAAACTTAAAATGCTCGTACCGGCACCTAATCGTGAGCAAACTGTTCAATAAACTCGTTTTTCTGTGCTTGACAAGTATAAAATTTCTTAAGTCCAGAATACTTCATGATCGAACGTAAATGGTCAAGTGAAGCTTCATATCAATGCTGACGCAACTCCAGTTATACAAGTGTATTATGAACCACGTTCTGTGCCTTATCGATACCAATCGCTCGTGAAGAAGAGCTCCCTAGACTGGAGATAAGGGCGTTATTTCTAAGGTATCTTCTAGCGAATGGACGTGTCCCACTGATAACGTATTAGAAAGCTCTGGGAAAATTAGGAATTGTGGAGACTATTCTCTTACAATCAACAGAGTATCTAATTTTTCTACACAACCTATCCTATAGTATTGAGCCCGTTCTTAGTGGAGTTGGCAATGCTAAGATCTTCAGCAAAATTGAATTAGAAATGGCCTCGATGCAACTTCGCTTGTATAAGGTCTGTAAAGCTTGTACGATCATAAATACCACTGAAAGTTAGTTCCAGTTCTATTATCTGGCATTTGGAGTGAGCAGCTCCCCTGTGATTTTTCAGTCGTTTATCTCACAAGTTATTGGTGGCATAAGTAATGCAATTGGGGCAAATTTTAACGCTGTAATTTTTGCTGACCAGCTTACTCTGGGGTTTTGGCATGTTTCACATCTAGGTTAACCCACCGCACTCCCTGCAAATAATTATGAATATTGCTCTATTCTTTCTCCTTCTCTTTGGGTGGAGAGACAAACAAATATACTTGAATCTCCAACGACAACATTACCACCGCTCCTCGCTTTGCCCGCGTGTGATAAGAAACAAACTCAATGACAAATTGACATGAAAATTTGGTTATTTTCTCTTGGTAACAACCTTAACAATTCTCGGAAATTTCATAAAGATCCGTTCTTAACTTTTTGAGATATGCTAGCAAGAAAATAGAGGCAGACAAGCAAACGAAAAAACAAACCGTCGGAAGAATCTTCACCAAAATGATTATGTTCTATACCTTTTTGCAATTGCGATTAAACTACCTTCACTTTGGTTTCAACAGTTGAGGCTAATGTCACCAATCATGCACTTGCTTTCAACAAACTTTACATGAAGCTAACCTAGAGAGTAAAATCATTCAATTATGTGCATATCTGCAACTGCTTTCAACGAGGTAATGAAACATTAAACAATCAGAAATATACCTTCTTGCAAATGCGAGTGAACTACCTGTACTTTGGTTTCAACACTTGTAAGACCTTTGAACAGTCGTTCACTGCAGAATAACAATTGGATTTTGGTTTTAACAGTCCCTCAAAACTTTTCAATATACTCTTCGATATTAACGATCTGCAATTACTTTAAATTATTTCAACCGACATCAAATACAATTAAGAGCTGCCTGCAACAGTCTGTAAAACGAATAAACAATCTGCAAATAATTAAATCAAACATTGAACTGGAGGGATACCACTAGATCAACATCTGGCAGTATCCAAGTGGCATCACCTGGCATCATTTCATCTCTGAATGCTACCAGCTGCAGTTTGAATGAGGACCGTCATGTGAAGCTGAACTTAGCTCAATTACCGTAGTCCGTTTATTTCCGGTTTTTATATTGTCTGAATTGGATTATATATGTTCGTAGAATTGCATTTAATTACGTAGTATGCTGACTTATGTGTGATGAATACATATTTGTACATATGTTAAATGTTTTGCCGATTGTTGATTAAATGTTTCTGATTGTTTGATGTTTCACTACCTCGTTGAAAGCAATTGCAGATATGCACATAGTTGAATGGTTTTACTCTCTAGGTTAGCTTGATTTGAAGTTTGTTGAAAGCAAATGCAGGATTGGCGATAGTAGGCTCAACTGTTGGAACCAAAGTGAAGGTAGTTCAATCGCGATGGCAAAAAGGTATATTTAATCAACAAACGGCAAAATATTTAACATATGTACAAAGACATATTTATCACACATAAGTCCGCATACTACGTACCTAAATGTAGTTCTACGAGTATATATAAACCAATTCAGACAATATAAGAACCGGAAATAAACGGACAACGGTAGTTGAGCGAAGTTCAGCTTCACATGACGGTCCTAATTCAAGATGCAGCTGGTAGCATTAGTAGTGGGTAATGTAGCGAAATACTTGTTTTTGAGGCTAGGTTCGGGCTCCACCTACTTTCGGTTTCCCAAGCCTCGCCCACTGCCGGTTTGGGCCCCCCCAGACCTCCGCTAAACTGGTAGTACATTGGCCGTTATAAACCGGAAGCTCACGCGCGAGGGGAGCCGCGAGGGTAGGCTACCCTCAAAAAGAAGCATTTCACTACATTACCCACTACTAGCATTCAGAGATGAAATGATGCCAGATGTTGATCTAGTGGCATCCCTCCAGATCAATGTTTGATTTAATTATTTGCAGATTGTTTATTCGTTTTACAGACTGTTGAAAGCAGCTCTTAATTGTATCTGATGTTAGTTCAAATTCTCTAAGGCAATTGCAGATCGTTAATATCGAAGAGTATGTTGAAAAGTTTTGAGGGACTGTTAGAACCAAAATCCAAATTGTTATTCCACAGCGAACGACTGTTGAAAGGTTTTACAAGTGTTGAAACCAAAGTAAAGGTAGTTCAATTGTAATTGCAAAAATGTATCTTACTTTTAGCGCACTTGACAATCTCTGTAAATATCGTAAAGAGTTAGCTTGGCGACAGACAATAGATAGACAAACGGGATGACAGACAAATAAACCAAGTAGACAAAAACATAACCTCTTTGGCGGACGTTCCTATTTTGTATCAACTAAGCAATGAAACAGTTTAGTCTGAATTTCCTTTCGCTGATAACGACTATCTCACAAGGAACTCTGACAAACTTTAACCTGTTTACACTCCTATTGTTCGTGAGTGATTCAAGTCAGGACGACTCCTAAAAACGGCCGTGCCGTTCTTCATACACTAATTTAAATACGAAGCTTGATATTCCACTTACTTCCTGCTTGCCATTCTCTCCCGCAATTAGTTTTAAATATTACTATGTGTTGTACGAATTTTGCGGGTTAGCCTCACTTACAGTAGTGATGGCTCTCTCGTCGCTTACTGAAGCCAGTGCGACTACCGTGAGTAATTATTCATGGACCTGACTTTCATTGCACGATTTCTGCTGGCGCTCTTGAGTTAGAACTGAACTGTACAGCAGTATGCATTTTCTGCAGTGAAGAGAACACATATACGTGTAGCTGCTTCTAGTGCAAAAAACTGCCATGAGACTTGCATCGCTGCACCTCTGTTGTGGAAGTCAACAGTAGTTTCCTAGAGTTTGACGCGATACTTCATGATATAACACAACTTTAGATTTGCTATTAGTGACTTTACCCGATTCTTTTGCGTCACCAGTTACTCCTTACGTGCGAAGAAATAAACAGAGCGTCAGTCAACAGGAAGTAGTAAAGGAAAGTAACCCGTTAGGGTCTCCACTACCAAAGTGACTCGTTAGTCTGCTTGATCAACCTTCAAGGCTTTCGACATTGTCTCAGGTAAGGCCGCGCCACACGAAGGGACGTGTCCCACGGCATGCCCGACTTGTCCGCTTTTGCACTCTTTTTTCGCTCTCTATATATATAGCTGCTATAGGCAGGGCATCCCCTGCTTGTAAGTGAACTCGACACAAACGCGTTGAGAGGGACGTGTTACCTTGGACGTGTGGTCCTCATCGATGATGGGCACTAAATACATCGACAAAATGTAGTTAAATGCTGAAAACTAATTAAGTTTTTCAAATGTATTTAAATACTAATTACGTACTAAATACATCAAATCTACAGTGCGTTACCTTTGATTATGCAATTACAATTTTTTTTACTTATTTTTCAAGATAAGTGTCAAATATTTACAATGTGAACAGTAAGTTAGTGCACAGGTATGTTGTAACTATAAAACCAACTAGAGAAAAAGAAGACGGAACAATTTCCCACGTTTTGGCAACATTTGCTTATCGCACGAGGTTCTGCTGTTACCCCAGATTATGCAACATCACACTCTGGTCAACATGGGCAAGAAATGCGGTTTAAGAAGTGAAGAAAAGATCAAAGTGACCTCGTTATTGGCTTCTTGTAAGACAACAGTCGAAGATTCCAAGGAATTACAACATGATCACCGAACAAATAAGGCTTATGCAATTGAAGGAAAAGTCAACATAAAAATTCCGGATAGAGCCTTTACGAGGAAATTGACTGCTCGGGATATGCGACATTTGAAGCTTTCTATCGTTAGAAAACAACTTTCTACAAGTAAGGCGATAAGAAGCTGGAGCCCCAATACTAAGCAGAAAGACAAGATGTGAGGTTCTGCAAAAGCTAGGGAAAGTGAAAAAGGCAATGAAACGACAACTTCTAACAAAAACTCATAAAGAAAATAGGGTCAAATGGGCTGAGGAGAACATGAAAACTGATTTCTCCAATGTCATATTTACTGACGAATGCAGAGCCCCTCTTGATGGTCCAGAGGGCTAGGCGTCTGGATGGGTCCTCCAAGACTTACCTCAACAGACACGGCTTAAGCGTCAACAAGGTGGTGGAGGTATAATGTAATAATGTTTTGGGCCGGGATAGTAGGTGGCACCCATATTGGTCCATTTGAAGTGGCAGAAGGAGTTAAACTGAATGCAGAAAGATACTGCCAGTTTCTTGAAGCCAACATGATTCCATGGCTTAATGAGTAGACTATCGCACGCAGATCCAAATTGTATTTCAGCACGATAACGCCCCCTCACACCGAGCACGGTACACTGCTAACTGGCTTGCGGATGGAGGCTTCAAATAAAAAAGAATTATGACCTGGCGAGGGAATAGCCCCGATTTAAATCCTTTGAGAACCTCTGGGCAATGATCAAAAGGAAGGACTATGAAGGTGGTCGGAAGTTTTCGAGCAAAGTAAGCAGTAGATTCTATTCAACCATCTGAAATATCAAACCTGACAAAGCTTGTTGATAATCACCTTAAAAAATCATGAAAAATGGAGTTTGTCATGTTCAGAATTAACTTATGTTTACCACTACTGAACACTTACTTCAGTGTTTATTGAATTGTTTTGGTTATAATTTCTTGGTTTCGGACGTTTGATAACAATATTCCTGTTCACTTGTATTTATTTCCTCTTTATGACGTTTTTATTAGCTTGTTGCATAATCTGAGGTAACAGTAAAACACTCGTAAATGAGCAAATTGTATGATAAACTTAACCGATGGCTAAATATTTATTTTACAATTTCTGTTTATATTGGCAACATAGCCATACATTAAGTTAATATTGATATTTCAAAGTTAGACACTCATCTTGAAAAATTAAGTAAAAAAATTTCTATTTGTATAATCAAAGGTAACGCACTGTATTTAAATCTTTAGTGATTAGATTACCTTTTTCATTTTAACCCCTTAAATGCAGTAATCAAGCCATATTTATAGTGGTTATGGATTGATAATATAAAAAGTTGTTTAAATTTTAGCCCATAGTTTGAAAAGAGTTGTAGGTTGCATTGCTGTAAACATAAAAAGCCACTATATTGCAGAGGCGAGGGCTTCCATTTTGGCATCCTTTGATTGGGTCGTCAAGGTCGATTAAGCCAAGCCCACTGGACTTCACTTGTCTGGAAATGCTGACAGGAACTTTGGCTTCGTAATGTTGAATCGTGTCGCAGGAAATAGCAGCAGCCCGATTATGTCGAGTCGACTGAAATCTCCATTTACGGAGTAAGACTCTGTTTATAGAAGTGTCACGGGAAACTCATTAAGAGTCAACGCCTTAAGATCAACTCAACAAGTCGAAGCCAGGGCACGCAACTGAAGATTTAAACAAGTCAAGTATCAAAGGCTTAATTTCGCTACCCAGTATCGGATACATCCTAAATTATTACATCAGAGAATTGAGAGAGAACTGCTTACGCTTCGTGGTTAGATAAGAGACATGGAAAAGGTCCGTACAAAGTTGAGCAAATTATAAGCACAGGAAATAATACGTGGCATGCATCATAACATTATCATATATATGTAGTTTTGATTTATTAATTTTCTCCTGAGCTGACTAATCCTATGAGGCTCACGAACAGATCTTGCCCCTCAGTATAGTTAGAACCCATACTTGTAAATATACGGCTATAATAATGCTGGAAAATGCTCGCACATCTCCGCGAATGGTTTTTTATTCATTACTTACAAAATACCGTATTGTAAACAGGAAGTGTAGCTTGGTAAAATGTAATTTTCTCCTAACAAATGCCGACACTGATTGTTCCGTGCATCAATTGGGAATCTGCTCGCCAACAACCCGCTCAAAGTTAGCAGAGATACTCGAAAGTAGGCTGATTAACAGACTCATTCCCTGAGAGTAGCAGGACTTACGACTGCCGTCTATGAGCTAATGCCATTGCGTCAGAATCATTTAGATATTTGAGATTCGCTTTGAGAAGCGAATGAACTCAGTCAAGGAGTAGGTACTTACTCCATGGGTGCTCAGTGTAACACAAAAATTGCAGCGGCGGCTGAGAAGGTCACATTGTCATGCAGGGGAAGGGGGTTAGGGACGGGGCGGTGGCCCCGGGTGCACTAGTCTGAACCCTGGACATTCTCGGTGATGGTAAGTGATGGTGACGTGTACGCGCGGTGCGCGTGTGCGTGTCTGCAGTGCAGTGACAATTTTGACAGTTCACATTG
>LQNS02278170.1:29504455-29518753 GCA_001587735.2 Parhyale hawaiensis
CAGAAGAGCCCAGGGGCATAAAAATTATTAAAAAGACCTTGCCCAGCTGCACAGACCTGCTAACCTCCGCGTATCATTGGACCTGTGGAGTATTTATAGGCCTATAAGCTAGCAGCCCCCGTGGAGCTTTCACGGTCTGGCTTAAGGCGTTTCAGATAGAAAAGTGAAACCTTCGCATTGTACCATGGCAATTCCCCGTCAACATCACAAAAAACACCGAGATTCCATGTATGATATCTCATACAACCAGCCTTTTTGCTGATAATTACTGAAGCTGCCCATGTCTAAGTGACCCGTGGATTATATTTATAAGTCCCTCTGTCTAACTGGACCCGTGGAATTTCTTTGGCAGCAAAACCACGGTACAGGTTCCCCAAGATTTATATTAAAATTTTCGGGCGTAATAACAAATAAAAAGACCTAGCCTGTGGCCGAGAAATTAGTCACCAGCCGTATCACAGATACGCCAGCTTCCCGAACTCAATAAAGCGCAAAACAATGAAGAATGAAAGACGAAAATCGCCAATATATTTGCCTCTCGCGTTAGCTGTAGCAGAGATACCGGATTTCGCATGTAAGGCCAAATGCGAGCTGAACATTGAATTCAGGCGTAACACACAAAGGAAGGAACGAAGGAACGAACGAACGAAGGAACAACGCTATTAATATTATAGATTATAATTAAATCACCCAAGACTGGCGACGTGGGAACGGAGAAACTCCATGAGGTTGACAACCCCCACACAACCAGCCCAGCGAGTGAAGAAAAAAAGGAAAAGAAACCCCGAGATCACAGAATAGCTCTGTGTACAGATCGCTTAAAGCTGCCAATTCCCGCACCAGCAAAGACAGAGCCCTCAAGACCATTCCAAACATCCACACACGATGGAAAAAACGAACGAGAATTCTGGCCCGTATAGCATCGTAACACTTCCAAGGCATACTCATGAAGAGCACGCATGCACCGACTATACCTCAGCGAACAAATGGCTCGGAAGAAAATCAGACAGCGGATGACTAGGGCAGTTATAAATTTTATGCAAAAAAAAAAAACAGACCCCCACCAACTCTTCGACGGTGCGCCAGATCACATGGCACAACACCATCCAGCATGAACGCACATCGGCGAACCACTTTGTCAAACAAACTCAGATGACAATCGGCAGCAGAACCCCAGACTACGGAGCAGTATTCCAGAAGAGGGAGAACATAGCAATTAAAGCAGCAACGTGTAAATTCTGCCGTGCCAAACGCCCTCCCAGCACGCCTCATCAGACAAATTTTCTGCGATGCACTTGAGGCAACCGAACGAATGTGGAGCTCAAACGTCAACTTTGGATCAAAAGTGATACCCAAGATTACCAAGTCACAGGAAGAGACTCACCATCCAGAATGAGTGCAGGGAAATGAGTTCTCCCTGTACGTGACCTGGACACGAGCTTGGTCTTAGTCTTGCCCGCATTTAGCCTCATCCCCCACCTAGAACACCAGGAATCAATCACTTCCAAATCATGCTGAATGGATTCTGAAACCTCCAACCTATCACTAGGCTTATCGCAAACNTGTACGTGACCTGGACACGAGCTTGGTCTTAGTCTTGCCCGCATTTAGCCTCATCCCCCACCTAGAACACCAGGAATCAATCACTTCCAAATCATGCTGAATGGATTCTGAAACCTCCAACCTATCACTAGGCTTATCGCAAACAGTCAGCAGAGTAACATCATCAGCGTAACTAATAAGTAAATTATTAACAAGATCAAACAGGTCCGCTGTACATACAATGAATAACATAGGGCCCAGAACATTACCCTGCGGGACACCAGAAACCACGTCCAAAATCTCACTCCTCTTTCCATCAACAAATTTACATTGACTTCTGTCAAATAAAAACAGACTAATTACCGTGAAAACTGAACCAGCACCCGAAGGTGATTCACGCGATCAAAAGCAGCCCTAAAGTCAAGCTGTACCAACATTACTTCATGATCCCCCATCAAGAGCCTGCTACAATACATGAGAAATATGAAGCAGAGCATCACAGGTTCCAAAGCCATTACGAAAACCATACTGTGTTGGGGGAAGAACACCCTGCTTCTCAACAAAGCGACTCAACCTCGACGAAACCAACCTCTCATAAACTTTTGACAAAACAGATGTGATCGAGATGGGTCTATAGTTCGAGGTTCGGGATGAAACAGAGCCCTTCGAAACAGGCATCGCATGAGCAACATGCCAGCATTTCGGAAAAGAGCCGAGCCGTAACATCCAACGGAACACGGAAGCTAGCGGGGCTGCGAGCACACCGAAGAAAGAGAGGAAACACACCCAATGGATCAGTGCCTCCATAGGGGACCAGGTGCACTCCAAAAGATCTGACTGCAAAACCGGAGAACCTCGGCTCGGGATCACACGCTAGATTAATGCGTACCCGGTCCCGGCTCTACTAGCGCAACAAAAAGTCCACCTTGGCAGCGGGGTCCGCAACAAGATGGCCACCAGCACCAATTAAAGACGGGGGACAGAAGAGCCCACACCAAGCACAGCGCTCTTCAAGGTGACCACCACTTGTGTGCGCTAACAGACGAAGCAAACAACTCCCGGGCCCTCGTATTATGCTCCCTCTCAGCTTCCTCATAAGTAGCACCAGCTCGACGCCGCAGTTCCCTGAAACGCTGAAAGTCAACAGCAGACCGGCTAGTACGCCAACGAGCATATGACTCCCGCTTCAACTGGTGCACCCTCCTTCAGGCATCATCAAACCAGGGCTCATCGTCCGTCCTGACCATAATGAAGCTGGAAGGGTCATAGGCGCGCACCATGTCAGAGAAAAGCCGATCCAAAGTAGACCCAGGATCAGGAGACTCTCACAACACCCCAGGGTAGCGCGAGAGACGGCGTCCCAATTCACTCTGGACTTCAAAATATTTCACACCTAACAGTGACTCTGGGACTCGCTGACGGACTTGCATCGTCGCAGAGAGGGCACCATGGTCCGAGGAACCAATGGGAGACACCACTGACTCTCCAACCAAATCAGGAACATCAGTCATCAGCAGGTCATGAACACCTCTCATTAAATGGGTGGAACCATCAACCAACTGCTCAAAACCGGAGGCACTCGCAAAAACAAAAACTGCACGGCCATGGCAATTGTCCTATCAGCGCCTCACCATGCCGCATGGTAACAATTAAAATCGCCTATAAAGAAAGAAGCAGAACGCCTATCCGATGACTGAATCCTAGCCATTGTATCTAAGAGACAATCAAAGACCCTATCTTCAGCAGACGGGTTGCGATATTGTGAAAACAAATAAAAGTTCCTGGATGAGCCACAGACTCAAAGCACCATCAGCTCACAACAAGGACACTCATATGCATTCTGCTTAGACACAACACCCTTTAGAACGTAAGCAGCCAGACCCCTAACTCCAGGGCATTAGCCTCGCAACCGCAGCACTGGATTTTCAAAGTCCGGGATCATTCGCTCAGAAACATGACGATGGCTTGAGACAAGCGTCTCCGAACATAGCACCAGATCATAATTGGAAGAGGCTACGGCGAGCTCAGCCAAATTGCCATAGAGACCCCGAACATTAGGGCATAAGATGCGGCAGGAGCGAGACCCAGAACGACGAGGACCGTGGTTCACCTCCCCGTCCGGATATCTAGGTATCAGGCACGCAAAAAACAAATAAATAAACACCACAAACAAAGAAAATCATAAAAAAATTTACAAGACAAAACAAATCGACAGTCATAATAACTACAAAAGCGGCCAGCTATCCACGCGCCCCATACCCTACCATCACCAGTACTAAATTTGGCCGAAAAGAGGAAGAAGAGAAAGGAAATGAAAAGAGCATGAGGTGCTACTACCTGATGGAAGAGAGAGAGGAGCAGACAGCGGAAAACTGAGTACCCAGCTATGGCACCAGCCCGTTAATCTCCTCTCAAGATCACCTTCTCAGAAGTAAATGCGGTTAGCTGCAACATCCTCTGCGGAAAAGGCACTCGGGACCCTTGGGTTTGTGAGGCTCAAATATGTTGTGGCAGGCAAAGGGCCCGCCAGAATATACCTCTGAGGGTGAACTCCTCTCTTACCATGGAATCTGAGCAGAATGATAGTTTACCGTTTTTAGATGTGTTAGTTCAAAAAAAAAATAATCAATTTCTGACCTCTGTGTAGAGGAAGCCTACTTTTACTGACTTAGGAACTATTTACTTCAGCTGCATTTATATAGGGTGCATCAAATCTACGATGACGACTCTTTTACATAGAGCTTACCGTATATCAGGCAATTCAGAAGTTTTACATGGTGTGGTTACTTTGTTAAAGGAATTTTTCCGTGACAACCTTTTCCTATCAGTTCTAGTAGAAAAGCAAATAAGAAAATTCCTTAACTCTACTTATATAACAGGAGAAAGGCCAATTACTGTACCAAAACAAAAGATTTATATTGGCTTACCGTCAATGGGTTATATCAATGCAGAATTACGTAAAGAAATTGCTTCTATTGTTCAGAAATTTTTTTCATGTATGGGTTTAAAAATTATCCACCGAAATAACTTCAATATAGTTTCGTTTTTCCCAAGAAAGGAACGTTTGGAGGATGCCATGCTGAGTGACTGCGTATATTCCTATAGATGTGACCGCTGCCAGCGGTCGTATGTTGAAAGTAATTATCTCCAACAGTTTGTGCGCGCAGCCAGCCTCGGAGTAAATATAGGGGAGGGAGCAAGTGTCCGGGAGGCGAACCACTAACATTCCGTCCATGGCTTTTTGTGGGTGCATCCTAGACGCAAAGGGGGGAGAGGAAGGGTTGAGCTGCCACAGTCACATCAAGTCAAGAAAATTGCCATCTCTTGGAGAAATGTTAGGCCACTACAGCGAAGAAACATGCGGCATTCAATATTTGATATAATGCTGTCTTATTTCATTAAAAAAAACTATATTAACAAAGAATAAATTAGCTAGAAATGGCCAATTTGGCTTAAATTAGTCACATCTGGCAACCCATTCTTGGCGGGAAGACATGGCGGAGAGGACCCTCTCCGCCTGTGAAACTAACAACTCAATTAGCGCTTCTACGTAGCTGTTCAAGGAAAGGATGCACTCATAGCGATTCATGTACTAGTTTTATAAAATAATATGTAAGAGAAGTGCAGCTTTAAACCATATAAGTTCTTGGAAAATGGCGGAACATGCGTTACGCCAACGCGATCAGCGGATGGCTTTCCCGCCAAAAAACTCTATTTGCTCTTTAATGTAGCTGTGCAAAGAAAAATATCATCAATATACTCCTGGAGATATATATATTTATTTTATACAATAATATTTGAGAAAAGTGCAGCTTCAATCGAAGTTAGTTTACCCAATATGAACGTCGGCGGAATCAAGGGGGGGGGGACAGCCACCGAAGATACCGTAAGGGGCGGAGTTTTCTATTCAAAAATAGGGGTATGTTCCCTCCCCCTATATTTACTCCGAGCAGCCAACACGCAGCCATAACCCATCGTACGGGTCGACCTAAAATTATACTGCCTCATTCAGCGATTAGAAATCATTGTACCTTAGATAATTATAGCTTTAAAATGTCAAATTTTTCCATTTTAATTAGGGTAACTTCTTGAGAAACTGACCTACGAATTTTAAAAAGTTTACGTATTTTCACAGAAAGACCGTCGCCAAACAATGATCAAGCAGCAGTGCCCTTTACCATAGCTTCGCATAATTAACTACAGTATATAGTTGAACCTGTACACGTGTCATATGCTCATTAGTTTTCATCTTATCTCTTTCAATAATTTTTAATTTTTGTGTCAATTTATCAGTGGTTATATTGATGTATCTATATCAGCATTTCTCAAAATTACGTTTGTTTATACTACTGGCCTAAAGATGAAATTTTTATGATTCCGAAACGTTTGCTTCTTGAGAATATGAAACTTTTTACTGTAGTTCTCTCATTTTTAGTTAACTCTAGATTCTCTAGCAATCACCCTGTTAGTGAAAGTGTTATTAGTTATACAACAAACTGCGAATATCAGTAGGCATAATACCCACAAAATGACCTGCACATCAGAACGACCCGGATTTTCTACAAGAAGCAAAAGAACGACAACTCTGGTGAAGAAGGTTTTTTTAAAAGGAAATATCGAAGGTTACCAAGATCGTATGCTGCACATTCCGGTTAGGCTGAAGTCTGGCTGACGTGCTGATTGGCCGCACGAATGGCTATGAGCCTGTAATAAGTGGAAAAAGATAACTGGGAGCCAGTGGTACGCGGAAAAGAAGCTGCCACCAAAAAATGAAAGAAAATCCGCGGCCAGTGCGGTGAAAGTAGCTGGGCTCTCTCTTTGTTAAACTTGGCTCTAGTTTAAGTTCGGCAGGCAAAAACAGAGCGTCCTGCCGCTTGACTTTGCCAGATTTACTGCTGAAAGCGCAACGTACAGGCGGGAGTATGGATGGGCAACAAGCAGAATAATATTTTTTTTTCAGGCCATTTTTTTAATTATTGTATCGTTTCCATTTTTATTTACTGTTTATTTGTATTATTTAGCCAAGCTTACGACCTCCTCAGCAAAATTCGTTTACACGGCTGGGAAAGTGAGCAATAAGCCGAGTTTTCAAATAAGTCTCAAAATGTAAATTTCGCCAACTAGTCCGGTGAATTCTTTTCTTCTCTGTTAGTTTTCAAAACTATTACTTGCCTGTTAAATGAAGATGTCAAGGATTGATATGGTATTTAACAGAACTGGGATTAGGTATTTAACATGGCTTCTTAACAATAATTGCCTGTACAATAGTGCAGATGCCACAATAGTAGTTAGGTATCGTAATTAAATAATACCTTGCACACCATAAACTCACAAACTGTAGGAAGACAGCTATTGCAGAAGGATAAAAAGAGAAAAAACTTCAGGTCTTGTGCTCCGCGTATATTTAATTTCACGCAACAAAACACTCCGTTAAAGTACTGCCAGTAACATCATCAACACAGAAAGAGAGAGCCTTCTCAAAGAAGTGTTCAAAGAAACAAACACTTAATATTAAGGATATCGAACTTGAGTGTCACCTTATCAAAACCTAACCATTATAACTGAGAAACAAGAATGTGCGTAAGCTGCAGCGTGCCACTGACCTACCCGCTCTTGCAGTGATCCGACTAACTACACTTTATTACTACACCAGAGCATACAAGAACAAACTTATTGTCGGAAAAAAATGAATGCAGCGGTACACTAAACCCAGCACTGTCTTACCGGCCATGACGTAAGAACTGTAAGGTCGCCTTGAGATTCAGTAACGCAATATCATCACTGCCTAAATACGCAATCTCTACCTCATGGCCTCTCCATGCGACGGGGCGTGTCCCAGGGCATGCCCCAGGGACGTGGCCGTGGGACAGTGACCGTGTCCGCGTTTTCTTCCACACGTAGTGGGGCAGCACCCGACGTGAGAGTGCGGGCCCCAGAGTTATTCATTAGCGCCTTGAGGTATTGTTATCACCAAGTGACGCGTCCCCTCTCAGCCCGTGTGTGGTGAGTTCACTGACAAGTAGGGCATGCCCTGCTCTCTAGCAGCTAGAGAGCGAAAAAGAGAGCAAAATCGGACGTGTCCCAGGGCATGCCCTAGTGCATACCCCATCGTGTGAAAAGGCCTTTAGGCAATCTTTAAATTTACGTTATTATAATTATTATCTGTTTTGCGTCCTTCATATCGGGTCCACACTAAGCTAATGCACGAGCAACTTATGAGTGGACTGTCAGCACCCACATCGGAGGTGCTGTCCAGTTTCCAATTACTAAATTTTGTGGGAGGAAGCCTACCCAAAGCCTCGAGTGCACCATCATCAAGCTTCCAATACCTGCAGTTATTCTACATATTAGGAGCAGGTGGAGTAGGCGCTGTGAGCGACTTATGCAGTAATACACAATTAACTTCTGGAGGATGCTATAGAAGCTGGTTGCTAAATAACCGCAAGTTCATGTCACTTTGCAGAGAGAAGATCCATCATACCTGTATATGGTGTCCACCATAATCCTAGTGGTGTTGCAATATTTAGATGTGAGTTAATAAAACCGAGGGCAATCTTATGTAACTCAGTACTAGGAAATTTTGCTCCAAACGAGAATGATAAAAACACAATCATAAGCCAGACGAAAGTCAAGGGTGTGGACGTTGCATTGCACAGAGGTGCACAGCGCATGCTATTTGACACTGAGCTCGCTAATGTATCAAAGTGTCGTATTAACGCTAATCCTCTTATGCAGTAGACAAAACAGTTTGATTTGATGTGAGAAAATTATACTAAGAATGATACTGCTGTATTGTGAAATCAGATCAAAGAACTGCAGGAAAAAATGAGTAACTTAAGGCTGACTCAATCATTTGCATATTTGCATTGCTGAACACGAATTCCAACCACGAGTATACTCTAGCCAATGTAATTGGATTACGATGTGATGATGTATAGGCTATATAACTAGAATGTATCGCGTCAATTTTAATGCATGTTCGGTTCATGATCCCAAACCGACTACGTTTGGATTCACTCAAAATATTTCTTGCACGTATGTCTATAGCTTTCATTACTCGAAGCGATGATGAATGTTAAATTGTAAGCGAGACACTAATGGCATATGGTGCGATGCCACCGTGATCATGGGGCAATAATGCGTTTCCCCACTGCTATGTGGAAAGATGAGGTGTTGGCACGGTCAAAGTACACTAAGCCTAGCTATCTACTGTATTTATATAGACCTTAAGTTGAGGATGTACTCGGAAAAATTATGGATATATAGAAGAAAAATTAAACATAAAAGATGGTATCACAATTCTATGTCATCAAGCGCACATGGAAGCTAAGTGGGGCATAGTAAGTCTGAAGTGGAGTCGGTGCCTTATGACACAGTTCCTGTGTTGGTATATACAGACCAAAAAACACCAAAAACACTACACCTCTGTGCAATGCAACGTCCACACCCTTGACTTTCGTCTGGCTTATGATTGTGTTTTTATCATTCTCGTTTGGAGCAAAATTTCCTAGTACTGAATTACTTAAGATTGCACTCGGTTTCATTAACTCACATCTAAATATTGCAACACCAATAGGATTATGGTGGACACCATATATAGATATGATAGATCTTCTCTCTGCAAAGTGACATGAACTTGCTGTTACCTAGCAACCAGCTTAAATTATATAGCATCCTCCAGAAGTTAATTGTGTATTACTGCTTAAGTCGCTCACAGCGCCTACTCCACCTGCTCCTAATATGTAGAATAACTGCAGGTATTGGAAGCTTGATGATTGTGCACTCGAGGCTTTGGGTAGGCTTCCTCCCACAAAATTTAGTAATCAGGTGAAGTACCTGTAGCTGGGTATGCTGATTATTGACGGAACGCGGGTACCTTAACGGTTGCCTAAATGAAAAACCTGTGAGCGATTTCGTACCTGGAGATGCTGAGGTCTGCGTGACCGTCAGAAAATGATGGAAGGTACGTAGCAGGCTGTTGCTCGGAAGGAAAGAGTGGGGAATATGGAAGGGAGCGCAATAAATTCCACCTCAGTTTGATAGTTTGATCAGAGAAGGAGAACATAAGTAATTAATAAATAAAAGCAATAAGTAGACAAAATATTTATACGTCAGAGGGGGTAAAGGTACAGTGTGGAGAAGAGACAGCCGGGTGCAGGAAAATGGATGTAGGGCGGAGTGCACCGTTGGCCGGAAAGGCATGAAACTTTTCATCAAATAAAACTATTACAGTACGAGTTCAGTAAACTAAAATAGTTCAGTACATTAACACCTACTCATCAACCTAGACAAATATGCTACAGAGGCAGCAACACTCGCACACGCACTCTGAAAAGTGCTGTTCCGAAGTCGGGGCGGCTTCCCATACACCGACAGAAAAAGCTGCAGTAGCTAGGCAGCATGAGCCTGCCGACGCAGGCACTGCCTGTCGGTGCACGGGAAAACGGTCCTGGTTTCTGACACGTTTTAAGTGCAATTGGCTAATAACATAACACTATAACAGTTCATATATATTATATATGAGCAAGTACATTGTTAATAGTTGGATACTGGAAAACTGTGAAACACACATGGGTGCTGTAAAACTCTTGGTTAATGACAGATTTGTCCTATATGCAATAGAAATTACAACTAGGTATCTCAGTAAATATGTTTATACTATGAGCTCTTGTGAAAGAAGGAATTACAAAGTGCCATGATGGACACGACTTACTGAGATTTCAAGCGCTATTGAATACCCATTCAATCCACTACTATATATATTTACACATTTTACTGGATGGTCAATCCACACCGAGCTGAAGGATGGATGATAGGAGAAAATTCATCTTTTATTTGCAAAGGAAATGAGGTACGCGGAATCTTGAGCTGTAAATTCACAACAATAATTGTCCTTCAATATATTCCTGCATTTTCTAAAGCCCAGAACACTAAACACGGTATGTGTGCTCCTTGGTCTTTTTCTTGAGCTTCAGAGATAAAAATATTTCTCTTCTGCCAAGCGCCCGCTGTTGTCGGTGTTTCATGATTTATATGCATCAGGTATGAGCATTTTGCCAACACTACCAAATGCGTTACTGCATTTAGTTTGTTTCTCCTTCGTATTTTGATTATTGCTCCTCAGTCTTCTGTCATTGGTTACAAAATATCTTCACTAGAGCTTATGCTCTCTAAGCAGAGTAGAATCCAGAACTGAAATTTAAATTGTTAGTACTTAACTCGACTTGAGATGCCAATCTCTGTATCTATTACTATTTTTAAAGAAGATCTGTCACTTTTTGAAGTTCGTTTCTTTTTTTCACATTGCTTGGCAACCAAAAGGAATGATCACAACGCGCATTAGAGTTTGTCAATTTATGATTTTGGCATTCTAGTAAAAATATGCATCGGCCAAACAGTTGATTTGCGCTAGTGAATCAAGATGTCTCTTTTTTTTACTCCAAATGCGTTTCCCATTTATTAGAGCGTTCTTAGATGAATATTCTCTGTACCGTTATCATCCAGTTTTATTGGACTACTGAAAAACTTGATTCATATACCTGTTCTTGAAGAATTTCCCTGTCATCTGTTCCTACTTTTCCAACCCGGATGTCAAGATTATATCTTGCCTTCCATATGAAACTTGGTATCATATACTGCACCGAACGCCAGGACCAAAAGTTATTCGTCGTGTCGTTATTAGATTAAAACACGTGTATCTCATGAGATAACAGGAGTACCGTATATTTTGTTGAATACCTCAAAGCACCTAACATGATTTATCATATTCATTTCAGTAATGATGAGAGTAATAACGTAATGAAGAGCAATGCTAACTGTCGCGCTTGATGCAGCGTTTATCCAAAGGCCCCACATCAGAGTAACGTCTCTAGACCGTCTAGATAAGCTCATCACTGAGCGCAAACCAGAGTATGGTGTCTAATGGTCACTACATTGTTTGCAGCGTCGTGTCTACGGGAAATAATGAGAGTTATAATACTGTAGTTGGGCTGTGCTAGGAACTTTGCCACATCGCCTATAAATAAAAGGAAATTGCACAGAGTAACAAACGCATGTGACACTTCTTCTACGAAAACAAAGACACATCCGTAGAAAGCAAATTATGTAGACAGGCCAAGTGATTTCATATCGACTACTTGTGTTGGATTCGTGTATGCCCCAGATATATTAATTGTGCAACACAGAAATGCTGTTTTGTACCGGCTTGTAACGAAAGATTCGATCGCTTTTTGAGGCCGTTCCTTAGCTGTGCCATTATGCTGTTTATAATGGATATTTAGAAACAAAAATAAATTCATCGGTTTCATTGTGCTTCATTAAAGTACTTTAAATCGTCATTTAATTTCATGAAAGATTCGCAGTGTTTCTCCACGTTTCTAAAATTACATTTTTGCTCATTGTTGAGTTTAAAAATGACAATTCTTGAATAAAAGCACGAGCATGCTAAGTAAAACACGACGTTTCGGCCATCTCCTACTGGGGCCATAATCAGGTATTGGATCTGAAAATAAGGCAAAGCACAATCAGCAAATTACAAGGTTAAAGTGCTTCGAAGCACCTTGCGCCTCCTTGCCTGAAACTTGTGTTACTAAAGAGTGATAAAGCAGTTTATTTACTGTTCGTGTTTCTCTTTCTTATGAGCGTTTGAGCGCACAAGTGTCAGTAGTCAAAAGTAGTTATGAGGTAAAATATAGATCACATAGCGTGAGTGAGCAGCAGAAGTCTTTCAAAATTTTTAGAAAAAACGAAATTTTGAAAAATTTCATCCAGCACGACTGAGGCTATTCAACAGTGTCAAAAAATGCTAAAATTTTATGGTACTCTTTCACGCGGTATTATTAAATACATGTCTAAGCGGACCCAGCAACGTATTGAGACTCACAACTGAGGAACTTCGTTTCTCTGGTGTGAGAGCACATATGGCTCTACTGGACGTTCCCAATTCATGGTGTGGAGATTACAGGGCATACTCGGTCAAGTCTTGCTCACCATTGATGTCTGCGACCTTATTCATAAATTTTTCAATAAAATCAACGGATCTGGGAATAACGCTACAGAACAACAATACTGAGAAACATCAAGTAAAACACTGGCGACTCATGGAGCGGACAATGACCTGGCTTACCAACTTCTATAATTCTATAAACGTTCATTTGTTCACATCGGACTCAGTAACGTCAACGCTCGTCTGAGGATGAATAACACTGAAGTTGTACACGATATTCACCAATATGTGGTCTTGCAATATCTATCACGGCAACCTCAGACACGAGAAGCTGGCCGAAGAAAGAGTTAACAAGTTAAGCTGGTGATATCTTGTCCTAGTGATGGTTGTCTAGTATGAGGAGAACTGGTAAACGTTATATCAATTTGACTGCACAACTCAAGTGGGATTTCTGCATGGACTGTCTTCCTTCACTTCAGTATTTCATAACGTACACTTGCTGCCAGCACTTTTTTATTAAGCGTTAACTATTTTTCTTCACCCAGTGCTGACAAGTATAAACTCTTTTCGTTAAACTATTTTTCTTCACCCAGTGCTGACAAATATAAACTCTTTCCGCTAAAAAGTTGGCAGAACTCAATAAGATAGTTTCTGTGCATAATTACAGAGTCTAAACTCGGGTAGGGAAATTATTATCATGTCCGAATATTTAAACAGTGAACCGCCACAACCCATTTTAAAACTTCTATTTAAACTAAGGCGAGCTTGCAAAAACGACATCACGAAAGTGTCTGGTCGCACGCAACTTCGGTGAACTCCGCAACCCTATGAATATTTGAACAGCTACCAAACTTCTTTTTTAACATTAGTGATCAGGTTTAAATAGTACAAAATAATTCTCTGTGTCCAACAATAAAAATTTACCCACCAAACGTAGTTGTCACTTGTACGAAATAGCGGTGAGGTTCATGTGTGCCTTAATGAAACTAATAAAAATGAGACATAATTAATGTCCTCCTCCACGCTGGGCCACAACGGACGCGACATCCCATTAACGAAAGCGGCTAAAGGTCAGACGGATGACCGTCCAGCAAAGTTATACATAAGCAGAGGCAGATAACGATCTCCATGATCGACCTCATTCAGCTTCGCTGCGCGTCGACAACCGAGTAACCTTAATTTTATGCCTGGGCCTCGCGAGGCTTCCAATGTGCGTCCCTCCTCGGCCCACGCGGAGAAGAGCCAATAATTATATGCCTTCAACTGCTTTCCTTGCTTACACTTTACCCCCATTTGCTGCAAACGAAAGCTTGCCGAAAAAGAGTAAATCCTCAGCGTGACGGAGAGTAAACTTGAATTTTCAATGTTGATCGTACACACAAACACGTACAATATAGTGAAGTGTATTGGGACTTTTGCGAAACCAGGCGCTTATTGCCCGTGCTTTGAAGTGTGTTCACATCGTCATGCTCCGAATAATACTTTTCACAATATCCATTCTTATTCAATAATAATCATGATGATAATAATAATAATAATAATGAAAATAATATATTTTGATGCTGATGATGATGATAATAATAATAATATGTAAATATGTAAAAGACCCGACCGCCAGCGGGATAACTGGCAAACCCTGTCCCGACCACCGGCCCGATAATCCATCGGGGCGTATGAGTCAGACACAGGGGGGGGGGTGTTTAAGGTGACCCTGTTGCGAGGAAATGCGCAGCAAAAGTCGGATGAGCCTTCGATCGCCGAAGGTCAACGACAACCTGCCGAAAGACTGGCGGCTAACCCAGTCAACCTCC
>LQNS02278170.1:29699488-29717854 GCA_001587735.2 Parhyale hawaiensis
CCCCCCCCATCCCACTATAATAACGATATGCAATCCTAAGATTTCTTCTCTGTACCTACCTGCTTGTAGTCTCATGTGCGATGGAACGACGGTGAAGAAATATCTGTTAACACCTTCTCTAAAGAGTTTCGGTCCAATCCTAATGAGTTCCTTATCTGGAAGTTTGCCTCGTTCTCCATCACACAGTCTGCTTTTTCATATCATCCACTTGTTTCTTTTCCGTTGAACATCACTCTTCTCAATAGTGACTCTAGTCGTTTGTCGGCATCTAGCGGCAGCACTCCTGCTTATGTTTACATTACAGTCAATGCGGGGCAGCCTGCAAGGCAGCGACAGATGTCGTCCTTTCACTATCAGAGTCTGTACCAACCAGTCTCATCCCAGCTCAGCTTACATCCTGTAGTGCTGCTGCTAGCCTAATCGTTACGTTACGCGGTTTGCTAGTGCGAACTAAAGGTAGCGCTAACGTACCCCTCTCAGCCCTCACCTACCAGGGGTGAGTGTCGCCACTAGGGTGTTGGGTGTAATTTCCGTCGACTGTGGGCTTCACCCTTGCACTTTACTAGCTGCCATAGTGCCCTAGATAACCGACTTCTTTCAATTAAAATATATATTTGGTCATCACGCTCCCAAGAGTCCCTAGTGCCTTTTGCACTAGAGATGTTGCAGCTTGCCGCAGTTCCTGGTGACGAGCTTAGTTTTGTAGAGTTAGGTAGGGTCTCTAACTTTCCTCTCTGTCTCGTGGGGTGGGCCCACGATCGAGGTGACCGACTTTTTCTGCAGGGCTCTCAACCTTCGCCCCGTGCGCAGGGGCCGTCCGCTCGGGCGCCTCTTTCTCCTGAGATTTTAAGCTTTCCCTTTGCCTTCGCGTTTACTGGAAACGAAGCGCTGGACTTAATAATTATGTTATTGCTGGTAAAGGGAACGCGACAAGGATTAGATTCGCGGGGTAATGCCATCAATTGGTAGTACCTAAGTCGCACCGTACCTTCACGTGGGGATACAGTAAGTATACCTATGTGCTATACAGTACTACCCAAAGTGTGATTGCATAGAAAGTTTTTCCATCTAAATTTGGGGGTAAGTAGAACCAACACGGGCGGCCCCCGATCCTCCTGGATCGTGGTTCATATTTCTATCTTTATATATCTGAAATTGTCATAGTATAGAACATACAGATTAAAAAAGATCTGAAGACAACCAGACGCTAGGCGGGGTCCCCTTGGGACCGTACCTATTCGTAGGTACTCATCGCTCAGACCCCCTCATGGTCGAGACTATGATAGACGGGCCAGTGGATGCTCAACCCGCCTCCTCTTCAACGGGAGTCGAAGGAGCCCCGTCTGTGGCTCCTAGCACCCGATCAACAACAGCCACGAATAAGACGTCGAACTCCCAAGAAGGCTTCAGGACCGGAGGATGGAGAAGCAAGAGACAGCGAGAGCGACCATACGAGATCTTCATGAGGAATAACCCATCCAACATCTTCAATACGCCATCAATTGGATTTAAAGCCTTCGACTCAATCAAAGCAAATGACAACACCAACCTCGCCTCTATAGATTCAATTACCGCCTATAAAGAAATGGTAACATTGCTCAATGGGGAAGCCAAAGCGAGCCACTGAACTCCGCGATGGATCACTCCTCGTTCGCCCAGATCAACAAAGCGAGCAATTCACTAACATCAAAACCCTTGCAGGAATCCCTGTGGCAATCGCTCCACACGGCAGGCGCAATGAGACACGAGGGACATTCCACTATAAGAATATGCATGCCTACACCGATGAACAAATATTGGAGGAGCTCTCGACTTACCACGCAAAATCTATCTACCAGATGAAGTAAAAGGTTAATGATGCGCTAGTACCCATGCCTGTATATATCATACCTTTGATGGCACAACGCTCCCGGCTGAGGTGGCCATCGGATGGAGACACTGCTCAGCTAGAAAATACATTCCAAAGCCAGGCAGATCCCTCAAATGCCAGAAATTTGGTCACATTGCCAAGTCCTGCCGCTCGGACGATGTAGTGTGCCCCTCATGTTGTAAGTCTGCTCTCGGACAACCATGCCTAGAGCCACCAAAGTGCGCTGCCTTGAAGACCACCGAGCATCGTTCGAGTCCTGCTTCTATTTCAAAATGGAACAGGAAATACTGGCCACCCAAACTAAAGAGGGACTCAGCTATGGAGAGGCGAGAAGGAAGGTGGCGACGAAATTCGTCAGGCCAATCTCCAGCTTTGCATCGATAGTAAAGACGCGACCCAAACAGCCGACAGCCGCCGTGTGCAGGTCTATCACAACGCAAGCGCCTCCACCCGGCAAAACGAACAGCCACACTTCACTGCGGCAACCCTCAGAGACTTCAAATCGGACGTATGAATTCTCATATGAATCCCAAACCTCCACCTCGAAAACGCCTCTGAAAGAACAAAAAGCAGCTCGGAAACAAACTGCAGCCCAGCCCGAACCCAACTCTTCGAACAATCAAGGAAAATCAAAATCTGACAAGAAGGAAATGACATTGCCATGGATGTAACCTGGACCACGCTGTTTGACTTACGAGGCAATGACCACATCCCCATGGCCATCAACCTAACGGAACAGGACGACATCTCAAGAGCACCGTCATAAATATACAGAAAAGCGGACTGGAATATCCTTACTGAGATGCAAAAGTGATCCACTGCGAGAGGGAACCCCATGTGACGAAGCCGTCCATCAACTAACAGCTCTCATTATCTCCAGCGCCGACCTCGCGATTCCCCAATCAAGAGGCGGACCGACAAAGTATCGATTTCCTTGGTGGAATGCAGAGTTCGCTCTAACCAACGAACGCAGACGCCAAGTCCAAAGAAGATACCAGCACACCAGGCTACTGTCTAATAAAATCACTTATGAAAGTCTGGCCGCCATAACCAGGTACAAACCGCTAGAGGCGAAGCAGCAGTGCTGGCGCAAGTTCGTTTCGCCGCTTAACGCTGACACAACAATGTCCAAAATATAAAAAGAGGGGAAGTACACTGCCCACCACCCTCCGACCCTCACTGTCAACAATAATGAAGTAACTGACCCCCAGGAAGTGGCTGATCATCTAGCCACCCACTATGCAGCTGTCAGCTCCCACGACACCCACCCTCGGCAATTCCTGCGTAGAAAACAAGAAGTGGAAGCAGTACCACTAGACTTCAGCACCAACACACAGCTGTCATACAATGTCCCAATCACTTTGGAAGAAGTCATAAGTGCCTTACGAACAACCAATAACAAAGACTCAGGAGCAGATAAAATATCCTACCAAACGTTGGAATATCTCCATGAATCTGCTACTAAAGTTCTATTAGATATCTATAATATGATTTGGTGCAACCTTGTCTATCCAACTCAGTGGCGTCATGCGTACGTCCTATCATTCTTAAGTCAGGTAAACTACCAACCGCAGGCTCCGCAGCCACCAGTTGCAGACCGATTGCGCTAATTAGTTGCATCGGTAAACTCCTTGAAATGATCGTCAACAGTCGACTCATGTGACTTCGAATCTACCTATCGCCTCTCTCCTTTACAGTTCGGATTTCGCCAGCTCCACTCAGCGCAAGATGCCCTATTGAGAGTATCAATGGATATACAGGAAGCAATAGCAAACAGGGAACACACGAAATGCTTCTTTTTCGATATAGAAAAAGCATATGATACCACCTGGCACCATGGAATTCTCCTCGCACTACACCGTTCATGAGTCAGAAGGCGAATGGCTCACTACATTAAAAACTTTCTGAGCAATCGTACCTTTTAAACAAAAATCTCAAATACACTCTCACGAGTCCATGCACAAGCAGGAGTCCCTCAAGGCAGTGCACTGCCCTGCTGTCTATTTGCTCTTGCCATCAACTCTATGATAGGATGCGTCCCTCCTACAGTTAAAAGAATACTGTACGTAGACGACTTCATGGTCTATGCGTCAGCAGCGGATACTGATGAACTTCAGGGACCATTACAAGGAGCCATCAATCAAGTGTAAAATTGGGCCACACCACAGGGATAACGTATATCAGCTCCAAAAACTAGCGCGATCCACATCCACCGTACACGCACCTATCGGGAACCATTACTGACAATTGGATAACGTGTCATGCCTTACCGGTTACCTCGGAATGACCCTCGACACCAGACTTAGATGTAATGAGCCAGTGTCTCTCCTGCAACTACTGCAGATTACCTCTCCTTCGTACCCTGGCATATGGAGACTGGGGATCGGATAGAGCTACTCTGCTTCAGCCTTTTGCTCCTCCTCAGCAATAGGCCTCTATGCGGAAGAAGGAAAACCAGCATTGGAAGCCCGTCGCCGACAACTTCTCACGCAGTTCTATACCCACATTAAAACAATCCCAAAATCCCTGACCTACCAAGCTTTGAACCGCGCACTGCGACAGAAGCTGTCCGTTCCTAACTCCTATCCACCCACAATTAATACAGCCATAGCCGCGCTCAATTTGCCGCGCATGAATATCCAACTAGTAGTGGCAAACAAGCCTCCATACTGGAGGTTGCTCCCATCGACTATCTCTAAAGGATTCATGCTTGGTCCGAAACGCACCTACCACCCCAAAGACCTCAAGGCATTATTTTTTAATCATATAGCTACATAGCCACCACTCCGCTTCAACCCACTTATTCACTGATGGCTCCAAAGATGGAGACCAAGTGGGGTGCGCAGCCGTGATGGGCGACACCACCCTCACTAGACGCTTGCCAACTTCATCGTCCATTTTCAGGGTTGAACTATTGGCACTGAAAGATGCCAATTGTCAACCGTACTGAAGAAGAGCACTTAACAATCTTCTGCGATTCACTCAGCGCAATACAAGCGATAGAGAAATTTCAAAGCAAACGCCCCATCGTTCACGACATCTTCCGCAGCCTCATTACAATAATATCTCGCCAGATACGAGTGCAGATATGTTGGACTCCGAGCCATTGTGGCATTCGGGGTAATGAGAGTGCAGATGCAGCATCTAAGAATGCTGCAACTCTCCACAATATTCCCCACTTAGCCTCACCAAACAAAGATTATCACCATGGAATCAAGCGCTCCGTTCGACGTCAGTGGAACGACAGCTGGATGACACTGCGAGGCTTTAATAAGTTACGCGTCATCAAAAATACCACCAATCAGTGGCCGTCATCCGACCAGAAAAGTCGACAAACTGAAATTATACTTCTTATACTGAGGATGGGTCATACCCGCCTGACACACGGATATCTCATGTCGCGCCGCCCAGCGCCGTACTGTGATGCCTGGCTCGTCCCCTTGCCAATTACCCACATCCTCTCCAAGTGTCCGTCTCACCAAGTCTTCGACAACGATACTTCCCCTCTGTCAGGGGATTACCGACCGAGGTGCTCTGCGGCTCATGCTCGCAGACCGGCCAGACCAGGCTTTCAACTCCCAGCCCTTGCTGGAATACCTAAACGACCTGATTATCTTGCATTTGATATAATGTATCTGTTATCTGTTGATGTTTTTGCAGTATTGGAATGTAACGTCCGTTCGAGGCTTTTCGCCCTCTAACCACATGAGAAGATGCTCTTAGGCATTGCCTATCATAGAGAATAAATATGTTTAAACGACGTTCGGCGCGATGCGGCTTAGAATCATCGCTGCGGTGGCAAACTTAATACACTACTACTACTACTCTTTCTTCTGTCTCCTTCTCTTTCCTTCCTCTCTTGCCGCCTGAGCACAACGTTGTGGTACCGGCTGAAAGCCGAGTAAATCATCTTAGATCGCTATTGATCGTTTTAGATTCGGAAATAGCGAGACAGTACAAATATAATAGTAATAATAATTGTCAGGCTACGAGCTAATACAGACATCAGGCCGCTCTACTTCTATAAAGATATCAAGCTGCTCAAGTCTATGCAATACTGCATTATAACGTCTCGCTCCTGTTACACCCTGATGTAGCGGCGGAGGATGACAGTCTCCGCTCCCGTCTCCCTCACTCTACGCTGAGGATGTTGTATTTGAGCAGAGACTACACTGTAACGCTGGATCATATCTTCCCTGAAACCTATCCACCGATGTATATTCCTGAAATTCCTAATCTGCATGTTTGTAGAACATTGTACTCCTTGCCGGAGAATCATACACCACCACGCGTTTTCCGTGGAGTCTTCCCGAACCATGTTGCCACTCATTATGACTCCACCTATATTTATATGGATAGGTCAAAAACCCCTGAGAACGTGAGCTCTTCATATGTCTCTCCTACTCTTCAGTACGCACATAAAGTGCAGGACTTCACACGTGTGTTCACAGCGGAACTTCTTGGAATTCGCTTTGCCATGCGACATGGAACGCAATGCGACTCTCGCTCAATTATCATTATAGGTGATTGCCTTGTGCCGCAATCTGTTTGTCACGTATTGATGGAATGTCCCTCAATAATGGATGAACGCAGAAGATACCTTGGTCCTGGACGCTACTCCCTTACTGATATATTTCAAAAATTTTCTGCATACAGAGGACTACTATGGCAATTTTTACAAAGTATGGACTTATATTGCGGAAAAGTGATTGTCTTTTATATGACATCCTGCTTTACGCTTCAATGCATGCACACACTGCCTACTTCAGTCGGTGAGACCAGGACCCTTTGGACGCCCTCCCATTTGGTGGAGGGAGAATTCACCAGCTTTTATATCTTTACACGATCGTAGATCAACACCGTAGCCAGAACTGGGTGATGTGGTACATGGTCTTTCCATTGGCCAGTGATGTAGCTATATCTATCGTTTGATGAGGTCATCGACTGGTGTACGTCCGCATTAAGCATCGGTTATCGCGGTATAAACTCCTCTTGAGCCTTCAATTTTTACATGAAACATTCATTTTCATAGGGATGCCACTATTTGAAGTGGATCACTTGACCAGTAAGGGTTAACACGAGACTGAACAGTAAAGGGATACAGTGGATAGTGCCCCGCATATGGAACAGACTCTGTGTGCTGGGGACATCGGTTTAGCCACAAGCTGGATGTGGGGTAGACGTAGATGTCAGTCTGTCAGTGTCGCGTGACTGCTGTGTGGTATGCAACTGAAGACTTGCGTGCTGAGCGTGCTTTGCCTCTTGCCTGACTTGCTGATGCTACCATCACTGACCTGTGGGGCGAGATAAGAAGCATGCCAGCTCTTCTTGTTGTGCTTAAATCATAATAAACTCTTAGGAATTCCCACATTGTTTGTCATTTGAAAAAAATAATTGAGCGATTCCCGGAAGATATCAAAGGGCAGGCATATTGTTTTATAATTTTCCAAAATTATCAGTCGGTGAACTTTCTCCAACTGATTTTGAAAAATTCTAATGAATATTTTGCTCAAATTTTTGGAATATTGGATATACTGAGCCATCATTAACTTTATAGTAAAGGGATCCTGAAGATTATAAATTAATTATTCTATTGTCTTGTTTCTCTGAACTGTGAGCATTGCTCGTATGCGTCGCATTTGGCACGGCAAATCCATTTTTTGTGTGTGTGTTACACATTGGGGTCGTCGTCAGGGCGGCCGTCAGAATACTCAGTAGCTAAGTGATTGTGTGTATCAAATGGATTTAATTTAAGTAAGAATTACAATGCGGTTCTATGTTACTGAAATAAATTAATGTTTGTATCCGGTTGTGACAATAGTTGTAGAAAGTAGAATTTTTTGTGCTTAAAATAGGACATTTATTTGTGATATGTTAGTTGTGTAGGGTCTCACTGTTTGATTGTAATACGAAGTTTACATCGTTAATCTATGTGTTTCATTTCAGCTACGATGACGAACTGCCGGGGTGTGTCGCAATCTGCATTTCTGGGTTACTGGTGCTACACCGGTGACCCAGCCAGTCGCATTCGTAGCTCAAATGTCGACTGCGACATAGGTTATGGTGAAGCAGGTCACAGAGCAGAAACGCGTATTTCCAATAAATGGAGCACTTAATTCATTCGAATGCGCAACAAATAAGCTCTTTACACCAGAATAAGTACATCAGATCAGTTTCTTGGAACTTACATTAATCAGATTTAATTTAAAACAGAATTTCAACATCGTTGAGCTGACTCCGCTAGTCGCTAGATGGCGCTCTCACAGCCACTTTTCGGGTCACGATAACCTTTTTTTCTGGGCGCGGTAGCCCGGTCTTGGCTTGGTTGCGACACTCCCCTGTAGTTGTTACAGTGGCTATTTCTAGTATTAATCTGCCTATAAAACGAGTGTTCTGTTGCTGTCACGTATTGTAGAATTTCCAACAATGGGGGATGCGAATTTCTTCATCTACCGGTATAACATTCATTTCATTTATCAGTGTACTTTGTCGGTTCTATTTGTCTTTGCCTAGTGTATATTGCTGACTGTGTTTTGTCTTGTACGCCGGTCTAAATGTGTATACACTGCATCGGTCAGTAGTAAGCTATGAATGAAATGTACATAATTTAAAACCAGCTTATCTGCGGAAAGTTCAGTAGATGAAATATAGATCTCTCGGCCGCGGTATGTCGACAGTGAAACTTTGCCGTTTCAATAATGTAAGTGGTAGCGTCGAAGTTTTTTATTATTATTCTGTCAGAGCTCATTCAGCTGTTTCAAAAAGTTTTGCCTTGTCTTCACTCCGAATAGCTTTTTTAAAGCATGATGGTTTTCTTGTGAGTAATTGTTATGTGCTGTTAAATTACTCGTCTTCAGCTTGATTTATGGCGCAAAAGAATCACTCGAGAGTGACATCAGGTCGTGTAGGGGCCACGTAACATTCCTACGCATGGCAGTCGCTATTTGTTGTGCTTCTTAGATTCGCTGTTATTGAAAACTACTCGAGCGACTCAAGGATGATGTGCACTACTGTACGAGGGTCGTTCCAAAAGTAATTCCTCCTATTTCAAACTCGAAAAGCTGAAGACCTACGAAGACGGAAGTGTCACCATTTAAACGATTCTGTGTTTCGGAATTTCTTTTTTTTTTTTCTATGTTGTCACCGCCATTTTTATGCACTTACCAGGGGTGAATGAGAGCCTTTATGCATCGGTCGTTGAAGTTAGCGCCTGCCGAGGCTGGTCATGTTTTACGGCGTTGTTGTTGGGGAAACGCTGCTCGCATAATGCGTCCTTCAGGGGTCCGAACGAATGGAAGTCTGACGGTGCCAGGTCGAGGCTATAAGGTGGATGAAACAGCACTGTCCAACCGAACTCTTGTCACACATTCCGTGATCGTCAAACTTGTGTGTGACCTGGAGTTGTGTTGCAGATGGAGTGTTTCCCTTTTTTCTAGCCTTCCACGGGCAATCCGAGCCTTCAGCTCGGTGAACATTTCAACGTAATGGTCACAGTTGACAGTCGCCCCTGGTCCCCAGAAATCCTAGAGGAAGACGCACTTTGTTTTCCGGGGTGGTGGCAGTACATGGGCATCCGGAGCGCGCTTTGTCACTCACGACTCTGAAATCAACGAACCCAACTCCTAACTGTGCTGACATCAGCTTCGTAAACGTTCACCAGGCGCAGGTGAATGTTGATTGGTTCAATTTTTCAGCGTTTATGAATTCAGTGACGCATCTCTGCTCCTGATGCGTGTCACACCGTCAATATCTGCAACAGTGAGGTGGCACATTCAGGTCACGAGTGCATATGTTCAATCATCATAACAATGCAATTTGCTATCCCCTCGGATCTCTACGGGCGAAGTACAAAATTGGGAGGCATTACTTTTAGAAGGACCCTCGCAGTAGACTGGCATGTGGTGATGACTACAGAATAGAAGGCAATGGCTTTCAGAAGCTGTCCCTCATCCATTCGGTTGCTTCTGCCTTGACTCTAATCCTAAAGCTACGCACTGATGGTCATTTCACTTACGAGTACGATTGTTTTAAAAATCGAGTTGTATTAGCACTCGAATATTTATCTTTAAAAAGTTGGTGCGTCAGGGCACTCCTAGCATGTTCTGTATTACCCAGTGAGCTGACGTAACTCTCAATTAGCAATAGCTACAACAACGTCAAGTACCTGCTCTTCTACACGTGTCGTAAATTTGAAGCTTTTATAATATTGCTTCAGTTGGGACAAGCAGCGGAGTCTGCTAAAAGTAAACGGTTGCATCTGTTCATCATATTCCTGTCTAGTGGCCCCCGTTGAAAAATACATATCATCGCATTACCGTCTGTGGCTCCTGTCTTCTACCTAGCTGAAGAAAAAAAAATGAAGCGGTAATATTCGTTCTGTTCCTCAGTTCCTTGTTGGTTCACTGGAAAGTAATGCTGGACCGAGGCCCCCTCCCTTAACATTTACTTCTTGTATTCACCTGACGGTTGCAGCTGGCCGTCCTTCCTACTGATAAGGTTAGTTTGTAGAATTAGGCAGGTCCTCTGTATGTCCCTTCTCTGCGCTTAATTTTCCGCCAGTAGGAGCGCACTGCCCCTCTTGAGACTAATAGAACTCATCTGATCGGAGTTCGCATTAAACGTGAGACTTCCGACAGAAAAGCTGAGAGAAGAACGACTGACAATTTGTTGCGATGCGACTTAGTATCGCCGCGCTGGTAATCCTTCAACTACTGCGTCTACTCTTCACGTAACGTAACGGCTTCGTCCGAAGTGTCCTACAGTCGATGACGCCCACCCGCTTATTTCACCGTCCATATAAGACTTAGCTTGTCGTATCATAACTGTGACTCTGTCTACAGTTCGAAGGGAAATATTGATGATGTTTCAATAATTCCGCAATGCGGTGCGAATTGCAATCGACTGTTTGCAGCCTGCCCAGCCCTGCACGGGAGTTGCTGTTGCTACGAATAGCCTCCAGGGGGTTTGTGTAGGTTACTTTAGCCATTAGCAGGCTTTCGGGACGTCTTTCGTGCCCGCTGTGCTTCCTTCTACATACTTTCATAGTCCTACTGATGATACTTTATTCTGTCCTTCTTTCCGTGGGCGTTGATCCTGTGTGGGAACACCTTTGTTCAAGGGTTCCCTGTTTCTGTCAACATGCTATATCTCCCTTATTTCTTCCTTTGTTAGATCGCCATTGTTGTGGAGACGAAGAATCAAACTGTTCAGTAATTTTATCTGTTGCTGCGAGTGCTGGCGAAGCACTGCTGCGCGATTATTTGAATTACATGACAGCCCTGAAGTTCCGTACTAGTACAGCACTGTGTCTTTGCGGTTACATCTCCGCATTGCGGTTACGTCTCCTCATTTTTTAATATTACAATTTCTTTCCTTCACCCTTCATTTTTAATCGAAACCCTTTCGTCTTGGGACGGTCAATCAGAAACCAAGGTCGTAAACATATAAACCACAATCCTATTCTACAAACTTGTCTACCGTACATATTTTGAATGCCTAGCAATAAGTTTTATAAGCTACGCAGATCGTATCGATATTACAATCATACTTGACTGTTCTCATTGATGTGTGTTGTTGGCGCAGTTTCGTCGAAGCTTTCCGCGTGCAGTGCAGCATAAAATAGCTACCATCAGGTGAAGAAATTGCGAATCCAGCCTAAATTGTAGCGTATAGATGGGGCTGCAATATTGGAGCAGTTGTAGGACAGTGAAAATCTGAATACCAGAGTGTAGAGCTAATAATCCAGGTAACTACCGCATGTTCCTCTGCACGAGACTGAGTCATGTGTGTATTCGAGGCTTAGTGCTCTTCCGACTCTTGTGGTGAGAGGTTTCCCTGCCACAATGTATTAATAATTTGGGCATCGCGCACCCAAGGGTCCCTAGTGCCTTTTCCACAAGAGATGTTGCAGCTTCTCGCAGTTCCTGCTGACGAGGTTAGTGTTGTAAAGTCAGGTAGGCTCTCTAAATTTCCTTTTCTGTCCCGCGAGGTGGGCCGTCGATCGAGGTAACCGACTTTCACTGCGGGGCTCTTACCTTCGCCCGTGCCGAGGGCCACGGAAGGGACCGTCCGCGCGGGCGCTTCTTTCTCCTGTCTTCTTTTCTTTTCGGCCCTCAGGGGCTTATTCTGGCAGGCCCTTTCCCTGCCACAATATGGGCATCACGCACCGAAGGATCCCGAGTGCCCTCTCCGCAGGGGATGTAGCATCTGGCCGCAGTTGCAGCTGACGAGGTTAGTTTTGTAAAGGTAGGTAGGCTCTCACTTTTCCCTTTCTGTTCCGTGAGGTGGGCTGTCGATCGAAATAGCCGACCTAGCACGCGGGACACCTCTGGTTTCTCTCGTGTGGAAGGCCACAAAAGGAGCCATCTATTCCAGTGTCTTTTTCTATTCTTTGCGTCTGGTTTTTCTCGCCAGTAGTTGCGCACTGAGCCAACTGAGTTTTTCCGGCAGGAATACCAAGATAAAATCTTCGTACTGATTAACAGTGTAATATTTTCAGTTGAGCTTCACTCTTGAATCGCCTCGCTGCGTCTAGGGTGGTTAAACACTGAATCTAATAATAAGCTTCTCCTTTTGTCCTTCATCTCTTGCCCTGAGCACAACGTTGTGGTTCCGTCTGTAAGCAGAGTAAATATTCTTGATCGTCTTAGATTAGGGAATAGCGGGACAATTCCAATACAATGATAATAATAATAATAGTGGTGGTGAGAGGCCGTGCTGTGCGCTGCAGGTGTGTATCGGTCCAAGCCATAGCCCTGAGCTGTGCGCGACTTCACAGACTCTTGTTTCGATAGTCAGCGCTGTTGTTCTGCAGTTGCGCACAGCTGCTGCAGAACAATCGCAATGGTTCTTTCGAAACTGAAGAACTCAAAGTGAACTGAGCAGTGGATGGTAGCCTTTTGAATATATGTAATTATGTATGGCGTAAGCGCTTCTTGTTATGGTGTTCATTTACTATGTTCCCTACGTCGGGTACGCTAAGTCATGGCTGTGTCGCAGTTGTTTACATTCCCTATACCGTACTTAGGTTACCTCTTTATCTGTTACAGCAAACTGTACTTAAGATGTTTCAAGTTAGCACTTGATTTCACGAAATATTTCTGACTTTGCCACAGCTCTAAGAAATGTAAATTAGTCATCATTTTTTTGCCAGACATTATTTGAAGATAAGCAATAATGGGTTAAATGTTATAATTTTGGTTCTCAACATCGGTAAAGAAATTGTTCATATCCAAAACCTTGTTATGCACTTCGAAGAACTTAACGATATGTTTCGTAAAGCCCGCTGCTGACGAGAGTCGAAAAACAAGAACGTTGCGTTTTCCCGGAACAAAAGTTTCTGTGACCGCGACTACATCTTAACGTGTTTGAACATCGCAATAAAATGTTCGTTGCTGCGAGCTAAAACTCACTCGAAATTAAGAGAGATATTGCAAACTGTGCAGTTGGTGCTTGCCGTAGAAGAATTTTTGCAATGGCAGCTTAGATTTTAAGTCATTTTGGACCGTTAAAATCTGGCTAAGCCGAAGTTGTGCCCCGTAGCGACAAAATCGGATGAGCAAGGAGAAACATTCCCGTGTTTCGACTCTTGTCTGCAGCGGGCGTAAAAGAAACTGGCTTATGCAGGGCCCACGAGGGGCTGATATAGCATTAAAGAACACCCGGAGCATAATCCTGATGAGTGGGTGGAGTTCTTTGCGTGTGCAAAAATTGGTGCTTTTCCTATAACGATCGGCCTTTCTTCCTCAGGGAAGGTTCAGGCAGACTGTATGGATGGTACTTTATGCAGCTACTACCATTCCATTTGACACCGCACGTATGTCACTTTCGACCGCTTGTTTTTCCCTGAAATTGAAATTCGCATTCAGGGCTTCTCAGAAATATGAGTGGTTTGAGCGCAAGTGGCCACCCCCTAAGTCCGCTTCCTGGCCCCTACATGGTTGTGATGTTAGCTGTTCTTGTTTACCTTCAGTCATGTCTGTAATTTTTCCTTCGGTTGTCTCACTTTTTCTTTCGGAGCGCTTTGCAGTGGGGGCCATAGGGTTAGGTTCGCCCATCCTATGTTATGGGGCCCAGCAACCCCAGGGGGCTCATGTAAATAACCTCAGCCATCAGCTAGGCCTTCGGGACGTCTGCCTTTCGTGCCCACTTTGCTTCCTTCCCGAATTCTGTTCTTCCTCTTCTTACCCGACTTGCTGTTCCCATGCGCGTTGATCCTGTGTGGGAACACCTTCGTGCACGGGTTCCTCGCACCCTCCACGAAATGCGTACCTAATAATCCATACGATGATGGATGAAATTAACATTTTTTGTGCTACGAATTTGAGGTAATTTTTGAATGACATAGAACTAAACCGAAATTTCGTGCCCGCTAGAAAAGTCCTCTCGGAGGTGCGAGCGCCCCTCGTTGGAAACCCCTGTTGTTTTATATGATGAAATTGACTAGGTTCACTCATCTTATGGTATGGGGGAGTCGTGCTTCCAGGGAGTCCCCATGGAATTCCTTATATTCAGTCAGGCCTATCTCTTCGTTTTGGACACCTTCGTTGTGGCTAGCTGGGCTTAAACCAAACTAACTCATATTATAATGATGATGATATTTTAATAATTCATTTTTATTTTCTCTCGAATAAGAGACAAAAATTTTATAAAGATTCATCAAGCTTGAATGTATGATTATTTTCCTATAAATATGAACAGCACACTGAGGTGTGCTTTTATTACACAGCGGAACAGGCTTTCTGTTACTGGAATATTTTTAACTGTATCGTCATCAGTTCCACTCGATAAATTTAAATCTGAAGGCCACTTCAGTCAATCTTGTCCAATTTTCAAGTAATCACGTCCTGTTGCCCAAGGGTCCCGAGTGCCTTATTCGCAGGGGATGTTTCATCTGGCCGCAGTTCCTGCTGATGAGGTTAGTATTATAAAGTTAAGTAGGTTCTCTACTTTCCTCTTTCTGTTCCGTGAGGTGGGCTGTCGATCGAGATAGCCGACCTGGTACGCGGGACATCTCTAGTCTCTCTCGTGTGGAAGNGTTCCTGCTGATGAGGTTAGTATTGTAAAGTTAGGTAGGTTCTCTACTTTCCTCTTTCTGTTCCGTGAGGTGGGCTGTCGATCGAGATAGCCGACCTGGTACGCGGGACATCTCTAGTCTCTCTCGTGTGGAAGGAGACAAAAGGGGCCGACCACTTGAGTGTCTCCTACTATACTTTGCGCCTTGTTTCCCTGCCCGTAGTAGCGCACGTGGCCACCACGCCTACCCAATATGCTGTATTTGAATACTAAACAAGTAGTTTCTCTCTTGAAACGCCTGAGTTGCGGCTACGAAGGGTAAACAAAATATATAATAATGAAAATCACGTCCTGTTGCTTGCACTTCAGTGCTATTCGTACAGAAGGCCCTCTGGGAGCATTTTCAGACGAGTCATGTAATGCTATTTCTACGAGAATGTCAAGTACGAATATTAAAAAAATACAGACGTGCTGGCGAATTTCTGGCTCCAGAACAAAAATCAATGTCCAGTAGGGACTTAATTAATGCAGTTTTAACTTTGCGGTAACAGGAAAGCTAGAAAATATATCGCCCTCTGTTACATGCGTCTCCTTTATGTACACTGCGGTTCCAATGGGAGTACAGTCTGATGGGCCCGGTCCATCAGGGCTACGTGTACAAGAGCAGGATGCAGGGAGCCCGAGTTCTTCGTAACGTCTGTTTATCAAACTATAATGCACTTTTTCCCTGGATCAGGAAAGGATCCGGTAGTTCTCCCCTTGGGATTGCTATAAATTTCATTCTAGACGAGAAATTGACTTCAGAATAAATGGGCAGGGGTGGGCGCGCCTCCTTTTTTTTTCCTGCGCCTCAGCTTCCACAGGTAGTGCACCTGCGCCCCAATTTTCCTCTTTCCCCACTGCGCCCGCACCACTACATATCTATATCTTAGGCTCTCAGGGGTGTACACTGTACACCTATAACCCCTATACCTGTCAGGATATATGTGGGCCTCCCGACTGCACCGCAGAGGTGTTGCTGCTGGCCGCAGTTCCTGCTGAGAAGATTAGACCATCAGGGTATATTCTCTCGGGCCTTTTTCCTGCCACAATATATTTGAGCCTCACAACCTCAAGGGTCCCTAGTGCCTTCTCTGCAGGGGATGCTGCAGCTTTCCCCAGTTCCTGCTGACGAGGTTACTTTGTCAAGTTAAGTAGGCTCTCAATACTTCCCCTTCTGTTTTGGGAGGTGGGCCTTTGATCCAGGTGGCCGACCTATTCCCTCTACACTACTACCTTCTTATTGTTAATTTCCATCTCCTGCACGGTGTAGCTTAGCGAAAGCGTTCAGCCGTGCCCGGGGGTTGGAGATACTCAATTTACACCTTTTTCATGTCAGTAGCACACTGACCACTTAGAATCTGAGACCTACAAACAGAACAGCCGAGAAAAAAATCATTGACAATTTGAAACGAGACGTAGCTACTTCGCCCCCTGGTATTATTATTTTTATTCTTCTTCTTATTATTATTATTATTATTATTAAAACTACTCGCACGGGCCACCACGGACAGGTAGCACGACCCAAATGAAGGATCTTGCAACACCGGGAAGCCCAAAACGCTGCTAAAGGAAACCCGACAAAAAGCCAGTAACAGCTGTCTTAAATGCCTGCAGGCCAGCACGACCGAAAGCCGATGCCGGCAAAGAATTCCAAACCCCAACAGACCAGGGGGAGGATGTTCAAAAGAGTCGTAAAGTTACGTTTAAATTTCAAGCGCAAGTCACTAGGTCAACGTTTCTCTACGTCTAACTTAACGATTCATGTTCATACCGAAGTTAAGGGAACTTAGCAGCAGAAGCAGTTCCTGCAACACACACGGTAGCCAGCCAGTTATTGACGGCGGAACAGCTGTTGCTCGAAATGGCGGGAAGTGTTACGCTGCGTATACATATCGTTATTTTCTAATATCAGTTGTGCACGTTACTAGATGGGAATTTATATATTATTATTAGTTCCTATACCAATATTAAAGTGAATAACATTCAAAGTACATCCCATTTACAGAGTGTCTCGGTACACTCAGTTTAGTTACCCCAAAAACTTTCTGTCGTCAACAGCAAAGAAAACTAGCAGCCCCTACGAGGAACTGCTCTAAATGCTCCGGTAACTGCTCCAAACGCTCCCTGCTCCTGATGCCCATTTCTATCGCTGCTATTGCACGCTTAGAGCGTTACAAATGCTCCTTTTAACCGCTACTACGGCTCCTTTTTTACAGCTCCAATGTCCTAGCTCTAGTAATGACTAATGACACATCAATATTTCTGCATCAGCAGTAGCAATAAATTATTTAAATACCATAAAAATTCAAGTATACCATTTCTGTTGTGTTAATTACCTCCGCCAGGGAGGTTATGTTTTCGTCATGTTTGTCTGTCACCAAGATAACTAAAAAAGTTCTGAACCGATTCGGACGAAATTTACAGGGATTGTTAGGTATGTTAGGAGGAACAGATGATTGACTTTCGGTGAAGATATGTCCATCCGTTTGTTTATTTGTCTGCCTCATTTTTCTCAATGAAATTAACTTGAGTTGTTAGATATATAACAAAGAGTAAATGATCAAATTTTGGTAATGATCCGTTTGTTCATTTTCACCGTTTTTAATTTTATGATTGTTAGCACAATAACTAAAAAATGAATGGATCTTTGTGAAATTTATAGGGGCTGTTAGTAATGTTGAAAGAAATAAATGATTAAATTTTGGTGCAGATTGGTTCGTTCGTTTGTATGCTTGACTCATGTTTGACATAAGGTTTGTTAGCAGTATAACTCAAAAAGTTATGAACGGATCTTCAAGAAAATTGCACGAGCTGTAATTACTATCAAAAGACACAAATGATTAGATTTTGGAGCTTATAAAAAAATCGTGGTTTCAGAGCCAATTTGAATTTTTTGCTACCGTTGCCTCGCTTGGCGGAGGTATGCCCTCTCAGAGTGCTCTAGTTAGTTATGTAGAGATAGGCTATAGGTTGATGAAATATATTAAGTGGAACCTTAGGTAGCTAAGTTGAAGAAAAAAATGGTGTTGTGTTCCATAATACTTGTAACAGTTAATCATTTGAGAGTGTAAAAGTATTCCATTTCATAAAAAATCAAATCAAAGAACTAAAAAATCGTGATTTTTATAAAAAAATCAATTGATTTAATGAGTTGATAAAATCAATTGATTTAATGAGTTGATAAAATCATTTGATTTAATGAGTTGATAAAATCAATTGATTTAATGAGTTGATAAAATCAATTTGATTTAATTAGAGATGTCGTGAAGTATATTACGACATGCCTACATTACTACCAAAAAAATCCAGTATACAGCTACTGCGCAGTTGAGGATGTGGTAACCGGCAGGGAGGCCGCCCAAAGCTTCACAGGACCAAACAACGAGGTGACGTCAGCGAGCGTCGCACCTGCCTTAGCCAATCACGAGACATCTGAGGGA
>LQNS02278170.1:29796014-29826691 GCA_001587735.2 Parhyale hawaiensis
AACATAATTGTAATTTATTTTGCTTCTCGTGCGAGGATGATCGTTAGGTAGCACTGTTGCGGAGCCAAAACTCGTTTGGTATGTGATGGCGCTGAACCATGTAGATTAGGTTGTAAATTTATAGCTCTAATATTGCTAAGAAATGAATGTACACGAAATTTTTAATGCAAGCTGTAATACAAAAATCCAAGAACACCTCCCGCCTATGGAGAAATAAATGTTAAATAAATAAATAAATTGTGGTCCGAATAATTCAAGGCACTTGCACGGGTGCTAACTTGACTACATAAGGGCTTACAGGCAAGGGCGACTTCAAGAAGAAAAAAAAAGAATCAAAAGATCAGTTTACATAGCATATGAAGTTGCATTGGTGCACATGTTTTCATCTACTCAGAGAACGACACGGAACTTCATCTTTCATATTCTGAGCACCTTTGAGCAGACAAAAACAAGGCCGGGCTATATGAATGAAATTAGTGTGGTTTAAGGAAGCTTCTTTTGATCCTGAAGCGTAATATTATTGAAATTTTCTCACGGGGCTTTTCAGGAGACAGCCGGGGCTTGTGCCCAAGTTAGCCACCCCTTGTTTCGGACGCGAACGATCACTGGCTGAAAATTTTCAGGCTGCACGAGTCAATTGCCTCGCTCTACCTTGCACGGGGCCGTGCCGCTGCGTTATAGTACTGTATTTTTTCTGTAAGAATTCAATACGGCGATTAACACAGCAGGGTTAAATAGGACTAAGCTTCTAACATCCACCGCAGCCTTCATATCTCGTAGATAAAAATCACTGCTTATACTGCCAAAGTCACTGCAGTGCCCTTTAATTGGCAAGTTAACTGAGCCCAAAGGGCTGTGGGTACGGTGGCAGTACTTACTAGTGGGCGTGAAGTACTCGTCGATGGTCAGTCTACCGTCACCGTCAGCGTCGCGCCCCATGATCGCGTGCTTCACCAGGAGCGGCACCAGCGCTGAGGAGTCCGCCGGAAAGCTGCGAGAAAGTTTAGTGTCAATCATAGGGGACCTATAAGCTGTGTCTCCGGCACTCAACCAAAGCAAGGCCTTGTGTGACGTCACAACCAACCAGAGCAATCGCCCTCCTTTGGGAGGTGATGGCGTCAACTAGGCTGCCGCCGACGGATGACTAGTTGGATGGGACGGGAAGTGAACAGAAGTGGGCACTCAAGGCAGCCTGTGGCCAGTGGCAACCAGGGGACTAGAGTCAACACAAACCGTAGATTTACCACAGTCTCAAATTTCGCCGCTGGGCAGCAAGTAGTGAAACATTGCAGCATGTGAACACATTTGTGTAATGTAACACCAGGCTTGGAACGGGTCACGTGAGAGTACTCCCTAGTTCGCATAAGAATGAGTTTCCTCAGCAAAATGTCTGAATATTTTGTTGAGCTTTCGTATACCGCAGCTTATAATTTATCAAAAATGGCGTAAAATGTTAGTCGTCTTGCATAAGATTGTGAAAAGAATTATAACTCAAAGCATTTTGAACTTTTGTGCAATTCCAATGGAAACATGGTTGTATTCGGATGCAGAGGTGCCGAAACTTGTCCTTATGACTAGCATGTGTGGGCTCGGAGTGGCCAGTTGCTATACCAGGTGGGAAATAAGTTTTGCAACGGAAATGTTTTAATTTGTCACATTAAGGAGAATGAGAATTGAGAAATCTTTTAAGCCGTTTAATTCTACAATAATTTTTCTTCAATTTGCCGACGTCCTGGTCGACGTGACCACCTTTAGCGTTTAACTACTGCGCGAAAACGCTTAAGAGAGTGAAATAATCGAGGCACGCACAGTATCCTGTCGGTGTCAGTCCATGTACGAAAAAGAGCTCGCTTCAGACCATCCAGGTTTTGCGTGATCTTGCACTAGCCTTTGTCTCACTGATGGAAGATAGTGAATAGTCCATTGGGTCGGGGTCGCACAACATGAGGGCCACAATACTTTATAAATAAGGAGGGCAATGCTGATGCACCGCCCTTAATTGGGCCCTCGATCGTGATGTGAGTGAAGCAATTCGTTGAAACGTTCACATAAAGTAAAGGTAAAGTCAACTTAAACCACACCCTCACCTGGGAAACCCACATGCACTGGTTTGTGCTGCGGGTATAGGCACACTGGCCTCAGATGAGTAAGTGTAGTCGCAGTCGCCCTCAGGTGACCAAAAACTATGGCGCCAATTTGACGGAAGGTACAAATGACCCGAGACCCCCCACCCCCCTCATCTCTGAGGGAGGCAGTTCCACCACAGTGCCGTGCATGCACACACAACTGCCGAGTCAGCACACCAAGATCTGCAAAGAGCTCGCGTGCCAGGCCGGGTATCGAACGCGAACGGTACAAGGTGTTAGAGCTGAGAACGGAAGCATGCGGTCTTTAAGGTGCTCCTGGGTTTCTATAAACATCAGAGTCAATTTTGTCGTCAAGTTACACTCCGTGTTGATTTTTTTTTTTTTTTCTTTGCTGAAGACAACCACTCTCAGCTGCATGCTTTGGTTACTCTATTTTTGTAGCGACTTCGGGCGGTAGTGAAGGCTAAGGGTAGTTGCGTCGAGTGGGACATTGGTCAATTGGAGAGAAATCATGCTGGAATTAAAGACTTATAAGATTTTTTGATGCTCATTTTCCTTAATGTCTTAAATTTTAATATTCCCCGTTGTAAACGTGAGGTGCGTTAGAGTTCTAAGAAATACGTTAGGATTACACGAGGTACCTTAGGTCAGACGAGGTACGTTAGAGTTACACCAGTTACGTGAAAGAAAGACTGGGTTAGACGAAGCATATTACGGTTAGGTGAGGTATGTTAGGGCTGGGCGTGGCACCATTGGTACGTTCATGAGCTACAGAATATGTTAAGAAAGCGCAGCATAAATTCTGATCAGGGCCCGCGCAGAAACGAGCGTCGAATGTTCGCTACTGTAAGCTTGGCGGGAGAACTGAGCCCTGACGAGTCTGGATCAGCAGCGGACACGTTTGCTGGTGCTCGTAATGAGTGGAATATTCGCTTACAAACGCACGCCACTCGCACAATCACCAACACCCGTAAGTTCTAAAGCCACAAAAAAGCACGTGCGTGTCAAAAAAGGATAAACACAAGCGGGTCATATGTCCTATTCGCACGAGTAAACTATTGCCCGAAAATTGTGCTTGTCTATAATTGCCGAACAAGAACACACTGTTCACAGCAGGAAGCAAAGAATGCAACGGGAGGACTCAATAGGACTGAAATAAAACATAGCTGTGACCGCACGTAGCAAATTTACATCACGTCGACGAGTCGAAGTGTTTTAGGTGTGAGGCTTTAGACCTTCGTATGTGGTTTTCTTGAACATATCATCGTAATTTTTTCGATTTATTTCATTCAGTCTCCCGCTCAAGACTGGCCAGCTACTTGAGCTGCAAAATATCGAAAAATGTTGTCGCCAAGACAGAAAGTTCGGGCAATAGGCTAACTGTTACTGTGGTTTCTCTCGCGTACAGAATTGGCAATAATGGTTCTTATGTATGTTTGTAAGGAATAGATATATATACTGTGAAGAGTATTGTGTAGTGAATATAAAGTGTAAATAAAGCTTCAATCAAGAAAAGAAGTTAAATAGAGTCACCGAAAGGGAATAAATTCGGCCCTAGAGTTGTGAAAGTTTCCACCAACATGCACTGCAATTTTCTATTGATAATTGCTAAATTAGTACATATTATCTTCATTTATTTATACGCTAGAGATAAATTTTGCAATTTAAGACGATGTTTCTGGTGGAATTAGTTAAAATACTCCTAGGCTGCTCAGCCATATATTCGTCGATGATGGATGATGACGTCACTTTTTGTTGCTAATTTTTCGTTGAGTCCTCCCGTTACGCTCTTTCCTTCCTGGTTCACAGCAACCGACTTTGAATTTTGAAGTTGACAAGTATATTGGAAACTAGCAACAGAAGAATCCACGTGTGATACAGCGAAGAATGCTTTGACGTTGGTGAATTTTGCTGTGTAACACTAAATAGTATTATATGTAAAAGGCGTTTTTACGGCATGTAAAGAGCATAATGTGGTAATGTTGGAAGCAAATTTTGTCACAGTTAAGTTGCAATTTCTCTAGTACAAAACGCATGGTTGTGCAGGAAAGAAATGGCAGTGCCTATTAGCTACTACTATTGGCAGATCTGTCCGGTTTTAGTTTATATGACTTGTCTTTCTTATTATGGAAAGCTACAGCAATATAAAATTTGTATTTCAAAGCAAGATATACAATTGAATGAAGTGAATATGAATGGAAGGTCAATTAGGCAGGCGAATATGAGCTTCAAGTCTCTATCGTGTGTTGCAGCACGCAAGGGAGCTGCTAAATATTCATTTAGTGTTTTACCTATTGTTAAACTTCTACTCGCATGAATGAAATAAATATCTACGATATACAAATGGATGTAGAAAGCATCATTGTCAAATGGGAATGGAAAGCTAATTTTAGTTCTTATTTAAATTAGTTTCACGTCACGTGCCTGCTGATCAACCGCATAGTTCAATCCAGCTGCCGATAACGGCTATCATACACAATTATGTTTCTAAATGGATTTATTAAAATATTTCACCAGAAGCCAGCATAGGCGTAGGAGGCGAAATTTGCATTGGGGAGGGGCAAAACACAATTTGTCCAAATTTTACAAATTTCACGAACTCTTGCCTAATTTGCTCTATATATCAGAGTGAACACTATCACATACAAACTGATACCTGATAAATACGGTAGTAAAATTAAGCAGAAAGTAGAATACATGGTAGGCCTAAAACGAAGGGTGTGGTGATTCAATTATTTTTTGCCGATGCAGATTCCCATTTATCATTTGGTACCGAAATCAGTACCTATCGATTCTCGGTTAGTTTTCAATGCCAATTCCACCATTTACCAGTTATTAATACATATATAATAATTAGTAAACTATGATTTACTTGCTTTGCTGTTTTTAGGCTATCGTATGACTTGACTTGTGTATTAAATTTATAATAAACCGTCCAAAATTATTAATGAAAGCCCCGTGATAATTTGTGCGTTATTTACAGTTTTGAGCAACTTGTGTTATGGCATTTGATGGAATGTGTGAGAGCATTTGAATTACGTGCACCATAACATATTATCGACCTCGTTGCCTCTCCGTAGTGATGGTACGTGAAAATATAACCTACGAGCGATTATGATTCACCAGTTGCATTCCATGTAACGGATCACTTGCTACAAGTCCCCAGAACAATGAATAACACTCCACAAAAAAGATTTTCTATTTAGTTTCAGATTCTTCAGCCCATACAGGGTAACTTGGATGCGCTGAATACGAAAATGGTAACCGTTTCTTTCTAATGGGTGATTTTTTTTGTGTTAAAAAAACTATTCTAAACAATCTGAAATTTTGTCACCGTTAGGCGTTACCGATTGGGTCGTGAAAGTCGATTAAAGCCAAGCCACTCGACTTGTCCAAAACGTCAGTCTGATGCGCTGGCTCCGACCGGGTGATTTGGGTTTCAGGTTGTTGACATGTAATGGATTACGCTTGAGACTGCCAGAAACGCTATATTACACCTTGATTACCTTGATGATACTTCGGACGAAGTCCAGGTGACGTTATGCCCGCCACCCATCTTGTGCAGAGGTGATGCTGCAGTCGGTGACCAGCGGGTTGGCTAACTGCGAGTTATCCCCACAGTTCACGTAGCCGCTTGCAGCAGGTTCATCTCGCACTTTCAGTAAGTATGCGCCCAGTAAGTGTTTAAATTTTGCAGTCTCTGTACCGGTGACACTTCGGATGTGACGTGGCATTTTGTTGAATAATCTCGCCCCCGAACCGCGAAACTATTAGAATACTTTGTGGCCACTGCGTCACCACCAGTTTTGATCGGAATTCACACGTCGAAAGTGCGACCAATACGGTCTGAGTGTTGTCTGGATTCGCCCTTTGACGTTGACAATAATTCCTCCTAGAAGTTTACACGGTAAAATGGAACTGTAGATAGCTCAATGTAATTTGGTTGCGTCCAAGATTTGCAATGCAATTGAACTTGACTCTGTCAAAGTTCCTGTATACAGTTCCGTACAAATCAAGTCGAGCTGGCTTCAAGCCAGATTACCATGATGATTCTGGGAAGAACTTGGTGGTAGAGCGGTAATAGCTTAATGAATCTGCCCATATTTGTGCGTGAATGCCGCGTTGCCCCAGCATCAGCAGCAGGCCGCCTGGAAGCAAAATAGACCTTTCTGTGTTTTAGTTCGCAGAACTTTGTGTTTTACGTATTGATCGATCGTGTGGGCACGGCGCCATAGACACCAACCCGCGGAGGTGAAAGGCACAAACACTCACTCGAACTCTTCATGCTCGGCTCTGTTCAGCTGACCGTCGCCGTCTCTGTCCGCCGCCTTGAAAAGGTCCTTGTCCTCCCGGAGCCGCTGTGAAGAACATAATGGTTAATAATGATGGCCATCGCTTAGGAAAACTCTTGTTGATATTATTTTCAAACCAAGGTTAAAGCGAGAACGGTCAATCTAAATGACATGTCTATTTAAAATTGAACGTTTCAACCATATAGGCCATTATCAATAAGCTGAAATAAGAAAAACGCATAATAGTACCTACAAACTTTACAAGTGATGAAATTTGAAATTGTTGCTTACAAGCTAGCTAGAATACACTATTGAGGTGCTATTTTCAGGGGGTATGAAAATTGCATTTCATTTAAGTTGGGTTTTTCTTTGCTATTAAATAATGATTCCAGAATTCTAAGGTCTATGAGTGAATTTGTAGAACCTATGATTGAAACGTTTTTCTGAAGGATTGGAGTGTTACTGTTCAGCGTGGGTGCGTATAGATGAGCGGGTTGGCTTTGCGACGGGGTTACCGGTCCTAAAGCTCCTACCCATATGCTCAAACACTTAAGTCTCAAGGCGCGAGTGGATGACCCCATGTACAGAGACCCACATGATGGGCAACAGTTCTTATAAACAATAGAGGAGAGCATAGGGGCAGGTAACTTATCCTTAAATGAAAACAGAGTACCTATCCTAAAGTTATTCCCTAAAATAATTTGTAGGTCAATACACATAAAATACCTGTTAACTAAGACTATTACATCTTTCTTCAGTTTCTCGGACTGGTGGCCGAAGAAAGACATTGAAATAAACAGCTTCTTTTTCTTTACGGTCTACATTTCATTAGTAGAAGAAAACTTATGATCTAAAAATTTCTTAATACAACCGTTCACTAAGTGAAGAGGATAACCATTTTTCTCAAAGTACTGTTTTAAAAAATCAAATTCATTGTGCAATGATATGAAATCTGAAAAAACGCCATAGGCGCGAAATAATAGTCATAATACTATGTGTCTTAAATTGGAGAGGACAAAAACTAAAAAAAGCTTAGGCCCATGCCAGTAAAAGTATCTTTTCTGTTTATCGATGTAGTGAAATTACTGCCTTCACGCTGAACTACACAATCTAAAAAAGGAAGCCTATCATTCGTCTCTGTTTCCATGGTGAAATTGATATTGGAATGCTTTGCGTTCAGGTAATCTAAAAACATAGTTGCATGGGATCGATCACGGAATAAAATAAAAGTATCATCTACATACCTACGGTAAAATACAGGTTTAAATGAATCGTGACATTCATCGAGCCATGGTTTCGCTTGATGACACATGAAAATATTTGCAAATGTGGGACCTAGCGGCATCCCCATGCCCAAACCCTCCGTTTGTTGGTAGTACTTTCCTTTAAAAATAAAAAAATGAACGTCTAACTGCAAGTTCAAGTAGTGCCTTAAAACAGTTTTAGTCATACCTAAAAGAGCCAAATTTACAGTAAAAAGTTGCTTCAAGCATGTTTCGATTGTCTTTGTTGATGGGATATTCCTGAATAAATTTTCAACATCGAATGAGGTCATGTACATAGAGCTAGCGTTTTGAACTGTACTGAGTTCTTTAACAAACGAAACAGTTTTATCTACTCTATATTCATTTAAAGTTATGGGGGTAAGACTGGGTACATAAATTTTGCAAGTTTATAACATGGGGCCTTGTAAACTGCGAAAATTCGTCTCAGATGGAATTTTGATTTAAAGTCAGGTTTATGGACCTTGGGTAACCCATATAAAATCCCCGGAACTGAGCCAGTTACAAAAAGATTGTGATACACATTTTCGGAAATGAATGAAGAAGCTCTTAGCTTTCGCAGAAAGTTATTAATTTTATCTTTTATCCGTTTTACGCACCTATGTATCGGATCAATGATTTCCTTAAATTTATTTTTGTCTGATATTGTTTGACAGACTTTCCTCCTATTTACTACGATCTAATAAAAACAACGCTTCTACCTATGCTCTCCTCTATTGTTTATAAGTACTTTTGCCCATCGAGTGTGTGAGCATATGGGTAGGAGCTTTAGGACCGGTAACCCCCTCGCAAAGCCAATTTTAGGTTTTACAAATTCACTCATAGACCTTAGAATTCTAGAATCATTATTTATTAGCAAAGAAAAACCTAACTGAAATGAAATGCAATCGTCATACCCCATAAAAATAGCACCTCAATAGTGTAGCCTAGCTAGCTTGTAAATAACGATTTTAAATTTCATCACTTGTAACGTCAGAACTATTATACCTTTTTCTTATTTCAGATTGTTGATAATGGCCTATATGGTCGAAACGTCCATTTTTAAATAGACATGTCTTTTAGATCGATCGTCCTCGCTTTAAACTTGGTTTTAAAATTGTGTGGTATTTACAACCTAACTTGATAAATAGAATTCGTCAGTGCTTTGTTGATACTATGCATATTCGCAGCATTATATCCAAAGTTTGGATATCAAAACTCTATAACTTAAGTATATCTATATACATCGACTTATGTGCTGATTCATACCAGTTGAGTAAATAGCATCTGTACATAGAGCATAGTTGGGCACAAGGCGGGGCTCCAGCTTATCGTCTAATCGATTTCCGAAATGTTCTGAAAGAACCTTTCAATGAGCGTGTGGTAGCTGTAGACCATTCCGTTGAATGGCTCCCTAGGTCACCTGACCTCACCCCCTGCGATTACTTCTTGTGGGGTTATCTTAAAAACCGAGTTTGCACCACGCCCCCGCAAAACCTGGAAGAATTGCTGGATCGCAGAGAAGTGAATATCCTCAGGAACAATCCCGACGTCATCAGGAAAGGAGTTGGTGACAAGCGCCGGCGATGTGGATTTTGTTTGGATAGAGGAGGTGGCCGTGTCGAATCGGTTGCCGCTTAGAGGATGTTGGAGATCAGCAGACCTTGGTTATGTGATTGAAATATGTTGCTTTATTATGATTGTATCATGTTTTGTAAATCTTGATGTTGAAAGTGAGATCATTGTTTCCTCTGCTTTTTTGACATTTGAAGTGAACCAACAACGTTTTTGCACCCTAACCTCTGGGTTATGGTATACTCAGTTATGTAAGGGCATGGACAATTAATCTTTGTGTCATTTCAAAGCTCTTAATCTCCGCATCAAATTGACATTGTGATAGTGGATTAGGATTGAGTAGTTTGGTCATATTAGCCCTTTTAATTTGGGTTACATTTTCCATTTTTTTAAACAGGATACATTGCCCCTGCCTGCTTCAGCTGCCAACCGGAATATAGGAAGGGGAAGATCGAGCGCCGCCAGTTTCTCTTTGGGCAAATATTACCATCGTCCAACCCATGCGGTAAAAATTTAGTTAGTTAGACGCCACTAGTGACGTCACCAAGGGAGGCCTGCAGTGACGTCACTAAGGGAGGCCAGCAGTGACGTCACCAAGGGAGGCCAGCAGTGACGTCATCAATGGAGGCCAGCAGTGACGTCACTTATATAGGTAGGGAACTCACGCTAGCGAGCGTCTCAGCGCTGTAGAACTGCAGCTCTGGACTGGCCCCGAGGTTGTATTCGTTGTCGATCTCATAATTGGCTTTGAGGTACTCTGTCCACGACACTTTGTGGTCCTCGTCGGTGTCCGAGATGTTGAACCGCTCCGCCGCCATCTTTTTTGGCTCCAAACTGTGAACATGAACAAACTTAACACGGTAATGTAATTATAGAATCGTCCTGTCACTCTGTGATAGCTACATGAATTCGTTCACCCCACACTCCAATACAGAAATCCAACATCACTAATTCATGCTGTTGATAGATCCCCGCAAGGGCACAGAGAAGTGTTCGGCTGCAGTCGACCACAGATTGTCAGAGCTAGAGCGTCAAAGCCGGAATGCTGAGTGGCAACTGCAATGCTCCTCAAACTGTACCCATTGATGGTTAGATCATCAGTGCTCCTGCAGTGGACTATGAATGAAAACATTGCGATTCTAAGATCAAAGCATCGCCAAAATTGAACTCCATGTCTAGGAAGCGAACACACGATCTCGAGTATGCAAGCGCAAGTACCAATCTGCCGTTGCAGCACCCCTGATGCCAAGTTACTGTATACTCACAATAAGACGTAAAACAATGATACTTGTTTCTATAATATAACACTCTCACTCGCATAATACTCGTCCAATATGCGAGTGTCATCTAATGGACTTCATGCCTGTAGCAATTCTCCAATTCATAGAAAATTTCCAATTGCCTGAAAAGCCTGCCGTCAACTGATGTACGGGACACCGCACTACGCACAAGAAAGAAGAACGTCTGATGCTGTCTCTACAGCGACAGCCTGGAGCTGCAGTTGTGCTCAGATTATTCTGACGGCAGCAGCAGACTAACGCCCGTGTCACACAATGCAACCACACGCTTCACTTACGAGCGCACTTCCAGCTAGCACGTCATCCAACTTGAGTACGTTTTATGGGTATTTCGGCTACTGAATTCCACTGTGTATCGCGACGACGCGCGAGCTGAGGGTACGCTCATACGTGAACCGTGTGACTGCGTGATGTAGCACCGGCATTAAAAGTTGGGTTTAAGGTCTGTTTTGTCTGCTGCCACGCGACAGCTGTCAGCGCCACAGAACATAAACCAGTGATGTGCTGAACTGCAGGTCAGTTGTTCATTTGTTGAAGGGGATATTTGCCCGGTTTCCCACGTGCCCTGCCTGACTGGACATGCAGACACCAGCACCAACTAGCCCTGCCGCTGCTGGCGGTGTCTGAGTGGCTGCGCACATAGACACAATATGTGTGTGCCTTAATTTTCGACGCCAGTGTTCTGTCTCTAAAAATTCGGATAAATTTTGTTATTACTGTTGTCGTATTTTGACAGCTTTCGAGCTTCCAGCCGTTGTAAGCTGTCTGTTCTGTCTCAACGAACGAATGGTTAGAACAGCAACAAGAACAGTTGTTGCAAGCATATACTGACTTGAGCTTTAGGTCCATTCCCACGTAAGCCTTTTGCTGTCGGTTCATAGTCAACAACTTTCGAGCGCGATACTGAGTTTTCTTGAACTTCATATAGGCGAGGGCATAGATTCCTGAGTTTTAATTCTCTACAAAGTCGGATGGCTATCCAACTGTACTGACGACACTTAATTGCTAAGCAAAGAGACGACGGCTGTCGCATCAGATGTCAATCGACGGAACCTTCACCGGACGAGCGTCGCAGTAGGGAGCTGAAACAACAACAGACGAGCGTAAAGAGCACAAGTAAAGGCGCTGCCGAACCAATTTACTTTTAACGATCGCTAGTTACCAAATAAACCTTGTTTACTCAGCAGTGCACAGCTCGTCGCATAGTGTTTGCCCCACTCCAGCCAGCGTTGTAAGCGGCCCTGCAGCCGCGGCCACGTGCGCGCCAGACGTGCGCCACGTGTGCTACACGTAACAGATATCTGATCCGGTGCCACATGTTTGCAACTAACTCGGCGCTGTTGCCAACTATTCAGCCGTGAGGTGGCGCTGTTGCCAACGCTATTGCGTGAAGTGTCACGACGGTGACGTGCTGGATTGGATTGCTGCCGATCGAAAAGGAATCAACTGAATAGCTTTAAATTCGATGCTAAGCTCTCGAATCGCTGCTTCTGATCCAGTTCCACGCGTTAATCGCAAACTGATTGTGGTGGAGATGCTGACATTTCAGTCAACTTAGCGAATCGAACACCTCAGAGTAAAGTCCTAAACTGAGCAAAGCTAATTAGATTACAGTCTCTAGATCACAGCGAGCCAACCAGAGGCGCCTAAGGTCTATGTACCTCAGTAAATACGAAGACCAAAGACTTTTCAGAAGAAGGCTGTGGCACAAGATCGATTGGACCCCGAAATTATGCCTCTGAGGCTTGACTTGTCCTAATGTTCAGACAAGTGTCATGGCTTCGACTTGTTGATTCAAATTTCAGTCGTGGACTCTTAAACAGTTGCCTGTAAGACTTCCGTAAACACAATTTTTGTCCGTAAAGTGGAGTTGTCCATCGGTGCAACATAATCAAGCTGCTTCTAGGGCCTACAAGATGATTAAAATTGACGAAGCAAATGTTTCTGTCTGCATTTCGTACAAGTTAAATTAGGTGGGCTTGGTTTGGATCGACTTTGCCGTAAGAATCGAAAGCGTTCTTAGCACGTGCGCTGACTGAGATTTGTCGCAAGGTTTAACAGAAGGAGGAAACGAAAAGCCGCGACGAAGCTAAACCATCCGGCAAAGCTGAATCCTGGCTGCACCGGTGTATTGCAATACTATATTGGAATTTCCGAAAGTTTTCTGGATATTATGAGGCAAAAATGCACACATATTGTAGTGTCTATGCATACACCAAGTTATACATACGAGGCATGGCTGGAAGGCTGAAACGGCTGGAAAGCTATAGCATTGTGGCTGGACAGAGCAGCAATGGGAGAAAATGAAGTTTACGGGCCTATTCTAGGCCAGCGAGACCTTTTGGGGTAATATACACTTTATCAGTTTACTTCTGCTAGCACTCATAGCAAGATCGCACTTTACGTATTTTTTCTATCGATTTTAGAATGTATTTTGGTGGTAAAGCGCAACTCCAGAAATCAACCACGCCGGGAAAAAATTGGCCAGTTTGCCAGACGAACCACGACCGTAATCCCTCCGTCTATTATACCTCCTTGCTGTAACAAGTGGCCTTGTTTAGCTAGCTGCTAGCTCACCAACGCACTTTGCATATTCAGCCGTAGCTCTGCGAGACCGCCTCAGGAGGCATAGGACAGTCTACAGTATAAGTTAGGTTGCTCCAGTTCATGCGTAGGGAGCAGTAACCCTATAGGAGGACTCTGTATGTTCGCTTAGTCGTAATTGGGCCTTCAGGACGTCTTTCCTTCGTGCCCACTTTGCCTCATTCCATGTTTGTAACTACTACTCGTACTGTTGATGTATTATTCTGTATTCCTGCTTTTCCCTAACATGCTATTCCTATGCGCATTGATCCCGTGTGGGAACACCCTGGCGAAAGGGCTTCACGCTTTTATCGACATAATAGACGTCCCCTGAAATCCGCTCGCTGAAAATAGCATAGTCGCCTCTGGTACCGGCCGGCGACTGCCCATAGTCTCTTCTCCAACGCCCGATTAGCCTACTGGCAGCTGTGCGTACTAATGTTCATTTTCTAATGTTGTCCACTATGTACGACAGATAAATGTTCGAATATGCAATTTTAACTAGTAATATATGAAATTTACATCTTTTTATGTGCAGACCTACTGTAGTGTATAGAATTAAGAAATATCTTGTATTTTACCTTCTGTTGTGCAATGAGTAGGGCGAAACAACATCCGATTCTGCAAATACAGTCCAAGATAAACTAGCAAATGACTTTATTTTTGCTTAAACCTCTCTTGCTGCGTTTTTATTGAAAGACAGGTTACGCCTAAGTAGGCAAACTGTCAGGAAGACTGCGCTCGCAGTCTGGCACATGACTAGAATCACGAACTGGTTAGCCTTAGCGGACTGACACGGTGCAGAGAGCACTCCCGGGTCTTCCTATAATCTCTCCGCTAAAGCCTTAGTGGAACCACACGGCCACGACTACACCCTCGGTCTTTCCAGGGTTTGCCATAGTCTGGCGCGTAAGGAGGGATCCCCACACTAGCCAAAGCAGCTAGCCACTACGGCCAACAGCTACAGGCCGTTTAGCACAAGCCCGACGGCCCGCGAGTAATACTGGGGCCGTCTGCAGAGGCATCTTATTGCCCCCTGCCCGTCAAGAGAGGTCGATTCACGTCACCCGGACGGCCTGCGAGAGCTATATGGGTCCGTCCACCCTCAGAGAACCCTGACACCCTTGTATTGGAAATGTTGACTTAAACTACTCTCGATAACAAACTCTACAAACTCGAACACTCACGTGTGCGAGTAACGCATCCAGTTCTGGAGCTCCTTCAGCGCCACGCGGCCGTCGCTGTCGCTGTCCATCTTTTGAAAGAGCTGGCGGAGACGCTGGTGCTTCTCCTCCTCAGAGAGGTCCTCCTCTGTGGGAAATATACTCGCTAAACAGGCTATCGTTGGATGCTAATACTTTCCATGCAGGCTAGAGTTGGAGACCAATACTCGGTAAACAGGCAAGTGTTGGAGACCAAAACTCTCTAAACTGGCTATAGTTGGAAGCCAATACTCACTAGACAGGCTAAAGTTGGAAGCCAATACTCGCTAGACAGGATATAGTTGGAAGCCAATACTCGCTAGACAAGCTCTAGTTGGAAGTCAATACTCGCTAGACAGGTTATAGGCCCATTGCTAGCTGTACCAAGCGCTGTGTTACATTTTTCCTCCTTAAAGTGGAATATATTCAGTACTTGTAATCAGGGCTGAGCGCACCCCTGTTTGATACCAGGCAGGTTCCCCGCCTCGTAGACCCTTTTTCGAAGTTTTGCAGCCAACGGCCTTCCCGTTGGCTGTTCTGAGAAAAAATATGGTAGTTGTTATAGCTTAAATGGCCTGAGGACCGCTCAATGTAAATCCTCAAAACTTTGCTGCAGGTTGAAAGAGATTGTAATAAACAATTTTTGCCACAGGGCCGCACCCAGCTCGGTTGCTTAAGATACGAGCAGCAATGCTTAAATTTATTTTAGACAGAATATTATAATACTTACAGGCTAGAGATCCGGACTATAACGGTACCGGTTATAGTCTTAAATGCATGTGGTTAATATTAAGCAGATGAAAACTGTATCTAAGATCGTGAGATACGGTAGTTAGAGATTAGGTACAGGACGATGATTGGAATAGGGGGGTGACCCTTGCCTCCACTTTGAAAAAAAAAAAACAGCCTAAAATATGTATAATCATGGGACATTTAAGTGATGAAAAGAGTTTTTAAATTTGACCCGCCAACCCCCCTGTATACTCCTAACTCTCCTGCACACCCCCTCTGAAGTTACCGGTGCCGCTGAAATCGGCCTAATTACCTCCGCGTCACCAAGATAACTCAAAAAGTTACTGACGGATTTGACGAAATTTACGGGGATTGTTAGACATGTTAGGAGGAACAGATGATTAACTTTTGGTGATCTGCAAAGCCGTTTGTTTGTCTGCTTCATTTTTCTTGACGCCATAACTCAAAACGTAATGAACAGATTTTTATGAAATTCACATGAGTTGTTAGGTATATTACGAAAAGTAAAACACCAAATTTTTAAGATGATCTGTTGGTTCGTTCGTTTGTCTGTCGCTGCTTTACTTTTACCCTTGTTAGGGCAATAGCTCAAACAGTTGAGAATGGATCTTTAGGAAACTTACAGGACTTATTAGTAATGTTAGAAGATATGACTATTCATATTTTGGTGATGATTGGTTGGTATATTTGTAAGGTTTACTCAAGTTTATCAGAATGTTTGTGAACAGCATAACTCAAAAAAAAAAAACGATCGCCAAGAAAGTTACTGATTTCAGAACCAACTATAATTTTTCGTTTCCATGCCTTGTTTGGCGGTGGTATATGCTCTCAGAGTGCTCTAGTTTTGATTAGAGTGCTATGAAATTGTTCCTGCTTCTCTTTTCGCGTCGTTTTTGAAGTTTCTGCAGCATGTAAAGGCTGAACTAACTGGCAGCAATATAAAATCTGAGTAAAAATTCTAAAATGCCAAATTTCCAAGATAGCTCCCGAATTTAGCCTATTTGGCGAACCTGGTCGATAGAATGTATAATATCGTCATGTAATGTGTCTAGTATGTTTTGGCGTGTGTAAAGTTCAAATTTGTAATTATTTATGCGTTTTGGCTTGAGCTTGTCGATATTTTGCAATTGTCCACCATTTTAATGCCGGCTTTGTTCTGCATTGCAAACGCGTCATGCCCCTTCTCATGACTATAGTCAAACTAGCGTAAGCAGTCTTTTAGGGGCGGAGCTGAATTGAACGCAGCAGTGCCAAATCAAATCTATTGACTGATGCACTTTAAGTATTCCGATATAATATAATTTTACAGAACTGAGACTACCGAATGCAATTCTGTATTTCGGTAGTACCGGCGGTATTTTCACCTACCGAAATACCGAATTTTTTCTGAATCTTCTACAGATATCGACACCGATACCGAACGGATATACATTAAGAAAATCCCATTGTTTTTCGTTCCGTTCAGCTTTTTCCCGCTGTATTGCACTTTACTGAAAAGAAGAGATGCTGCGCTGTGAGACTTGGGCGTAGTGCGTCATAATGATTCGCTCACTCAGTGTCACATCCTCCCCAGCCTAGTGCAACGTGAACTGCCAGTGAGTGATTATACACTCCGCATATTTCTGTTTTTTTCTTTGCTAATCTTGAATATAGAGTGCCACAATAATTCATGCGTGTGTAAAAACGTTTTAGTATTCCTTTGAACATCACTTATGTACAAATATTAAAAAGCTTATTTATGAATTATCATTACATATAAATAAGTATAAGCGATGCATCAGCGCGTTTCTGATGAGTTCTGGAGCCTTATTGCAGATTGCATCACCCTAATACATATATATATAAAAGGAGTTTTTTGAAGTTTACATGCCCGGGGGGCATGTTTGCTCTGTTTTATAAGCCGCTTGCTTGCGTTCTTGCCTCTAAGCTAGCAGTGAACTTTCGGCGCCTGATACGGTTACGAAATTTTCCCCGTTGTAGGCATACTGGGAATATTACTCCCATTCCCGAGAGTCCAGTGTCGCCCCATGTCACCAACTACCGGCCCATTACGCTGACGCTCATTTTATCGAAATTGTTCGAGAAATTGATCGCTTGTACACTTGGTCGTTTTGCTGAGGTTATGGGTTTGCTGCCGGCTGGTCAGCTTTCGTATAGAACTGGTTTGGGTTGTTGTGACGCCTTGTTGTCGGTGAAACACCATTTACAGTCTGCGTTTGGTTATCGGTCTGAGGCGCGCCTTGTACAGTTGGACTTTAGCTCGGCGTTTCACTGGGTCAACCACAGGGGTCTATTATGCAAGCTGGAGTCAGTTGGTGAGGAGGGTAGGGTTCTGTCAATCATTCGTGATTTTGTTTCTGAGCGAACGCAGTGTGTGTCGGTTGACGCGTTTTGAATGTATCAGTCACGGTGGAGTCTGGCGTCATTCGGGGTAGGGTGCTTCGTTGTTCGGTCTGTATACTAGTGACATGTTCTCTTCGTTGGAGAACACGATGATCAACTATGCCGACGCTTCCACTTTGATAGCAGTGATACCTGCTCTCCGCATGCGTAATGCTGTCGCCCAGTCTCTGAATAGGGATTTGTCACTCATTAGTGTATGGTGCTCGGCCTGAAGTAAGAAGCTGTGTGCCGATTAAACCATGTCGATGATGGTCAGTCGTTCTCAGACACTTGTACCTGTTAGGAAACAATGTGCACAAGCTGAATATATATATGTCCCATATTGATATGCGTATATATATGATTGTTAGGAAACAATGTGCACAAGCTGAATATATATATGTCCCATATATATGTCCCATATTGATATGCGTATATGTATATGCACCAGCACGCATATTTAAGTTTAGAAATTTCAAAGATTATAACAAATAAATTATCCTGAATTCAGTACACGATTTCAGTACAATGCAGAGCCTGAGACGCTGTTATTCTAGAAGTTGCGGTACATGGGCCCCCCATGGTTCTCGAAGTTTCTACGACGTGGCATATGGAGATGCCGTTTGTCTCTATTCATCTAGCGCTTCTCGAAGTTTAAATTACGCTAAATAGGTACTTATACTTGTAATTTAAGTAAGGCACTACCTATGTATAAATGTTAGATACCAATTGGTGTAGATATTACTGATAGAATACCAATGTTTTAAAGTAGCAGGTAAATACCACGTCGTCATAGACCTATAACTGTGTATTGGCAACCGAACCACCCACCAATGACCGCTAAACGAATCAGCGCGGGAAGACCCGCGCCGAGATCATCGAACACGATTGGCCGAAGGCCATGGGGGAGAGGTGGTCCTTATGAGATCGTGGAATTTTCTAGAAGGATCACGAAGATACCCTGGCTTAGGTATATAATGCTCTGACGAGGATCATAGGGTAGCATTAGTGCCTGGGCGGCCTTGCCCAAGGGTACGTGTTCACCCTCTTTTCTGTGCGAATTTTGACTCCCAACGGNTGGGGAACGCCACGCCCACCGCCGAGGGGGGCGCGAGGGGAGCGGCGCCGGGTGCGCGCGCGGACCGCGGCCGCTCTTTGAACCACTAGAGTGGGCCGCTTTTGGAACCACCAGTGGTTCCTAAAGCGCTACTCCTTCTACTGATGTGCCGTCTTCTCCCTCATCGTCCTTTAATGATGTGCCATCGCCGACCTTGCCTTAATGATGTGCCATCGTCGTCCTTGCCTTAATGATGTGTCATCGTCGACCTTGCCTTAGTGATGTGCCGTCTTCTCCCTCATCGTCCTTTAATGATGTGCCATCGCCGACCTTGCCTTAATGATGTGCCATCGCCGACCTTGCCTTAATGATGTGCCATCGTCGTCCTTGCCTTAATGATGTGTCATCGTCGACCTTGCCTTAGTGATGTGCCGTCTTCTCCCTCATCGTCCTTTAGTGATGTGCCGTCTTCTCCCTCATCGTCCTTTAGTGATGTGCCGTCTTCTCCCTCATCGTCCTTTAGTGATGTGCCGTCTTCTCCCTCATCGTCCCTTAATGATGTGCCATCGTCGTCCTTGCCTTAACGATGTGTCATCGTCGACCTTGCCTTAGTGATGTGCCGTCTTCTCCCTCATCGTCCTTTAATGATGTGCCATCGCCGACCTTGCCTTAATGATGTGCCATCGTCGACCTTGCCTTAGTGATGTGCCGTCTTCTCCCTCATCGTCCTTTAATGATGTGTCATCGTCGACCTTGCCTAGGTGATGTGCCGTCTTTGTCCCGATCGTTTACGCCCTAGTGACGTGTGCTCAAGAGTGTGGAGTGCGCGCGCCGCTTGCCTTAGGAACACTTCAATAGTGAACTGTAAGTTTCTCATCGTGTTAGTCTTAAGAACAAGCTACATGACTCGTAGGATGTTTGAAATATAGGGACATGTTCTGGTTAAGTAGTCCATATGTCTAGACATGTTGCCAGGCAGTTAAATCTAAAGAGGTAAACTTCCGTATAACCAGTGTTCGTGCATACACATGTTGCTATCATACGTATAATTTATAATTTGACGTTGCCAGTGTTGGCATCATGTTTTCGCCTTCTAAAATGCGTTCAAAGTGTGGGTTTTCCCCGGAGTCGCCGAACCGCTCGATACGAGCCTNTTGAGAGCGCGATGTCCGTTTTTCCCCGCAACGATTCTTTCATTTTCTTGGGGCGCGCCTTTCGATAATTCAATTTTGATGTCCCTTAATGTTCCTTATTCCACGGCGCGCCCAGTGTACCATGTGACTTCTAAATATATCAGTGATTTCAATTTGTGTTTCCTTGCCCTGCATTCTCCTGTCATCCTTGAACACCAGTAGGTTTTGTAGAGGCGTGGCTCCCCTCACATGATGTTGGGTCCTGCCGTGCGCCATTCATGCATTGTGTGTCAGTATCCCTGAGTTTATTGTTCAGTTCAATAAGTTACGTGTCAAATATTAATCGATTTCATATCATTGGGTATTAAATCTATATTAATTTACATTCTCGTGATAATCATTTACAATAATTATTATATATATATAATTTAAATAAATATAAATGGCGCATGATCAGAAAAACCCTAACATACCGCAGCATCCACATCTGATGATAGATGGCACTTTGCTTCAGGAGTCTAAGTCCTTGGACATTTTTGGTGTTGCCTTTGATGAGAAGCTAACTTTTCAGCCGAATATTATGTGGGTGACAGGTGCCACGTGCTTCCAGTGAGATTGGGCTCCTGCGTAACCCCTTAAGACACAAACCACTGTCACTCCAACAGGCGTCTACGAAAATACGAAAAAAACGACAGAAACAATCTCATAACGAGTGGCCAGACCCGAAGTCGTCGACTGTCAGCGGATGCAGACTTGGGCTGACTTGTTAGTTCAGCCATCAGGCTGTACGCAGATAATAATCTAGTGAAACTGTCCCACAGGAGAGGGGGTGGCCGAACTCTGTGCTATAAGGTGTACGATAATGAGAGGTATTGGTTGTATTCTTCTGTCCCGGCCCTGAAGATCTCTAGGAGAATGACTCGTGCTGCGGTCGGTCTGCACTCTTTCACGTTGGAGAATGTTAGGTTCCGAACTAATCAGTTCTTTCGGTGCTTCGTACACTGGTCTGTTAGGGTTTGGAACTCATTGCCGTCATCGGCTTTCGGTCGTGTTGGCCTGCAGGCGTTCACAAGTCAGCTGTAAATGGCTTTCTGACGGATTTCCATCTGCTGCATTGCATTCCGGGTTTCCCGGTGTTGCGAAGTGCTTCACTTGGGTAATGCTGTCCGTGGGAGCCGGGCCCGAAGTTTTAATAACAATACCGAACCAAATACCGAAAATTACCGAATCATTCGGTATTTTTTTTTTTTTTTAAATACTGAAATAGCGAACCAAATGACCCTTTTTTCAACCATTGAATACCGATACGGTGGTACAGAAAAAATACTGAATCCCAGCTCTGTAAGTTTATCTATTGAGACAAGTTATACCACGCTCCTAAGTGAGATTTGGCCAAGTTGCTTTGCGTTCTTAGCCACGCCCATCGGACTCCTTACGCTGGTGCGACTATAGTGTCTTGATTTATCGCGTCTTCATTTCTTCTGCTTCCAGATTGACCATTGAATTTAGAGTCCGTCGAGAAACGAACGTGTTTCATTACCGAAAAACCACTTGGAGACTTTACGTACGCAAAAAATACGGATTTGCAAACCAGGAAGAACATAACAAGAATATGTTGAATTTTTTGGACCCAACCCGGGCCAGTTCTACACAAAGGTTCAAAAGAGCAAGCATCACTCATTTTATCTGAAATTGCCAAGAGCATTGGCTATACTGCATAATTTACCATCAAAAGCCGACATATATAAACTCAAATACTGAAGCTATAAGAAGAGTTCAAAAAACTCATACAAACGCAAAAGGGTTGCAAGAATAAACGATATAACATGAAAGTGTGTGAATTTGGTGACAATACTGCCAGACTGTTTGACATTTTTAGCGATGACCCAGAGAGGAGAAAGAGATTGAGAATGCACATGGAGTAAAAATGAAAAACAAGAAAATGGAGCTTTTACTAAAAATTTAGGCTGTTGACAGTACCCTCAGATTAACTCGCCTCAATCCCGCTTTGCTTTTTTACTGCCGCGTCTCTCGTTTTTTCCAGAGAGTGAAGACCTTGTTATTCCTTACTAAAAATTTTCGGTGGAACACGGGTGGCATATGGTAGCTCCGCACACAGTCGAGAAACGAAGATACGCATTCAAGAGGCTACCGCGCTGCTCAGTCGCCAAGGTCGTTTTCAGGCTGGCAGTATCGACGTCGTTCGGAAAAAGATTCACCCGAGCAGTGAGCGCTTCGCCGCGCTTGCCCAAAACAGTAATTTCTGCTACTTTCGCGAAGGCCTGGAATAACTGGGAGAACACGGTCAGGCAATCGCGGCGAAGCGCTCACTGCTCGGGTGAATCTTTTCGGAACGAGATTGATGTTGTCAGCCTAAAAACGCCCTTGACGACAGAGCAGTGCGGTAGCCTTTTAAATGGATCTCTTCTTTTCTCAACTGTGTGCGGGGCTACCATATGCCCTCCGTGTTCCACCGAAAAGTTTTAATAGGGTTCTAGAGATAGGTTGATCCGCTGGGAATTTGATTCTTAGGATAAAAAGAAGCACCAGCGTGTTCACAAAGATTAATAAAAACTAGACTCAATTTTTAATCGGAGAAAAGTATCCGATGTGTGGGGGCGCTCCTAAGTGGTGTATAATTAAATGTGTGACCGCTGCGAGCGGTCGTACATTGAGAGCACTGCTCTCCAATTGTTTGTGAGGTGCACCCAACATAGAGGAACTTCTTTTCGAACAGGTCAACTTCGATCAAAACCCTCAAAATCTTCCATCCGTGACCATTGTATCAATAATGACCATCTTTTTAGGAATAATAATTTTTCTATTTCAGACGGAATTGGAACCACGGCTTACCTCCGCATTTTAGAATCGTTGTACATTTTTAAACGTAGGCCGGAGCTAAACGAGTGCGCAGCGGCTGTGGAGCTCTCCATAATTTCATAGATATTCATGATTTTTAACGGTTAAGTACCTATAATAGATTTATTTTTTAAACTTTTAATCTCCTTTTATAATCCATGTTTTGCCGTTTTCAGCACACTGATGATGGGTTTTAGTAATCCGAAACGTCTAGTTTTTAATAATGTTTGTGATCACGTTGGCGCTTCTTTTTATCCTGTGAAGATCTTGCTGCCGCCTTTCCATCGACTTTTCCATTTACGATCCACAACACTTTCGCAGCACATTTTCCCTTCATTTCTTTGATCCTCTAAAAGCTCCCATTCCTTGTCTGTCACTTTCACTCCCAACGCATTTTCCAATCTTTTTCAGCTCTCCATGTCAACTCAAAGAACACCGAACAGTTTGGCACTCCTGCCATTGAATATACACACTTCCATATTGTATCCTTTATTCTTGCAATCCTTTCGAGCTTGTACTTATTTTTTTAAAAACTCTGTGTATAGTTTTAATATATATACTTTTTATTTCCATAGAATCTATTTGTCCTATGAAGCAGCAGTACAGGTAAGTACATTCAGTTATAAAAACAAAACATTTAGTCAGACAAGAGGCCACGCTAAGGTCATTCGCTTCTTGGGCCAGTTAAAAGGTTTTAAAAAACTTAACAATGTACCGGTAATTGGCTGTATAGACTAACAAAATGACTTGATTGAATATTTGCATACAATACAATTCATATAAATAACAACGAAAGAGGAAGTGGAAATTTTTTCCGTCAATAATTGGCAATAACGGCAATCATAAATTTCTTTTTTCAAGCAATAATCAGGCATTGGAAACAACCATTCATCATCTATGTCGTTCAGCAACGTCACATGCAAGTTTGAAAATGGTGCCTTGTTTTTCTACATCTAACCTAACCGTTAGTACCCTAGTCTCTGCCTCCTAAAATCATAATGGCTAGCTTGCTCGAGCGGTAAGAGGTATTTATTAAAAGCCATGCAATTGTCAAAGAAAAACTTAGTGCTAATTTCAGTAAGAAGTATCTATAAATATCATCAAATTTAAGATCTGAAGCCTTATGCATTTCATTAGCAAGAGCTTCAGGTACAAAGTTGATTGTTTGTACTCTTAATATTGCACGGAGGATTGTGTTCATTAAGGTGGAAACCTTCTTCCTAGCAACTAATGGGACACCTTCCCACAACTCAATACAGTAGATAATGTGCGAGTATACAATGCTGTAGTAGAGATCTCTGAGGGTGATGAGCGGTAGCTTGTTAGAAATTCAATAAAATAATCCGAGTGATCTGCGGAGTTTCCTGCATACATAATTAATATGTTGATAGAGGGGAGTGTCCCTAGTGGTAACTAACATTAGCTTGGTCTTCTTTTCGTGCGGCATCAATTTATTAGTATTTTGCCAAGATTTCTAATTCTAGTTGCAGCTAAATTAAAATCAACATCACCACCATAAAAGACAGCGTTATCAGCGAAGAGAACACAGTTGACGTCAGGCAAAAACACAATGTCATTAGTAAAAACAATAAAAAGCAAGGGTCCTGGAGTTGAACCTTGAGGAGCACCAAGCGTAACGACTTTATCTGCAGAACATAAATTATTGTATGCAACAAACTGATACCGGTCCGTAAGATATGAGCGCCATAATTTGAGCGCATTATGGGTGACACCATAACTGCCGAGTTTTGCAACCAATATATCAGGATTTATGGTATCAAAAGCCTTCCTTATGTCGAGAAATAAGCAAATTGTATACCTCTTATAATTAAAAGGGCTGAGACAATCGAACACGAGAGATAAAATTGCACCTGAAGTCGTGGAACCCTTCTAAAGCCATATTGACATGACGACAGAATATTACATGATCGAAAATATGAGTTAAGACGGTTGAAGATAATATTTTCGAAAATCTTGTTACATACAGAGAGAGTCGAGCTCGGCCTATAGTTCTCAACTAGAGTTGGGTCACCACTCTTAAAAACAGGGACAACATTGTCTCGCTTAAGAACCCTAGGATTAACACCAATTCGCATACATTCATTAAAAATGACGGTAAGTCCATTAGAAATTTTTGTAAAACATCAAAAAGTAAAAAAGGACCTAATTCACCATGACGGAACTTCCTATTTTTAAACTTGGAAACTATATTGCAGATTTCATCATTAGTATGTGTCGTCTTCTGATGATGTAGATATTGCAATACCTATATATATCCAGTGCTCTCAGACAGCTTCAGACAGCATGAGTGATGGAAGACGATTGATTCCCCCGTTTCCTGTTTAGGCAACATTGTACAGAATGTAGACTGTGTAGTACGGTAAAGGTAAAGTCAACTTAGACTACACCCTCACCTGCGAAACCCACATGCACTGGTTTGTCCTGCGGGTATTCCGGGTGACCGGGGTCTACTCATTCACATCAACGTCAGCTGGAGCCCAGTGGTTCTTGATACCGCGGTTAAACTGCCTTCCTTGTTTACTGGGCTCTGGGGGTGGGGGGAGTAGACTGAGGAAGACAGTTCTGCCGCGGCGCCGTGCATGCATTATTTCCTTTTGTTTTTAAATTAACATGACGATGCATCAGCTACTTTTTAATTTGGTTGCAGACTTCTCCTGAACCGCTATAAGCAACTTTGAATGAAATGTAGGTTGTGTAGTAACTGTATGGTACCTAATGTTACTTCTTTAGCCTTTGACTTTATGTGATAATGCATTAACTAATTAATTGTAGACATACTTTATGTGTGAATCTATTGCTGAAGCACGTTAACCAAATTCACAATAGGCCTCTGTGTGAACTAATGCTGTTTTAATGATTTTGTATAACTTTGTACATGATCTGGGTTGTGTGGTATGAAAGTGTTATAAAACTGTAACTTGACCCATTGCACTCATTATTAACATGCACTGACTAGCCCTAATTTCTTGCTAGAGTAGGTTAAACTGATGAAAACCTTCTCATGAGGAGAAATAAATTATTTTGATTTGATGTCTGGTCTTTGAACTTTGTGTAAGACCGCTTTGAATTGGCCTCAGGACGTTCATCATATTGTCTCTTTTGTTCTTTCAAGTTGGTAAATCTCCATTTTGAAAATATGCGTTTTCTGTCTGTGTAAAGTCTCCAAGTGGTTTTTGGGCGGATGAACATGTTCTTTTATCGGCAGATTCCATTTTCAATGGCCAATTTGGAAGCAGAAGAAATGAAACCACGTGAAATCGTGACACTAGTCATGAAAAAGGGCATTACGCGTGTGAAATGTATAACAAAACCGGCTTGTAAAATGATACACAAGGGCAAAGTATCTACAAGATCAAGTCAAAACAGATAAATAGTTACAAATTTGAATTATACGCCCTCAAAAAATATACGTTTAGGCATATTAAATGACTATACTTTACATTCAATCGGCCAGGTTCACAAATTAGGCTAAATTTGGCGGCCACCTTGGAAATTTGCCATTTTAAAATTTTGTACTCGCTGTTTTCCATTACTGTATGTTATTCCAGCCTTCAAATGGCGCACAAACATAAGCAGCGATGCCAAAAATGAACTAGAAGCAACTTCACAGCTCTCCAATCAAAATTAGGCAGATTTCTGGGTACCGATAACTTCAGAGGGGGTGTACAGGGGAGTTGGGGGGTCAAAATTTAAAGTCAAATCAAAATTAGGCAGATTTCTGGGCACCAATAACTTCAGAGGGGGTGTACAAAGGAGTGAGGGGGGGGGAGGGGTCAAAATCAAAAAGTGTTTTTGATCCTGAAATCTGACAGACTGCTACATATTTTAAGCTAGCGGTTTTATCTAAAATCGAAAAAGTAACTAAAGACCTCCATCCCCAGGTTGTAGTATCTAAGATAGTGAAATGCGGAAATTAGAGATTGTGTACAAGGCGATGGATGAATGAAGAGGCCCATTCCCAAAGAGCAGCTATACATAGCCTGAGCCTGGATTCTCTCTCTTGAACTGTTACTATTCATGCTTCACGTATCTTAAGGCGTCTCCGACTCACCCTCGTCGATCGAGATAATCTACTGAGATTGGTTTTGATATAATCCAGAATTTAAATTTAACGACTGTCTAGGTATGGTCACTTCCGACGTCAATTGTATGCCAATTTTGCTCTGTCGACCGAAGAGCAATAACTTGGCGATTAGCGATTGAAAATCTGTTTAAAGCGGGACTCAAATTCCCAAGTTGCAAATTCCAGACAGATTGCAGCTCATGGGATAGCACTGTCTCGATCCACATGGTCGAATTGGAAACACCTTACTATCCCGATGGCAACTCATGAGAGCGAGCTTCTGAAACAGAAATAAACGAAAGAACTTCTGGAGCAGTTGTCACTCACCTTCCTCGTCTTCTTCGTCTTCGTCATTTTCTTCATCATCCTCTGCATCCTCACCAAAACCGTCTTCCTCGTCATATTCATAGTCACTATCTTCGTCTTCCTCATCATCATCACTCTCCTCATTATCCCCGGACTCTTCGTCATCTTTCTCGTCCTTCATGTCTTCCTCATTATCATCCTCACTCTCCTCATTATCCCCGGACTCTTCGTCATCTTCCTCGTTTTTCATGTCTTCCTTATCATCATCCTCACTCTCCTCATTATCCCCGGACTCTTCGTCATCTTTCTCGTCCTTCATGTCTTCCTCATCATCATACTCATCCTCACCGTCCTCATCATCTCCGAACTCTTCGTTATCTTCCTCTTTTTCATCATCTTCGTCTCTGTTATCTTCAGGTTGACCATTTTTCTCATTCAGTCGCTCATCAGGTGAGTGGCTGGCAGGGCCCCCAGAGAGAGGTCCACGGGCCTCGTCCGACGGGTCCTCTACCTCTTTTCCATTGGATGCATCGGGCTGCTGGGCCAGCAGTCCAACACATGTCACCAGCAGTAGGGCCACAAGCATCTCTGTGGAACATTGCCATGGTAACGGCATGAATCAAATTTCAGTAATCTAACAGTAAATATTAACCGTTGAATATGAAGCTTTTGTATGGAATTATGTTTTGTCTGTCTTTCCTGCCACGCTTGAAACATCAAACACAATGTAATAAATACCGCCGAGTGTTTATTTGTTTATAAATTTATATATTTACCAGCGGGACCCGTGGGAATTCCACGGTTTGTTAATGTTCTCACTTTCTAAAATGAGTAATCTTAACCTACGCTATTATAACTCACATTAGTTCGACCTAATGCAGCTTCTCAACCTAACCTACCCCATAAATAGGGCCTATCCCATAATTATTGCGAACTGCGTCTAACCTAAAGTCTGCTGCTCACGAGAGTCGAAAAATGGGATCGTTTTTCTCTAACTTTCCCATTACGCTGCTGTGTATGCAGCATCAACTTGTCTAATATTATTGTACTACTGTAGAGTGCCCACTCTGTCAAAAAATGACAGCGGTAAATTTTTTAAGTCTCGTCTTCATTTAACTGACTTTCATTCCTAAAGTGCTTCTGGAAGTTACGCTACAAGGGCTAACTAAAATTGTCATAAAAGATGAGTGTTTTCTCTGTCAATTCATCTAAAGCAGCACAACCGTTCCCCACCCTGGAAGGAGATCAGGAAAAATCTTTTACATTAGCAAGCGCCAGAGCATTACTGAATTAAATTAATTTCCGCCGCGTATCTTGGCTACCGACGAGTATGGCTTCAGTCCATACGAAACTCTTCTTCAAAGAAAAGACAGAAATCTGAAAGAATTCACTGTGTCTACTGACCCGTCTGTCAAGAACCTTTCCAAGCAAAAAATGCATTCAGATAAAGGGATAAGGATTCTACTTTTATCATCTGCTGCAACTTGGTCATCGATCTTCATGAATGCGCTACTTATAATTACCAAATCTATATAGAAACTGAACAATTTATCGCGTATCTACTTCGTTAAGAGGGGGACACGAAACATACAAATACATAAACATATAAACACACGACGGTGTTTATTAAATTGTACCATACCTTTTTCACTTCAAATTAAAATAAGTCAGGTTCAAATTAAAATAAGTCAAATTCAAATTAAAATAAGTCCATTTCAAATTAAAGTAAATCAATTTCAAATTAAAATAAATCAATTTCAAATTAAAATAAATCAATTTCGAATTAAAATAAATCAATTTCAAATTAAAATAAATCAATTTCAAATTAAAACAAGTCAAGTTCAAATTAAAATAAACCAATTTCTTATTAACATAAATCAATTTCAAATCAAAATCAGTCAATTTCAAATTAAAATAAACCAATTTCATATTAAAATAAATCAATTTCAAATTAAAATAAATCAATTTCAAATTAAAGTAAATCAATTTCAAATTAAAACATTGAAACTAACTATGGTTAACTAGTGGTTAGGGAGACTTACCGAGGGTTAACTAAGGTAAATGAGGATTATCGAGGATTAACGAGGATAATGAGGGTAAAATAGGGTAACACCGTAACCGAGGGTTAACTAATTGTAACTGTATAGGGTTATCGAGGTTGAAATAGGATTATCGAAGGGTAACAAGGGGTGATGAGGGTTGCTGTGGGTTAACTAGGCTTAATAAGGGTTGTATAGACTTAATAAGAGTTGACTGGGGTTAACGAGGGTTAACTTTGGTTAACGAGGGTTAATTTGGGTTAACGAGGGTTACTTAGGTTAACGAGGGTTACTTAGGTTAACCGTGGTTAACCACGGTTAACAAGGGTTAACGAGGGTTAACAAGGTTAATTCGGGTTAACCGGGTTAACTATATAGATAACTTGGGTTAAATCAGGTTAACGTGGGTTATCTTGGGCTCAGTTCGGATATCTTGGGTTAACTTGGTTTAATTTGGGTTATCTTGAATTATCTTAGGTTAGGTTAGGTTAGGTTATCTTGGGTTAATTTGGTTTAACTTGGGTTAACTAGGGTTAACATGGGTTAAATTGGGTTAAACTGGGTGCTAATTACACTATGATTGAATGTCGATTATACATACATATTAAAGTAGCGTTTGTTCTTTTTTTTTCTGTTGTTTCGATGATGCATGGGCAACAATAAGAACTACTTTCGTCACTAGATTTTCACCTAGGAAAGTACGTAAACAGAAAATAACTTGTATTATCACACTGATACAGGCAAGTTCGTCCTGTGCTCGAGGGTAGAGCACCTTAGATATGTGGTATTGGGGTACTTTCGGTGAGCCGCGCTCGCTGCTAGGACAAAGAAGTCCCTGTGTTTCGCGAACGTAAGGGCTGGAAATATAAACATTGGACTGGGCTATAGCGTAAACAATCGGCCAAACGTGCCCTGGGACAGAGAGTGTCACTCAGTGTATCGAAAAGTGTCATGCCGGTTAGGTGGCTTAATTGAGGTATCGTTCACTGAAAAAGCGGGAATAGTTTCCGTGTAAAAGCAAGCAATGGCTTTCTGATGTAAATCTTTACCCATTGAAAGACAGTTATCTATACTGGAGTAAAAGGGTAAATATCTTTTCATCTATTCATTCTTATTTAGCGGGCTATTGTGAAGCCCCTGTAAAACCACTGTTTTTGTCATTTGATTGATAATATCGACAAATCCGTATAGCCCACGGGAATGCGTGGAATAGTGTATAAAGCTAGGCGACGGCACATCTTGCTAAGACCTTTTACGGCGTTGCAGCCGCAGCAGTTGTGTGAAGAACAACTCTACATTTAATTCGGAGATGCGGTAAGTGTATCTATGTCATTTGAGGCGGCTTCAGCATTTACTTGGAATTTTATGTGGATACAATATTGAAATGAAGTTTGAAACAGTGAATGTTATGTTGATTAATTTGAAATCCTGAATTGAATATATATAAAGAGTGATATCACGCTCTGATAGAATATTGAATTTTCTTTGTTTTATATTTCTGCAGCTAATTCAATTATATCAGAGCGTGATATCACTCTTTATATATACTCAATTCAGGATTTCAAATTAATCAACATAACATTCACTGTTTCAAACTTCATTTCAGTATTGTATTCACATAAAATTCCAAGTAAACGCTGAAGCCGCCTCAAATGACATAGATACACTTACCGCATCTCCGAATTAAATGTAGAGTTGTTCTTCACACAACTGCTGCGGCTGCAACGCCGTAAAAGGTCTTAGCAAGATGTGCCGTCGCCTAGCT
>LQNS02278170.1:29850327-29869864 GCA_001587735.2 Parhyale hawaiensis
GTACAGTCGCTGCTGCAGCGTCCTGTACCACCCCTGAATGGCGGACATTCAGAAGGTAATTAAGTACGTATTACACCCCCTCAGGCAGCCCTGTTGAGCTTCTGCCGCGGCTCTAAATTCTGTTAGGGTAAGTGAGATTTGGCCAAGTTGCTTTGCGTTCTTAGCCACGCCCATCGGACTACTTACGCTGGTGCGACTATAGTGTCTTGATTTATCGCGTCTTCATTTCTTCTGCTTCCAGATTGACCATTGAATTTGGATTCCGTCGAGAAACGAACGTGTTTCATTACCGAAAAACCACTTGGAGACTTTACGTACGCAAAAAATACGGATTTGCAAACCAGGAAGAACATAATAAGAATACGGTGAATCTTTTGGACCCAACCCGGGCCAGTTCTACACAAAGGTTCAAAAGAACAAGCATCACTCATTTTATCTGAAATTGCCAAGAGCATTGGCTATGCTGCGTAATTTACCATCAGAAGCCGACATATATAAACTAAAATACTGAAGCTATAAGAAGAGTTCAAAAAACTCATACAAACGCAAAAGGGTTGCAAGAATAAACGATATAACATGAAAGTGTGTGAATTTGGTGACAATACTGCTAGACTGTTTGACATTTTTAGCGATGACCCAGAGAGGAGGAAGAGATTTAGAATGCACATGGAGTAAAAATGAAAAACAAGAAAATGGAGCTTTTACTAAAAATTTGAGGCTGTTGACAGTACCCTCAAATTAACTCGCCTCAAACCTTTACCTCAAACTCGCTTTGTTTCTTTACTGCCGTGTCTCTCGTTCTTTTCTTTCCGCGAAGTGAAGACCTTGTTATTCCTTACTAAAAATTTTCGTTGGAACACGGGTGGCACATGGTAGCCCCGGCACACAGTCGAGAAAAGAAGATGCGCATTCAAGAGGCTACTGCGCTGCTCGGTTGCCAAGGGCATTTTTAGGCTGGCAACATCGACGTCGTTCGGAAAAAGATTCACCCGAGCAGTGGGCGCTTCGCCGCGCTTGCCCAAAACAGCAATATTCTGCTACTTTCGCGAAGGCCCGGAATAACTGGGGAGCACGGTCAGGCAATCGCGGCGAAGCGCTCATTGTTCGGGTGGATCTTTTTCGGAACGAGGTCGATGTTGCCAGCCTAAAAACGCCCTTGGCGACCGAGCAGCGTGGTAGCCTCTTGAATGGGTCTCTTCTTTTCTCAAATGTGTGCGGGGCTACCATATGCCTCCCGTGTTCCACCGAAAAGTTTTAGTAGGGTTCTAGAGATACGTTGATTTACTGGGAATCTGATTCGTATGATAAAGAACCCCAACGCGATCACAAACATTAGTAAAAACTAGACGTTTCGGATTACTAAAAATCCATCATCAGTGTTTTGGAAATGACAAAATTCGGAACATAAAAGGTGATTAAAAGTTACAAGAATAATTCTATTATAGGTACACAAGCGTTAAAAATCATGAATATCTATGAAATAATGGAGAGCTTCACAGCCGATGCGCACTCGTTCAGCTCCAGCCAACATTTAAAAATGTACAACGATTCTAAAATGCTGAGGTCAGCCGTGGTTCGAGTTACATCTAAAGTGGAAAAATTATTGCCCCTAAAAACATGGTCACTATTGGTACAATGGTCACGAATGGAAGATTTTGAAGGTTTGATAAAAGTTCACCAGTTCGAAAAGAAGTTCCTCTATGTTGGGGGCACCTCACAAACAATTGGAGAGCAGTGCTCTCAATGTACGACCGCTCGCAGCGGTCACACTTATAATTATACACCTCTGAGGAACGCCCCAACACATCGGATGCTTCTCTTCCATTAAATATTGAGCCTGTTTTAAAATGATTCTTAAAATACATACATGGATCATGGTGGGGAAAATACTTGTGTATTTTTGTGACTATTTCTTGCTTCATTTTTTTCTGTTTGGAAGCCGATGAGTTGCAATTTTAAGTATAACCGTACTTGGCATGCAGTGGAGAATTGAAACTTCACATGAAATTTGCTGTTTAGAAAGAACGTTATTTTTTGTTCCACCAAATATAACGGCAAGTTATTCATCTTAATAAAAAATTGCAAAAAATCTATCTCAAGGTGAAACAGTTTAAATTTTAATGATAGTTCATATGCTTTATTGAGATTTCAAAAACTTTCAGAACTATCTTTGAAGGATACTTATTTTAGATTCAATGGCAGAATTTACAAACAAATTGATGGTTTGGCAATGGGGTCAGCTCTGTCACCAATATAGCCAATGTTTTTCTTAACGATTTCGAATCTAAGTACTTAGAGAATTGTCCAGAAAACTGCAAACCAGCATTTTATCGACGCTATTTAGACGATACTTTCATTTTATTTAGGAATCACCAGCAGGCAAACATGTTTTTTTTTATTATTTTAATGAATGTTACGCCAAGTGTGTTAAATTCCCAGTGAAAATGGAACAAAACGAAAGCTGTCGTTTTTAGATGTCAAAGTTTCTAGAGAAAACAATCAATTTTCAACGTCTGTTTTCAGGAAGCCGACTTTTACCAGCCTAGGAACAAAATTTTTTAGCAACGTTTACTTCCGATACAAAAATTCTATAGTAACATCCCTTCTCATTAGAGCATATGAAATATCATCGACATTTGCACTGTTTCCCCACGAGACAGATTTTTTGCGAACTATTTTCAAGATGAATAACTTCCCGCTATATTTGGTGGACCAAAACATAAAATACTTTCTAAACAGCAAATTTCATAACAAGCCTAAATTACCCACTGTATGCCAATTACGGTTATACTTGCAATTGTAAATCATCGACTTCCAAACAGATAAAATGAAGCAAGAAATAGTCCCAAAATTACACAGGTATTTTTTTTCCCACCTCGATTCATGTATATATTTTAAAAATCATTTCATAATAGGCTCAATTTTAATCGAAGAGAAGTGTCCGATGTATTGGCGCGCTCCTCAGTGGTGTATAATTCTAAGTGTGACCGCTGCAAGCGGTCGTACATTGGGAGCACTAGCTGCTCTCCAATTGTTTGCAAGGTGTACCCAACATAAAGGAACATCTTTTCGAACCAGTCAATTTTATTAAATCCCCTGAAAATCTTCCATCCGTGACCATTGTATCAATAATGACCATATTTTTAGGAGCAATAATTTTTGTATTTTAGACGCAATCCGTACCATGGCTAACCTCCGCATTTTAGGGTCGTTGCACATTTTTAACTGTAGGCTGGAGCTGAACGAGTTCGCAGCGGCTGTGAAGCTCTTCATAATTTCATAGATATTCCTGATTTTTAACGCTTAGGTACCTATAATAGATATATTTTTGTAACTCTTAATCACCTTTTATAATATGAATTTTATCATTTTCAGAACACTGATGATGGATCTTTAGTAATCCGAAGCGTTTAGTTTTTAATAATGTTTTTGATCACGTTGGTGATTCTTTTCATCCTGTGAAGACCTTGCTGCCGCCTTTCCGTCGACTTTCCCATTTACGATCCACAATACTTTCGCAGTACATTTTCCTTCATTTCTTTGATCCTCTAAAAGCTCCCATTCCTTGTCTGTCACTTTCACTCCCCCACACATTTTCCAATATTTTTCTGCTCTCCATGTCAACTCAAAGAATACCGAACAGTTTGACACAACTGTCAGTGAATCACATTTCCATGTTGCATCTTGCAATCCTTTCGAGCTTATACTCATTTTATTTTAAACTCTGCGTATAGTTTTATTTTTTTTTAAATTCCATAGAATTTATTTGTCCGATAAAGCAACAGTACAGGTAAGTCCATTCAGTTATACAAACAAAACATTTAGTCAGACAAGAGGCCACGCTAAGCTCGTTTGCTTCTTGGGCCAGTAAAAAGGTTTTAAAAAACTTAACAATATACCGGTAATTGGTTGCATAGACTAACAAAATGACGTGATTGAATATTTGCATGCAATACAATTCATATAAATAACAACGAAAGAAGAAGTGAAACCTTTTTTTTTTTATCAGTAATTGGCAATAACGGCAATCTTAAATTTCTTTTTCAAGCACTAATCCGGCACTGGAAAAAACCATTCCTCATCTATGTCGTTCAGCAACGTCACAAGTTGGAAAATTGTGCCTTGTTTTTCTACATCTAACCTAACCGCTGGTACCCTAAATCTCTGCCTCCTGAAATCATAATGGCGAGCTTGCTCGAGTGATAAAACGTATTTATTAAAGACAAGCCACCGTCAAAGAAAAACTTACGTGCTAATTTCAATAAGAAGTGTCGAGAAATATCTTCAAATTTAAGAAGATCTGAAGCTCTATACATTTCATTAACATGAGTTTCAGGAACAAAGTTGATTGTTTGTACTCTTAATAATGCACGGAGGATTGTGTTCATTAAGGTGGAAACCTTCTTCCTAGCAACTAATGGGACACCTTCAAACAATTCAATACAGTAGATAATGCGCAGGTAGACAATGCTGTAGTAGAGATTTCTAAGGGTGACGAGCGGTAGCTTGTTAGAAATGCAAGAAAATAATCCGAGTGATCTGCTGAGTTTCCTGCATACATGATTAATATATTAATAGAAGGGAGTTTCCCTAGTGGTAACTAACATTAGCTTGGGCTTCTTTTCGTGCGGTATCAATTTATTAGTATTTAACCAAGATTTAAGGCTCTCGATATATTTCCTAATCCTACTTACAGCTAAATTAAAATCAACATCACTATCATAAAAGACAGCGTCATCAGCAAAGAGAACACAGTTCACGTCAGGCAAAAACACAATTTCATTAGTAAAAACATTAAAAAGCAAGGTTACTAGAGTTGAACCTTGAGGAGCACCAAGCGTAACGACTTTATCTGCAGAACATGAATTATTGTATGCAACAAACTGATGCCGGTCCGTAAGATATGAGTGCCACAATTTGAGTGCAATATGGGTGACACCATAACTGCCGAGTTTAGCAACCAATATATCAGGATTTATGGCATCAAATGCCTTCCTTATGTCGAGAAATAAGCAAATTGTATACCTCTTATAATTAAAAGTGCTAAGACAATCGGACACAAGAGATAAAATTACAGCTGAAGTCATGGAACCCTTTCCAAAGCCATATTGACATGACGACAGAATATTACCTGATATAGAATATGAGTTATGACTGTTGAAGACAATATTTTCGAAAATCCTGTTAAATACAGAGAGAGCCGAGATCGGTCTATAATTCTCAACTAGAGCTGGGTCACCACTCTTAAAAACAGGGACAACTCTATCTCGCTTAAGAACCCTGGGAGAAACACCAATTCGAATACATTCATTAAAAATGACGGTAAGTCTATTAGGAATTTTTGGTAAAACATCAAAAAGTAAAAAAGGATCTAATACACCATAATGGAACTTCCTATTTTTAAACTTGGAAACTATATTGCAGATTTCATCATTAGTATGTGTCGTCTTCTGATGATGTAGATTTTGCAATACATATATATATACCCAATGCTCTCGGACAGTTTCAGACAACATGAGTGATGGAAGACGATTGATTCGCCTGTTTCCTGTTTAGGCAACATTGTATAGAATGTAGGTTGTGCAGTACGGTAAAGGTAAAGTCAACTTAGACCACACCCTCACTTGGGAAACTCACAGCCACTGGTTTGTGCTGCAGGTATAGGCCCACTGGCCCCAGATGAGTAAGTTTAGTTGCAGTCGACCTCAGGTCACCAAGAACTATGGCGCCAATTTGACGGAAGGAACAAATGACCCGAGACCCCCCACCCGCCTGATCTCTGAGGAAGGCAGTTCCGCCGCGGCGCCGTGCATGCATTATTTCTTTTTGTTTTTGAATTAACATGACGATGCATCAGCTACTTTTTAATTTATTTGCGGAATTCTCCTGCACCGCTATAAGCAACATTGAATGAAATGTAGGTTCTGTTGTAACAGTATGGTGCCTAATGTTACTTCTTCAGTCTTTCACTTTATGTGATAATTAATTAATTATTAAATAATCATTAATTAATTGTAGACATACTGTATGTGTGTATCCATTGTTGAAGAGTGTTAACTAAATTCACAATAGGCCTCTGTGTGAACCTAATGCTGTTTTAATGATTTTGTATAACTTTGTACAAAATTTGGGTTGTGTGGTATGAAAGTGTTATAAAACTGTAACGTGACCCATTGCACTCATTATAACCATGCACTGAACAAGCCCTAATTTTTTACTACAATAGTTTAAACTGATGAAAACCTTCCCATGAGGAGAAATAAATTATTTTGACTTGATGCCTGGTCGTTGAACTTTGTGTAAGACCGTTTTGAATTGGCCTCAGGACGTTCATCATATTGTCTCTTTTGTTCTTTCAAGTCGGTAAATGTCCATTTAGAAAATATGCGTTTTCTGTCTATGTAAAGACTCCAAGTGGTTTTTGGGCTGATGAACATGTTCTCCACAGACTCCATTTTCAATGACCAATGTGGAGGCAGAAGAAATGAAGCCGCGTGAAATCGTGACACTACTCATGAAAAAGGGCATTACGCGTTTGAAATGTATAACAAAACCGGTTTGTAAAATGGTACACAAGTGCAAAGTATCTATAAGATCATGTCAAACACATAAAAAGTTGCAAATTTGAGTTCTACACCCTCAAAAATATACATTTAGACATATTAAATGACTATGCATTCAATCGGCCAGGTTCACAAATTTGGCGGCCATCTTGGAAATTTGCCTTTTTAAACTTTTGTACTCGCTGTTTTCCATTACTGCATGTTATGCCATCCTTCAAATGGTGCACAAACATTAGAAACGATGTCAAAAATGAACTAGAAGCAATTTCCCAGCTCTCCAATCCAAATTAGGCAGATTTCTGGGTACTAATAACTTCAGAGGGGGTGTGCAGAGGAGTTGGGGGGGGGGGTCAAAATCCAAAAATGTTTTTGCTCCTGAAATCTGATAGACTGCTACATATTTTAGGCTGGCTGTTTCATTTAAAATGGAAAAAAAGTAATTAAGGACCTCCATCCCCAGGTTGGAGTATCTAAGATAGTGAAATGCGGAAATTAGAGATTGTGTACAAGACGATAGTTGGATGAAGAGGCCCATTCCCAAGGAGCAGCCATACATGGCCTGAGGCTGGGTTCTCTCTCTTGAACTGTTGCTATTCATGCTTCACGTATCTTAAGGCGTCTCCGACTCACCCACATCGATCGAGATAATCTACAGAGATGGGTTTTTAATATAATCCAGATTTTAAATTCAATGCACTTGGTTCGCGACCATCTAGGTATGGTAATTTCAGACGTCAATTGTAAGACAATCTTGCTCCGCCGACCGAAGAGCAATAGCTTGGTGATTAGCGATTGAAAATCTGTTTAAATGGGACTCGAATTCCCAAGTTTCAAATTCCAGACAAATTGTAGCTCATGGGATGCACTGTCTCGATCAACATGGTCGAATTGGAAACACCTTAATATCCCGATGGCAACTCATGAGAGCAAGCTTCTGAAGCAGAAATAAACGAAAGAACTTCTGGAGCAGTTGTCACTCACCTTCTTCGTCTTCGTCATTTTCTTCATCATCCTCTTCATCCTCACCAAATCCGTCTTCCTCGTCATTTTCATAGTCACTATCTTCGTCTTCATCCTCGTCATCGTCGTTATCTTCTTTCTCGTCATTCACGTCTTCCTCATTATCATCCTCACTCTCCTCACTATCCCCGGACTCTTCGTCATCTTCCTCGTCTTTAATGTCTTCCCCATCATCATCCTCACCGTCCTCATCATCTCCGAACTCTTCGTTATCTTCCTCTTCTTCGTCATCTTCATCTCTGTCATCTTCAGCTTGACCATTTTTCTCATTCAGTCGCTCATCAGGCGAGTGGCTGGCGGTGCCCCCAGAGAGAGGTCCACGGGCCTCGTCCGACGGGTCCTCTGCCTCTGTTCCATTGGATGCATCGGGCTGCTGGGCAAGCAGTCCAACACATGTCACCAGCAGTAGGGCCACAAGCATCTCTGTGGAGCATTGCCATGGTAACGGCATGAATCGAATTTCATTAATCTAACAGTAAATATAACAGTTGAATATGAAGCTTTTGCATGGAATTGTTTTTTGTCTGTCTTTCCTGTCATGCTTGAAACGTCAAACACAATATAATAAACACCGCCGTGTGTTTATTTGTTAATAAATTTATATATTTACCAGCGGGACCCGTGGGAATTCCAAGGTTAGTTAATGTTCTCACTTTCTACAATAAGGTAATCTTAACCTACGCTATTATAACTCACATTAGTTCGACCTAATGCAGCTTCTCAACCTAACCTACCCCATAAATAGGGCCTATCCCATAATCATTGCGAACTGCGTCTAATCTCAAGTCTGCTGCTCACGGGAGTCGAAACATGGGATCGTTTTTCTCTTACTTTCCCATTACGCTGCTGTGTATGCAACATCAACTTGTCTATTATTATTGCACTACTGTAGAGTGCCCGCACTGTCAAAAAATGACAGCGACAGTCTCTTCTTCATTTAACATACTTTCATTACTAATGTGCTTCTGGAGGATACGCTACAAGGGCCAACTAAAATTGTCATAAAAGATGAGTGTTTTCTCTGTCAATTCGTCTAAAGCAGCACAGCCGTTCCCCACCTTGGAAGAAGATAAGAAAAAAAAAAACTTTTACACTAGCAAGCAGCAGAGCATTACTAAATTAAATTAATTCCCGTCGCGTATCTTGGCTACCGACGGGTATGGCTTCAGTCCATCTAAATTTTGCTCATAACGCGAAAACTCTTCTACAACGAAAGACAGAAAGCTGAAAGAATTCACTGTGTCTACTGCCCCGTCTGTCAAGAACCTTTCCAAGCAAGAAATACATTCACATAAAGGTATAAGGATTCTACTTTTGTCATCTGCTGCAACCTGGTCATCGATCTCCATGAAAACGCTACTTATAATTACCAAATTTAAAACCAGAACAATTTATCGCATATCTACTTCGTTAAGAGGAGGACACGAAACATACAAATATATAAACATATAAACACACGACGATGTTTATTAAATTGTACTAGCGGACCCGTGCGTGAAAAAATTCCCGCAATAATCGATATGTTTGCTAATACCCATAGGCTGGTGCGGAATCTTCTCTGACTTACTTCATTTTCTTCATTGATCCTTTGTCGTACTCTCAGCCTTAGGTCTTGTATCTCGATAGGCAGAAGTAAAATCTTGAATAAAACACGCCAATGAACTTGAATGCGACGCCAGTCAGGTTAGCTTATATACAATGTTGGCGCTCTGTAGCAATAATACCGTTGATACCGTCTATCCAAATCAAATATCTGCTTTATTGAAGTTCCAAGGTTTTGGCCATTGAAGAGAAAACTGCGCCGTCAATTAAGAAAAACTGTAAGCTAGAAGAAGTAATTGTCTACTGCCAGTGAAAATTCGTCACTTCCAGAGCGCATCGTTGACCATTTTACCAAATTTTATGTTGTGACCTGAGTGAAAAAGTTATAAAATCGGACTCCAGAAGCTGCATGCATATTGTTCCGATTTCAAGAAGTGTTTCAAGCGAGAAGTGTCTTCAGATAAAGGGATAAGGATCAGCCTTCACCATCACCATTAACCGCGCTAAGAGAAGCTTAAATTGATCCCCATGAAAACGCAACATGGCTATGAAATTTGCCACCCGGTCTATTTTTTGCCTATCTATTTCGTTAAGAGCATGACATGAATGATAGCTACATATAAATATATAAACAAATAAACTCACGACGGTGTTTATTATATAGTTTGATGATTCAAACACCGCTTAAACCCCGAGGCGCAGTAGCTTTTTCCGCTACAGCGAGGGCCACTTGCCGCTCCAGTGAGGGCCACTTGTTCAGTTTATACACTCCCTTTGAACTTCTATTGAGTTTCCATTCGGAAACTGCTTAACAGATTCAATCGTTATTACGCGCTCAGAAACATCTGTTCCAAGACAGTGAAGCGCTTCCGTGTTCCAGCTCGTACGCAGCGGGCTCAAGGTACTCAGCCCGTGTATGCCAAGTCTTGGCATGTCCGTTCTAAGTCACCCTACACAATCTATCTAGACACTATGATATCACCGGTGGATCTCGCAGATGTTTTACCAGCAAAATTTTCGCCCTTGTATATCATGATAGAGACATAGAGATAGCATAAACCCAAATATAGCAAACTCACTCTTAGGAGGTACTTTTCTCCTTGCTTTTCTTCTATACACGCCTTCGTTCTCACCGTCTCATTAAAACATTAGTTAGACTTTCACATTTGTTACATTTCCATTTTTCATCGGTGTAATTGATGATTTCAATTCTATTGCGGGACCCTTGGCTGCTTTATAGGTTATGTACGATAGCTTTCCCAAAAAATACACCACTCAGACCATAATTTTAATAATTGATTTATGTCGCCGAAAGCACTTTTTCTGTCAGTTTAGGTGATTTCTTTAAACATCGCGCTTTCACTTCAAAAATGCTTTAGAATGAAGGAGTTCAGAACAGCTCGCTTTGTAACGCGTGTCTTGGCTAAGAATTTTCCCATATTTGGATCGTTAAGCGGCCCCAGTAACGTGCATATTACAAGATATGAAAGTCGATACGGTGTGTACGATTCGTGTAAAATAAAGTTTATGTTTATGCTTCGAAACTGACTGAAAATTTCTTCAAGAGCGAAAAGAAAACAGCTACGGCTGAACTTCCTTCCAGTGAATATTAGAGCTTCTTATAAGTTGAATCTTCCGCCTTCTAATAGTGAAATGCGTAACGTGCAGACACATGGACAGACGGATGGACGGATGGAGCCTCAAGCAGAATTATAATACATATATTTCTTTATATATTATATACTAGTGGACTCATGCGTGAAAAGATTCAAGCATTAATCGGTATGTTTTCTTAATATAGGCCGGTGCAGAATCTTTTATGACTTGCTCCTTTATTTTCTTTATTAATCCTTTGTCGTGTTCTCACCCTAAGGTTCTTTCTCCTCTGATTTGCCGTTTCCGCATATTCACGCTCACGCTTGTCAGCAGTTCCTATTCCCTTCTGTAACCTTTCTACTGCAAGTCTTTCTTGACACTTGTGTTGCATAGACGCTTCATCTCTCTCCATCGGTAGCACGCCTTTGTTCTCGACACTGTAGTAGTCTCGTTCAACATTTTGCTCCCTATCCTCCAGTCTCGTTCTTCTTAAACGTGCATCTTTCATAGTGAGAGGCAGAAGTAAAATCTTGAGCAAAACACTGCAATAAACTTGAATCAGTCAGCTTATATGCAATGTGAGCTCACATTAGCCATGACACTGTCTTTCAAACTCATATATCTGCTTCATTGAAGTGCTGAAATTTTGGCCCACGAAGAGAAAACTGCTTTGTCAAAGTAGCACGGTAAGCTAAAAGAAACACTTGTCTACTGTCCGTGGAAAATTAATACTGCGTGAGTATTTCGTCGATCATCTACCGAATTTATACGTCGTGACCTACGAGAAAAAAGCTATAAAAATCAGAGGCTGCAGATATATGTATTGTTTCGGTTTCAAGAAAAGTGTCAAGAAAGAAGTACATTCAGATAATGGGATAAGCGTTCCACTTTCTCCGTCTTCTGCAACCTGGTCATCGATCTCTATGAAAACGTAATTTAATAACAAAATTTGCAACCTGGTCTATTCGCCTATTTCCTTATAGTCAGCAAGAAATATCACATAGGGTGGAAATGTTGTACAGACTTTTTCTATCGATTGATATGAGTTTATAAAGGTGTAAGATAGCATTTTTCAGAGGGTATGCAAAAATTCGTACAGTGGAATTTTAAAAAATCCAATATGGCCGCCATAACCTTTTGAAATCTTTAAAATGACCATAACTCTGTTCATATTTGTACTAGGGACATAAATTTGGGCTCCATGCCCTGCATGGTTTTTAAGTATAATGAATCAAATGGTAGGGTTTTTGATGTAATTAGAGCACAATGTTATCGCATACATCAAGTATGAATGTCAACACCTACCACGAACCATCAAAATTGTCATAATTCGTATGACATTGGTGGGAAAATAAACACTTCCTATCTACGCCAATATTTTTCCTAGCATCAGTGTACGACAAGATATTGAGAATGATTTTTTTTTTCATGACGTACTTGCTACCCAGAAATGTCCTGAATATAATAAGTATAAAACAAGGTTATGCAGAGAAAGAAGCATGCTTCCATAACCAAAGACGGAAGATGCTTTCTACCTCCCGTTGACCGTCACCCTGCTCACCCTGCCACGATCAAAACTGTAGTAGTTTGGCACTATTGAGAGCAGCAGGTGAGGATTTGCTCATCTTTACAGCTGACCAGTAACTATACGAAGTCACCATTGACATAATGTTCCATCATCCTACCTACTTCAAGTCTGCCATCTCACTGCTCGGGGGCATGCACATGTTCACGACTTTTATTCACGCCACAGTTGTTATCATGGTTGGCAGTGGCATGAAAGAGAAAGAGGTTCTAGCTAGCACATTTGCAAGCGTTGATAAAATGTTAACTTGAGTAAAATACCCCCAAAACTTTCTTGCTCTCGTGATGCTAGTGGAAGAGCTGCTCTGTATGGTGAGATACAAGAGCAGTGAGTTACCTCATTTGCTCACCTCTTCGAAGTGCTTAAAGCTCGAGCCGGCAATAGCCGAACTACGAAGATGTGGACTGACAGTCTTGTAACAAAACCGTCATCATAATGATGAGCTTTTCTAGTAGAGCACATGAAGGCGATTGGGCTCTTCACCTCTTCGCTGCAGAAGCTACGCCGCTGGTTGTCACAGCAATACTCACTGTGCTGCATTTTACATTCATCACATGGAAAGCTTTAATCCGAAGATGATGAAACTACAGCATAGTGCATTGGTGCGCTACATTCCTGGCATCTACAACGCAACTTGGAGAGCTATGTTCATAGAAACGTCATACATGCGACTGGGGCATGGGCCGACAGACTACCCTCGACACTGTAATCTATGATGTGTCTGCTCTACTCTGGGTCATCACCTGTTCGTTTGACAGACTACAAGTCTATATAGACTATAATTCGTGAACATGTGCATGCCCCCGAGCAGTGAGATGACAGACTTGAAGTAGGTAGGATGATGGAAGGAACATTATGTCAATGGTGACTTCGTATAGTTGCTGGTCTGCTGTAAAGATGAACAAATCCTCACCTGCTGCTCTCAATAGTGCCAAGCTACTATAGTTTTGATCGTAGCAGGGTGAGCAGGGTGACGATCAACGGGAGGTAGAAAGCATCTTCCGTCTTTGGTTATGGAACCATGCTTCTTTCTCTGCATAACCTTGTTTTAGGACATTTCTGGTTAGCAAGTACGCCCTGAAAAAAGGTAAATTAATTCCCGATATCTCGTCATACACTGATGTTAGAAAAATATTGGCGTAGATATGAAGTGTTTATTTTCCTACCAATGTCATACGAATTACGATAATTTTGATGGTTTGTGGTATGATTTGACATTCATACTTGATGTATGTGACAACCTATACTATAGTAGTCTAATTACATCAATAACTCTACCATTGATTTCTCATACTTGAAAATCAGGGCATAGAGCACAAATTTAAGTCCCTAGTTAAATATGAACAGAGTTATAGTCGTTTTAATGATTTTAAGTTGTTGCGGTGGCCATATTGGATTTCAAAAAATTTCACTGGACGAATTTTTGCAAACTCTCTGAAAAATGTTATCTTGCACCTTTATAAACTAATATCAATCAATAGAAAAAGTCTGTACAACGTTTCCACCCTAAGTGATATATATGCCAAATATTCCTCCTGACTACTGAGAGCAGGCATGAAATAAATAAATACAGAAAGCGTTTTATTATAGTAGGTTTAAAGTGGTTATCTAATCTCATGAAAAGTTATTGATTCCAAAGAATTAATTTAATGTTAAAGTCAAAAGATCAATTAAATGTTTAAATTTGTGTGTCTCGCTCTGGGCTACGTAAGAGAACACAGTTGAAGTAATAGATGCAGCAATGTAATTAAGTTTTCATACGTTACGTCGATTTTTTCAGTTGATTGTTTCTTTTATGATTGATACATAAATTGGGTTGATTTCTAGATGTCGACTGAAAACTTGTTATTAGCGATGGAATTCCATGCATGCCTGGAAAAATTATCTGTCTTTCCAATTTTTACATGACGATAATACATCGGTATTATTCCATTCTATGATGTGGCCTGTACTTTTGCCTGTACTTCATTAACTTTAGAAGAGCTAGAAGCAGTTTTGTTCAACGTTCCGCTGATGTTCGTTCAGTCGTTTTTTTATATCTTTGCTAGTCTCTCCAATATAACTCCTATTGCAGTCATTGCAAGGAATTGTATGGTATGGCATTTCTAGTACAGTATTTTCAGTCGATCTTTTATCCGTTAATCGGTAAAGTTGGTTCTCTGGGGTGTTACAAGAACGATTTGCTACATTGATGCTGAAAGGTGTTAGAATTTTCTGAACTCATTCTGAGGTTCCGCGGATGCACGATACTTTGATGAACGTTTTGGTGTCAGGCGCATTTCGTGGTGCATTTTGCTTCTGTCGTTTTCGTTTATGAATATTTTGGCATATATTTTTTTACGAAAAGATCCAGATAATTGTTATCACTTAGAGCTTTGGCAATATTCTCTGTTTTTAAGTTTTGCAGATCGTTAGAGTAGAGGCCATGTGCTCTGTCATATAAGCTCGTCATTACGCTGCTTCTCTGACTGTCACAGGGGTAGTTTTCGTGATCCAAGTATTGGATGGTATGAATTGGTTCACGGTGCACACGGAGTGCTAGCGAGTTGTTTGGTTTTCTGTTAACGAGCAAGTCCAGATACGGCAGGGATCCATTGTTTTCTTCGTCACACATGAATTATTAGCGAAATCGCTAACACCCTAACTGATATTAATTCTATAAAGGCTTCAATACAATTCACGTGTGAGGAAGAAAACAAATACGACACAAGCAAAATGCACCACAAAATGCGCCTGACACCAAAACGTTCATCAAAATACCGCGCATCCGCGGAACCTCAGAAAGAGTTGGAAAAATCCTCACCTTTTAGCATCAATGTAGCAAATATTAATCTAACATCCCAGAGAACCAACTTTGCCAATTAATATAACATCCCAGAGAACCAACTTTGCCAATTAATCTAACATCCCAGAGAACCAACTTTGCCAATTAATCTAGCATCCCAGAGAACCAACTTTGCCAATTAATCTAACATCCCAGAGAACCAACTTTGCCAATTAATCTAACATCCCAGAGAACCAACTTTGCCAATTAATCTAACATCCCAGAGAAACAACGTTGCCAATTAATCTAACATGCCAGAGAACCAACTTTGCCAATTAATCTAACATCCCAGAGAAACAACGTTGCCAATTAATCTAACATCCCAGAGAACCAACTTTGCCAATTAATCTAGCATCCCAGAGAACCAACTTTGCCAATTAATCTAACATCCCAGAGAAACAACTTTGCCAATTAAAGGATAAAAGATCGAGTGAAAGTACTAGCAATGCCATCTATAAAATTCCGAGCAATGACTGTGATAAGCGTTATATTAGAGAGGCTAATAAAGATATAAATAAAACCGACTGAACGAACATAAGCGGAACGTTGAACAAAACTGCCTCTCTTCTTTACTTAATGAACATTGCAAAAGTACAGGCCACATCATGGTATGGAATAACACCGATGTATCATCGTCATGCAAAAATTGGAAATACAGAAAATTTATCAAGGACTGCCATCCAACGTTAATAACAATGTTTTCAATCCACATCTAGAGATCAATCCAATTTATGTATCACTAGGGGGCCCGTGGAAATTTCACGGTTGCTGAGTGTCTTTACTAGTAAAAGTGAACCAGACCTATACGCTGTTACAACTTCAATTAATTTTAACCTAATGCAGCTCTTCTAACAGAACCCACACCGTCTAATTTAACGCCAGTCGCTTAAACCCTTGCGAACTCTGTAACTCAACAACGTACGTTTTCCTTAACACTTATCGTTTAAGCTAACGCTAGTCAGACATTCAACGCTCCATATATGAGACTTAGAACAGGTCATTCGGCATATACCCCACATCTACCTTACGAACTTTATCTAACGTAACGGTTGTCATCTAACCTACCGCACAACCTCTAACCTAATATCCCATCTAAATTAGCGAACTTGTGGAGCACCTCATCGAACATAACGCACCACAGCTAATGCAACTCACCATATCTAACGTAACTCACCGCTTCTAATAAGCTCAACGGGACAAAAAATTACTCACCTGTTACTATTAAAGTGTAGGACCTCCACGAGCAATTGTGGTAGCTGCAATTTGGAAGCCATTGAGGCTACAAGATTTGTAATGTACGCTTGATCCATTTTGAACCACTCTCACATCAATCGATTTCTAAAATAAGCTAAAGCACGTGGAGGATTTTCTCGGCGCCTAACTTGTCCAAGAAGGTCCCATGAATTCTCGCCCGGGTTTATGTCTGGAAATTTGGCCAACCATTCTACAAACCTTACATAGCAAGAATGGATTTCATTCCAATACATGACCTATCTAGCTCGATCTATACGGCAGTTATCATCCTGGAAGACTGCCAAAGTAGCAGTTCGATCCTCATGCAGATACTGTGCAAATGACACGATTTGGTCATTTGACCAAATCAATGTAGCCATTCTGATTCAGTTTGATGGTTATTTCAACCAAATTTCCGGGTAATTAAAATAGCCCCAGAACATGATTGGCAGATCCAACTCCTGCTTGTATCACCCCTTACGCAGAGGCTACATTGAAGGCTTCACGTAGTAAGAGATGATTAATTTTTTTGTCCGTGGAGCTTATAACGCCACTCATCTAACTCAACATTCGCCATCTAACACTGCTGTAAGCTAACGCTCCTCATCCAAATTGACGCTCCATACCTGATCTACCGCTCATCATCTAAACTAAAACTCCTCATCCTACATAACACAGTTCATCTAAGCTGTTGCTTGGCAGTCAACTTAACGCAGCTTACCAAACCCAACGTGCCCCATCTATCTTAGCACTCGCCATCCAACACTGCTCTGTCTAACTGAACGCACCTAGTTCAACTTAACCCTTTTTATGTAACCCAACGCTCATCATTTAACCTAATGCTCCTTATAATATATAACACTCTTCATTTAAACTTTCGCTATTCAGCCAACCTATCGCTCTTCATCCATTTTAACGCTCATTACTTACGCCCTGAAAGTAAACTCTCCTGACCCAACCAAACGCTCCTCACCCGACTTAACACTTCTCATCCAAACTAACACTCATCATTCATCATAACTATCTTCATTTGACCTAAAGCTCCTCATCCAGCCCAACGCACCTCCTACAACAAATCACTTGTCGCCCTCCTCCAACGCTATTCTATTTAACTTCACGATTCTCGTTAAAAATAACGCTCCTCGCCCAGCCTAACGCTTCTCATCTAACGTAACACTCCTCATGTAACCTAATACATTAATTTTCTTTTAATCTAACGCTCATCATCCATCATAACTCTTCTTATTTCACCTAATGCTCGATGCCTAACCTAACAACCCTCCTCCACCGTCACAGGAAGAATGGGATGCCTCGGAGCGTGAGACGATCAGCCGCGGTGGAGGCAAATTAGCCCCGGGTGGAGAAAAATTCAACACCGTCCTTTCTTATGGCCAGCTAGGACTAGTTTTTTGGTATGGGTAACATCTAGATCAACCCACCAAACTCGTACAAAAAATATGATGATTGGTTAACTCTTTCGACCACTTATTTGGTAGACAGACAAATAAACCAATATACAAATATGTATACTTAAATCTTCATCGAAAATATTATCATCTCTTTCACTTCGTTCGCGGGTAATAATAATGTGCAAGTATAAATCAAGGAACAATGAAAGGAACAGTGGGTCATCAAAAAGTTCGCTAAAGTGAATGGGTCAGCAAGTATTGTCTAGTCAATGTTTAGCCTACTGATATCAAATATGAAGACATACACTGAACAAAAATCACTTACCTGAGGCAGTGTTAGATCAAGTAGTGGTCTTCTCCCTTGAAATTGTCGGCCGTTTTCTTCGTGGCAATTTTCTATTGCGTTATGTACGCCACGTCACTTTTGTGCGTGTGAGCAACTTGTAACAACTTGTGCTAGGGTCCGACGCTGCTTCCAACTCGCTATAAGATACTAGAGTATAGGAGTCCACTCTACGTTATGTAGGTTTTTCTGGTATTGTGAATTTATGGCAATAATTATGGTATGAATGTTTTTTTTTTGTTGTTGTTTTGAGGCAGGACGTTTTGTTTTACAAAATTTTCATCGGTGATACAGATTTGAGTTCTGAAAACGCATATAACATTTATGTTTGGAGACATGAAAGGCAGTATGAAAAATCGAAATTTAACGCACCCTAATTCGTCACGCGAGGCACTAATTCATACCGCGTGATGCAACTTTTCCTGACTAACCAATCCTGACCTAAATAACTCTAACCAATCCTAACCTAAAAAACTGTAACTTATTCTCACCTCTGTATCTACATTTGTCTGTCCTTCTATCTTTATCAATCTATCTTTATCCCGCCGGTGCTCACGTAAGGACCTTTGTTTACACTAACAGCCTAGAGCCAACTCGATAAATCCGTTCACGCTACCGTGGCACGGCTTCAGCTTTCGCAAAATTTATGTGTACCTAAAAATTGTTGGAAATATCAGTTGATACTGCTGTGTACACCACAGCATGTACCAATGGTGAACTTTTAACTATCGCTCCAAATAATGAGCAGGTTAAGTCCACAAAGATTGACACTTTAAGAATTAGAACACGATGCTCTTCTACGTCATGCTGAAGTCACGGTCAGGACTGCGCAGTCGGATTAGTTGAGCTGGCTGATAGAGCCAATGAAAGTCGTTATGTGGGCACCGTGCTCAAGGATTTACATTGCAAACTTCACTACCTATTTCAGTTAACGAATAAAAAGAAAGATATAAAAAAATTCATATATCTGTAATACCAGTTTCTATAAAAAATAATTTCACCTATCTACAATCTAACAAAGACCAATGTGTAGATATATGTTTGTTTTACTTGATTTTTGTTTGTTTATTTGTCCATTTTCTGTCACGCTTTAATAAAACAGGCGGAAATTATCCCAGGTTAGAGGTTGTGGTCATCCTGGCAAGCGTCATTGAAAACTGATTGGTAGAAAATTGACGAGATTGCAGTTGATAGCCACTGGCGTAGGCAAGGGGGGGGGGCACAGGGGGCACATGCCCCCCCCCCCTTAGGCAGGAATGGCTCAAACTATGGTGATGCCAGAAATGGCAGGAAAAGTACAAGAATATATAAATTTAGCAGCAATCATATTCTATAGATGTGAAGAACATGCTCCATATTTAAAACACACGTTTTTCGCATTTTTTCGGTCATGGAGCGACAAATAAACACCAACAGAGTTGT
>LQNS02278170.1:30011227-30026129 GCA_001587735.2 Parhyale hawaiensis
GAGTATCATAATTGCCTTTTTCTACAGCGTTGTAATTAGAAAACGTTATTTGAATCCAGCAAAACAATTCAAATTGAGCCAATCCTGTAAGAATTGATAATTACCTCCGCCAAGGAGGTTATGTTTTTGTCGTGTTTGTCTGTCTGTCTGGCTCTTTGTCTGTCTGTCTGTCTGTCACCAAGATAACTCAAAAAGTTAGGAACCGATTTGAACGCAATTTACTGGGATTGTTAGGTATGTTAGGAGGAACAGATGATTAACTTTTGGTGAATATACGTCCATCCGTTTGTTTGTTTGTTTGTCTGCCTCATATTTCTCGATGCCATAACTCAAAAAGTTATGGATGGATTTTGATGAAAGTAATATGAGTTGTTAGGATTTAACGAAGAGTAGATGACCAAATTTTGGTCTTGATTCGTCTGTTCGTTCGTTCGTTTGTCACTGTTTTTAATTTTATGCTTGTTAGCACAATAACTCAAAAAATAATGAATGGATCTTTATGAAATTCATAGGGGTTGTTAGTAATGTTAAAAGACATAAATGATTAAATTTTGGTGCAGATCGGTTCGTTAGTTTGTATGTTTGACTGATGTTTGTTATAACATTTGTTAGCAGTATAATTCAAAAAGTTATGAATGGATCTTCAAGAAAATTGCACACGCTGTTATTACTATCAAAAGGCACAAATGATTAGATTTTGGAGTTTATACAAAAATAATTATGGATTCAGAGTTATTTTGAATTTTTTGCTACCGTTGCCTCGCTTGGCGGAGGTATGCGCTCTCAGAGTGCTCTAGTTCTAAAATGTATTTGGTCCATGGGTCGCTAAGTATCCGTAAATCTGTAATAAAAATCCTTTAGTTCAATCTCAGTTCTAACACGAAACAATCAGCTTTCACCAGCTTAAACGAAAGTCTGAATAAAGAGCGCTTTAAAATCCTTTCTGTCACTTGAAAGGGATATGCATTGACAGTGGCTTACACTATCCTTGACTTCCCATTCAAAGTCGCAAGTGAGCATGATGGCAAATCCACAAAATTTTGACAAAGTTTTCCAGTCAACATATCGCTTAAAAAAAAAATCAACGTTTCGTAGTGTTGGAAGAAATGTGATTATCAACATGAAATACAATTTCGTATATACAAGTCAATGATGGCTGATGGTAACTGAATTTTAGTGCCCCAAAATAATTTAGACTGATTAAAATTAATTTTGCAATTTATCCTTCGTTAATGGTCGTATATAAAGTGCTTCTCTCCGTTAGAAGCATTGCTTGCGGCTCCAAGAAGAGTTATTTATTTTATCGAGATTTCTATGTTGAATGGAAAAAATATATCGAAGCTATATCAAATTTCCATCTGGTCTAAGGAGGAGTGGACACTCAAGTATTAATCGGCCCTTTCGGCCTATAGTACACCCTCTGAAAAAACATATGAATTGGTCATTCTATGAAATCAGACATTCGGTCTTGAGTACACCGTTCATCAAAAAACTAGCTAAAATTAGGCAATTATTCACAACATAACCGTCTCAGTATACCCTCTCTAAGAAAACATATAATTCGACCATTTTCAAAAGTCAGGCATTCTGTCTTGAGTACGCCCTAAATTAGATTTTAAAAATAAAAATGTTGTCATTTTTAACCAAAGCTTTGCCAGAAGGTTTATTGTCTTTCTTCATTCTTTCGACTACGATACACCTTCTTAACATTTTGTAATTTTCTTCCATAGAATTACTGAAGGGGGTGTACCCAAGAGCGAATGTTATATACTGTAGAGAACGAAGGTAAAAAAATCTTTTTTATTTAGATCACGAAAATTAAGTCGAATTTATTTGTAAATAAATTAAGTTGCTTTTAAATAATAGTCAATAAATATGGTATTGTGGATACGGAATTGTACAAGAGACGATTGAAAACTCAACAATATTTATTTGGAAAATTCAGTTTCTCAACTATAAAAAATGCTCTTCGAAGAAATATCAGATGACGACGATTTCGTAACAAGCAGCCAGTCAGTAATAGTTTCTAAAGAGCGAAGAATTATTTCCCTTCAAGATGGATCTGTCCACATGCTTACCGTTGTAAACAGTTTGAGTTTGAAGTATTTAAATGAAAGAACAAACAATAAACCTGTACCTACAACAACGCAAAGCAGAAGTGACTCTAAACCTCAAGAAAATGCAACAACTACGACTACTGCAGACACAGCATCAGATGCAACAGCAATGCGACTCTAAGTGGACGACAAGCGAGTAGATGGCGTGTTATGGCGATGTCCTAAGTGCAAAACTTCAAAATCAGTCCGGCATCGCAGCTTTTTCTTCAAGTGTCGATCCAAACTAAAGGATAAGCTCATTATAATGCACTTCTGGTCTTCTGCTTTGCAAGGATTTATGGCGGCCAAGCTTCTACCAAATGTTATAAGAGATTTGATCTACGACTTCTACAGCATCTGTAGAGATATTGCTGTTAAAAGGGTTATGGAAGATGAGAATATATTCACATTAGGTGGGGAAAGAACTGTAGAGTTGCAAATAGACGAATCTATATTCGGTAAGAAATGCAAATACAACCGAGGAAAACCTCACAAGCGTCGATGGGTTTTCGGAATCTCTGAACCAAAGGAACACAAGTGCTATCTACAGATTGTCAAATCANGAACTGTAGAGTTGCAAATAGACGAATCTATATTCGGTAAGAAATGCAAATACAACCGAGGAAAACCTCACAAGCGTCGATGGGTTTTCGGAATCTCTGAACCAAAGGAACACAAGTGCTATCTACAGATTGTCAAATCAAGAGATGGAGAGACTTTGCTTAATATTATCAAGAAGGTTGTTCCAAGAACAGGCTCTATGAGAATTGCTTCTGACGGATGGGCCTCCTATTCTAAGCTGTCGGAACTCGGGTATGAACACTGTGTCGTTGTTCATACAGAAGAATTTGTAAATAAAGAGGGCAAACACACAAATTCTGTTGAAAGTATCTGGGCTCAGATTAAAATGTGGATGAGTTCAATGCATGGTGTAAAGGAGAATCATTTTGATAGATAACTTTGTGAATTGATGTACCGCTACAATTACAGTAATGGAGGAAGAGGTTGTTGTTGGAACGTATTGTTGAAGGACATAGCACGATATTATCCTGTTACCTAATTATTTATTTAGAGTGCTTCTATACAATATACAAGTTGTACCGTATTCAAATGAGAAACATTTGCTAACCTATTGACATTGAATGATGATAGAATTATATGGTTTTTGGAGACGGTGTACCGAGACAGTTATGTTGTAAACAATTGCGTGATTGTAGCAGTTTTTTGGAAGAAGGCTGTACTCAAGACCGAATGCCCGACTTTATAAAATGACTATTTCATAAGTTTTTTGGTGAGGGTGTACTGAGGCTGAAATGACGTAAAAATAGCCTGATTTTGCCTTTTTATAAGGTGGAAGGTGTACTATAGGCCGATTGGGCTTATTAATCATAATTGGATATAACATTCAACGCAATGTAGCCTATTGATATCTGTTTAAATTTAGGGCGTGCCTATCAAAGTGAAATACGAACTTAGGGCTAAAGACATACGATATGCTATTTAGATTCAACGTACTGTACATATAGATAAATGCGCAGCTTCTATTTCGCTTCACTCTTAAAATAAAACTTATTCAGTGGTTTGACAGCATATTTTTTTTTTATTTCTCCGATACAACTCGATGCCTGAAGAGAATTCATTTTTTTGATGACCTTATAAGGGTCAATTAAGATAAGAGCGTTGTTGTACTGAAACGGTGCTGGCACGTACAAATGATCAGAGACAGATCTTTAATTACAAAATTACTCAGTACATCAGGTGTGAACGATGACGATTGACTAGGCAGCATCACACACTCTATACAGCCACTTTTGACGGCCGGACTCACCAATGTTACCCTAAAAATATCAGAGGAGCTTGCATGACCGACCAGCTTTGGATATTCTTGGTATATAAGCGATAATCACGAAGGGATATTCATCTGACAACACCGGAAAGCAAATTTGGCTTTAACTGTAAGATGAGCTCCTGACATTAATTCATTTCATTTCCAGTGCAATGCTCTGCCCTTTCTCGACTGGCATGTGCGAGCAATTGAAGAAACAAACATGGGGGCAACCCATCTTTAAATTCAATAAAATTACACAAAGCGCAGCTGATCTTATAATCATTGTCCAAATGTTTTGTAGACAGAATTATTTTTTGTCAGTAATTCCAAAGCCGTAAGAGCAGAAATTAAGAATATTATTCAATACCAAACTTTCAGGTGCTTCTCTCCGGGAATGTTTTCTTACTTTTTCTCCGGGGAAAATTTTCAGCCAAATTTGCTATAGAAAATAATTCTCAAGTCGAGTTCACACGCCATGCATCTCAACACGTTCACTCATCCACTGGTCCGAATGCTTTTTTAAGAGCACAACTTTGTCTACCCCGCAACTCTCAAATCCGTTTCAATCAGTTTCTCTGTGAGTGTCGCGAGGTAAGTTAAACCTTTAAACCTTCATTGTTCTCAAAAAATACAGTTGTGCTTTAAAACTTAAGCGTATCTACTACTAAAACTGAGAACGTATCCTACTAAAAGCGTATCTATCGCTTATGGGATATATTGTACATAAGGTCTATAATTAGTACATGATAAATTGTCCTGAGATTATACCAGCATAATTCTATTTCTAATCATCGTTGAAATCTGAACAATGACATATTCGGCACGGGAGACTATTTCTTTCTCTCACGAAAAACTGTAATGCTATTCGAACTCATACTATTGCTATTTCGGACTGGGTGAAACGATTCGTGACATATAAGTACCAATAGTTTGTCTGTTCAGCATAAATAACAAACATGTTACCCTAGCAATTACAACTGACAGTTTGCTTATGCGAACAAAATTGAACTAATACTAATGAGCTATCCTATAGAGTTTACACATGTAAATCACACATTAATATTGCACAAGATTGATGACCCTAATCTGAGATGCTCGTCAATTGCACTCATGTTAGATGAACTATAGCATCAGAGTAACAACAAAAACGGTCACAATAAAAATGCAAAAATATCCATTAAAATCCACTATTCGTTGTAATGACTTAAAACATAATATTTGTACTTTGATTTGAACTCCGCGTTACTCATGGGTTGTATAATATTATCTGGCAAGGAGTTATAAGCGCGAGCACTCTGAAAAACAATCATTCTTCTTTGTAGCTCCAGTCTAGCAGGTGGGAAATTGAACCGTTGGTTACGAGTGTGATGGGAATGAGATGGCACAAGATGACTGAAATACTTTACAAAAAGCTCTTGATCATAAAATATCGCATTTCTGATAAACTTAACCAGAAAGTACTCATAAACATCGTCATACTTCAGAAAGGGCAGTTTTTTGAACATTGTGTTTACAGACATTAGAGGTATGTTGTTTTCGTCTGTCATGACTTGAAAAATAACCCTAAAGACATTATTGAAGGCAATTTTAATAGGACGCAAAGAATTTTCAGAAGCATTACACCATACAATTATGTTTAGAATCAAATGTGAGTAAACTATAGCATAATATAAGAATATTAACGACTTTCTGGATATGTACCTTGAGACTGCATAAAATATCCCTCTTGCTTTATTGATATCACTACAGAGCTGTTCAATATGGTTAGAAAAGGTTAATATGTTGTTGATAGTTAAGCCTAAATATTTAAATGATGCTACCCATTCCAAGAGACAGCCAATCAGGTAAATTTCAGGCAATGGTGGCGTCGGTCGCGATATGTAAAAATCATTAATTTTGTTTTCTCTGCATTAGGGGTTAGACGATTGCGCTCAAACCAATTTAATAAATTCTCCATAAGTCTATTAATTTTATCGACTGACTATCAAAATTTTCGTCAATGGTACAAAAACTGTATCGTCAGCAAATAAGATGGTCTTAGTTTCAGGAAATTCGCATATATCATTAATATCAATACAAAACAAGAGCGGTCCTAATACTGAACCCTGAGGTACACAGCGATAAGTCGATCGACTAAAGGACTTTTTATCATTAACTTTAACATATTGCTTCCGATCGTGTAAATATCTTTTGTTGAGGGATAAAGCGTTATTTCTGATGCAATAGTGATCTAATTTCTTAAACAAAATTGTCGAATTCACTGTGTCAAACGCCTTCTTTATAACCACAACAGCAGCAGCATGCCATGCGTGCCTGACTCATGCGCTCGAGGTGCCGAGTTCAAACGACAAGCCTGTCACGGGATCTTTGTCGTGTCCGGCGCGCTGAGTCGGCAATTGTTTGGTATGCGGAAGCTAAGTGGGGGCACCTGCCTGACCAGGAGTGGGAGTGTGGGGGGCTAGGGTCGTTGAATCTTCCGTTTTGCCGCCATAGTTATTAGCGACCCGTGGTCGGCTGCGGCTCTACTGACTCCTCTGGGGCCAATTGGCCTATATCTGCAGCACGAACCAGTGCATGTGGGTTTCCCAAATGGAGGGTACAGTCAAAGTTGACTTTACCTTTAATTATACTTCAAGAACAAACATAGTGTGCATGTGCAAGGCAGGCAACATATCATGAACAAAATTAACAATTGCTAGGATAGTATTACTACTTTTTCTGAAGCCGTACAGCGACGGGGTCAAAATATTTTGCACGGAAATAAATTGCGATAGTCTAGAATGAATTATTTTCTCGAATACTTTGTTAAGGATGGGAAGAGTTGATATTGGCCTATAATCATTTACATCTGTTGGATCACCTGATTTAAAAATTGGTATAACCCTAGCAACTTTCAAAACATTGGGACATTGGGATAAACACCAAGGAAAATGCACCGGTTGAATATTGCACATAGATAACTATTGATCTTTGGTAAAACTAAAAGAAAATGTCTGGGTTGTAACTCATCTAGCATTTCTTCAAATTTAGAGTGAAATAAAACTCAGGTGGCAGTGCCCACCTCTGCTATTGCTAGGACGCAGCAAGACATTCGGACCAGTGGATAAGCAAGCACGTTGATATGTATGAGTGTGAACTCACCCGAAGTGAAGCACGTGAACTGGCATTGAAACTTCGTCTATAAATACAATTAATTGAGAAAGTCTTAAAATAAATGCAAATTAAGAGTAATGTTTCAGTTCAATTGTTGAATAAATTAATGAATGACGGGAGCTAGTTATTTCTTGTTTTAATAGTCATATAGGCAAGAGTTTACGTTGTCACAAGTTTCATCATCAAATAGTATAGTTAACTGTTCAAAGCTATGTATTCATACACCGAATACTAAGTAATTTCTAAACCTGATAGTGTTCAGTAATCATGAAAGCGTCTTCAATAGGTATTACAATATCAGCGGTAAAATTTCTGCTGAAGTTCATCGACAGTTATTACCTCCGCCAAGGGTTATATTTTTGTTAAATTTATCGTTTTCTCTGTGGCCAAGGTAACTCAAAAAATTTTGAAAGAATCGTTACGAAATTGACAAGGTTTGTTAGGCATGTTAGAAGGCACAGATGATCGAATATTGGTGAAGATCCATTCAACTATATATAAGCATTTGTCTGTCTGCCTCTGTTTCCTTGGCACAGTAACTCAAAACATACCTGAAGGATTTTTATTAAATTTGCACGTATTGTTCAATATGTTACGATGAGCTGATGGTGAAATTTTGTGATGTCTTTTGGTCCTTTTGGGTGTTTGTCTCTATGTTTGATTTTATCTTTGTCAGTAACTTAACTCAAAAAGATATGAACGGATCTTCATGAAATTTGCAGGTATAGTTAGAATAAAATACACAGATGACCAACTTTTGGTGATAATCGGTCTGTACATTTGTGTTTCACTAATGTTTGCAATAGCGTTCGTAAGAACATAATTGAAAAATTTCCCCACAGATCTTCAAGAGAATGACAAAAAAACTATTATTTCTCTCAAGAGGCACGTATGATCGAATTTTGGTGATGCTAAGAAGAAAATCCTAGAGTCAGAACCGATTTGAATTTTTCTCAAACACTGCCCTGCTTGCCCGTTGTATGCACTCTTCGAGTGTCCCACGAGTTTTAGAAAAAATTGTTTTGCAAGATGCAGTCGGAGAAGACGCTGGCAATTGTTAATACATGTGAATTTGCCGCAGTAAAGCCAAAAATTTAATGACTACAATACTGCAACTAAAGTGTTCTAGAATGATCACTACTCTAATGTGATGAAAAATAATAAAAAAAAAATATCTAGATCAGTGTAGGGAAGGTGTGGCGTCAGCTTTAAGCTCGTGCCGACACACAAAAAATAATGATTTGTGTTCGTACCTTTCCTCTTATCAAATGATCTACTTATCGTTGCAATAAGTCGCGTAGATAATCTACTGATCAAGTAGGCTCCGTTACTAATATAAAAGCTCGTTTGATTTGTGTCTTAGTGGAGAAACTTCAAAGTAAATTTTTAGACTAGGAACTTAGTATCTTAATTTTAAAGTTTAATATGTGCATCCTAAAAGTATGCTCAGACTTTAATTGTCCAAAATTTGTGTATTTTCATCAAAATCATGGTACCACTCATTCAACATAACTTTCTCTTTGCCGACTGCTCGTTTTTTTGTATTTTTGGCAAATTTTTGAAAATTAACGAGGAACGAGTAACGGCAATATCCGTCACTTTTGATGAAATCCACCCGGGTGTTACTGTTACGTTTCTAAAATTGCTAAGGCGTTACCGTTACCCGTTACAAAAAGTAACGCCCGTTACTTGAGCTGTTACAGTATCTAATTGCATGCCCATCTCTGGTTAGGTTAAAAAACTCATTTAAAAGCTGTTCCATTACACTCTGCCATCGCCTGGTATTTTCCCCATAGGAAAACAAAGGGAACTTCAGAATCATATATCTCAAAAAGTAGAGCCGACCGCCACAAACCGATTACAGATTCGTAATCTGCATTGAAAAATGAGAAGATTTCAAACAAAAAACTTTTTTTGAATGTGCTTAAAGCAAACTTTTACCAAAAACACAAATATATATTTAGAAAGAGCATAAAGTACTGCATTAGAAACGTGTATTCTTCTTTCATAATTTTGCGGGCAATGAAACCGAAAAGATCCTTATTTTCTCCCATAGAAAATAATGGGAACTTCAAAGTCTAACATCTCGAAAACTACGCATTTGCGACCAAAACTTTACTCCAGAAAAACGTCTTTAAATGACGTATTTTACCTGAATATGCCAACAAAAATACCAAAAGTGATTAGTGTGCACTACGGAAATTTGACTGTAGATTCGAATACAGTTTCTTTACATAGAATCTTTAGCAAAGCGCAGGCTGCAAATGAATGCTGGGCGGCTGGCAGTTGTCGGGAATGGTGCGCTGTATATGCTTTCATGGCTGGGTTTACGCAAAAATTCAAACAATTACGTGAGAAAGTTCATTGGATAGACAATAAGGACTCGTGAACAGTTTTTTCCCGGTATACAGAGCAAAGTACCTGAACTTCTGAACATGTTGATTTTCTTTTCGATGTCGACCAAACGGTTTATGAAAATATCAGCCAAAGTTTGTTTCGCTCCTCCCGTTTATACAGTAGAGCTCGCCATTGCTCCCAAAAGCTGTGCACTGAAGTTATTCTACTATTTCTAAGCAGTGAATGTTAGGACAAGTCTTACTACTCAGTGAAATCAAATGATTATTGCGTGAAATCAGTTTCATTTGCAGCCTAAAATATTGAGCAAATCCTGAAATTACACCATCGGAAGTTTGCTGAAAACTGCCGGAGGATGCAGTAAGTTGCCAGAGGTGCGAAGAAAATTTGCCTGTAGATAGAGCGTTTAGATAAACAAAACAAAGCTAGAAGATGATTTTCGGGAGAAAAATTTGGTAATTATTTACCATTTCGCCCAGTGGAGTTGATACATATAAAATGTATTTCTTCATAAATTGACACTTCCTGAACTAAAAAATCAAAACCATTTTTTGGGGGGAATGCTTACGTTTCGAGATATTTGACTAGAAGTTCTATTTTTCCCTATCTAATAACGAAGAAAAAAATTCCAAGGTACCCATTTTTTTCCAAAAGGGCAACAGCAATATTGATAATTAAAGTAGGTTTTTATAGCAGTAACTAATCTAAACAGACCCAACCTAACCGCACTTAGCCTTAGTTACTGCCAAAAAACCTAGTTTGATTATCAATGTTATTGTTGCCCCTTTTGAAAAAATAAGTTGGATACCTTGGAATTTTGTTCTTCAGTATTAGATAGAGAAAAATACAACTTCAAAGTCAAATATCTCGAAAGTAGGCATTTCCCCCAAAAATTGTTGTGATTTTTGAATTCAGAACGTGTCAATCTATCCAGAAACACATTTCATATGTATCAACTTGACTGTACGAAAGGGTAGATAATAGTTGAAATTTTTGTAAAAATACTTAGAAAACATTAATATTAGCTTATGTGAATTATAGTTGCACTCGTTATACAGTACCGTCTCAAAACTAAGGGACAAATTTTCAAAACGGCATAACGTTTTTTTCTAACGATGCCAGGTACTTCTTCTTCTGCACACTATTAGCCAGTAAGATGTTGATTATTGTGTTAAAATTTGAGACATGTATGAAAGATAAAAAAAGTTATGGACGAAAAGCTTTCCTCTTGAAATCTATAACGTTCAAAACTAAGGAAAAAATGCATTTTACTCAATATTTTGCTAAAAATATTTAGCAAAATGGTGGTGAGCAATCAATATATGGTAAATAGTCCCTTGCTTTCGATTACAGCAGCGCATCGTTGACTACATGACCGAATGAGACTCTGACAATCTTCAACAGTAATTTTCGCCCATTCCTCTTGAAGTTTCATCCAAAGATCTTCCGTATTGATAGGGTTTCTTGCCATAACTTTCACCCCTAGTGTTTTTCAAAGATTCTCGATTGGATTTAAGTCAGGACTTTGTGGTGGCCAATCCATAACTTCGAGATCTTGCTGCTCAAAGTAACTCATGACTGTCTTTGCCTTGAGGCAGGGGGCATTGTCTTGTATGAAGATAGGGCTGGAGACACCTGAGCTAACAATATTAGGCACGACAATACCTTCCAACAGATTTTTATACACCTGAGCATTCACACGGGGTTGCAAACGAACGAGAGGCGATGTCCCTTGACTAGAGAACATACCGAAAAAGCTCACGCTCCCGCCGCCAACTTCATAGTCTTCTTAGTACACTTTACACTTAATTTCTCACCTTCACGTCTTCTAACAAATTTTTTACCGTCATTACGAAACAAATTGAACTTGCTTTCATTTGTCGTGTGGATGTTGCTGCTGTTGATAACTTTTTTTTTTTGAAAGATCTAACGAAGAGTTATTTTGTTCCGGAATAGAGCTTCTTAAATTTACGTAAAAAGGCTTGATTGACGACTCAGTGTTAGTTGTTCAACATTTGTATTTTTGGAATCACAGTGATAGTTGTAGACACACAAGATGACTCAGCTACAATTCATTACAGGGTGATTCATGGTCATGGCAAATGAGCCCATAACGTCGCTAACGCACTGTACTAGGTGTATAAAATTAGAGGCTAGCGAAACAAGCTAGAGGGCGACTGTCTGTCAGCCCTCCAACCTCAAAACTGGTTCCCTCAATTCGCACGGGCTATACCCTCGACAGGCCGGGTTCAACCCTCTCTACCCGCAACGTCCAATGCGAACCTTTCTATTGAAAAAATGTCGCCTCCTACATACTCCTATCCGTCACTGTCTTGATTACGTCATCGAGAGTTCCCTCACATGAAATCCCCACGAGGGCGTTGAGTACCCGCATTGGTTGCTTTCCTTGTTTGAGGAAGCTCCTCCTCTGTTATATAGCTGTCCCTCGATCCCATACCAAAAAAAAAGACTCAAAACTTAAAACTCCTCACAAACATATCAGTTACCAGCGTCTCTTCATGCATCATTTGTTTCGCCAACAGCGAAATTCAAGCTTGGTTCGCATTTTAGTTTTTTGTTCAGAAACCCATTAATTTCCAACTCCGGTTGTCACAGCCATAGACCTGCGCGAGACTTTCTACAGCCTGACACCTTCTCTCCCTTGACCTTGTGATACGCTTTTGCCCTCGCAGCTGCTCTCTGCTTCGGTCAAGTCGTTATTTGGAGTCACCGTTCCCCCTGCTTCCAATAGAGTCGAGTTTTCTATCCTTCGTAAAAGATTTGTCCCCGGTTGTTCCACTTGTGAGCAATTATTTGAGATGGAAATGTTTTAGTAAGGAACGGTGCCAATTATATTGTATATGACGCGTAAATTATTAAATGACCTACCACAACGTATATATGTTTCACGATATTAACTTTCAATGTTTTCTAAATAATATACCGATACTGATTGCAGCTTTCTGACGACCACTTCAAAAAATGATTAATATTAGAATTTGTGGCACGAATTTTTATGATTACGACACATAGCTGAAACCACTCTAGCCCAATTTTCATGGGACCAGTTAACATTCATAAGTTGAAATATTGGACGCTCAGGATTCATATTTGCAAGGAGTAGCAAGAATATCTTCTGAGTTGTAAGTTTTATTGCCCAAGCTTTTGAACAACTATACGTTGATTGTCGTCAGGGGAACGAAATTCAGAAATGTTAGAGCTATCAATACTGCCAAGGTTATCCTATATACAAAAGCAAAGTAAAATAGAGTAAAATCACTTCTTAAGCTATTCAAGAGTCCGAAGGTAAGCTTCTGGAAACTGGATGTGCCTGTTAATAGAATGATGATTATTATACGAGTAAAATGCTTCTAAGAATAGTCTAGATTAGAGGTTCTTTTCGTTAGCTACCGAAAAGAACCTCAAATCTAGACTATTCTTCGAAGCATTTTACTCACATAACATAACAAGACACTGAGAGAAGCTTCAGATATCATCAGTGTTTCGATTTCAGAAGAAGTACATTCAAGTACAAGGTTACCGTATGCTTTTGCTATTATCTTCAACCTGGCTTAATTTTCTCGTGGTTTCTTCTCGTGCGACAGAAAATGGAGAGGCAAAAAGATAAATAAATACACATCGACCTTAATTATATTGTACTCGTACAGACAGCTAGTCACTTGCGGCCACTTGGCGCTTGTCCAGCTCCACAAGCATAAAACGATCGCAGGACGCAGACCTCCTGCGCTATTTTTTATTCCTGTGGCTTGGCCGCAAGCGCCCACCTCTACTGATCAATATTTGATGAACATTTTGCATTACTATCACGTTTCATATTTCACCCAGTCGAATCGGTAACGATAAATTTAGATAATCATTTATGTTAACAAATACTCTGTACTTCAGGTCTTGAATGACATCTACACAACACCGCTGAATACTTTGGACAGTTTCAAATGACAAGAGAGTCCTCCATCTGAACGCTCTGCTCTTGGCGTACTTCGTTGTACTGAACATTCGCCCGTTGTCGTCGTGTGAGAAGGTGTAGGTGAGGCTCCTCACTGAATTCGCGAAGCGAAGAGTCATCGGCTCGTCCAGGAAGTCCAACACCTTCGCGACCCAGCGCATTGATTCCATCGCCAAGTCCTCGTACCGAAGTAGCATGTATCTGGAAGAGAAAATGCATGTGGTAGAGGATTGTAAAATACAGCAGTAGCTTCGTTACCTCTATATTTTTTATGTACTGGTGAGACCTATGGGTTTTCCTACAGAGCAAGAACATCCTAAAGATATTTGTATCAGGGAATATTAATTAATCTCTCTGACGCCATCTATTAATGTTTCCCTTAACTCAACTGGAGACCCATACATACGAAGCAAAATAACCTTGGACAGAATTCGGCACAATGTTGAAAGGTTGGGTGAATGTTTTAGCCTTGTTAACCGCTACTCGACCAATGTGTTGCCAATATCCTCGAAGATATTGTTGCTTACATGCAATGTCAAGCAATGTTGAGCCCACATTGGGTCACTCTTGGGGAACCCATTACGAAAAAGTTCAGTGAATCATGCTGTTAGTTTAATGTTTGCCGTACTTTAGTGCAAGTATCGGGGTATTAGTCAAATTTCTGTTGGAAGGAAAACTGCACCGAAGTTAATTTTGGAAAGCAATGTTGAGCCAACAATAATTTATAGCGGTGGTCCAATATTCAGCGATGTCCTATTTAGAAACAACGACGCGTTGAATTAGTTATGGACAAACACTCGCATGTCAAAAAAGAAAGCACTTTATAATTATATTGTACTGCGATAAAAACTTTCTTTCTTCATATGATTTTCATCCTTGAATGAAGCCCAGAAAATCAGACAAATCAGCCTGTTCACTTGCCATCCTTGCGCTACCTTGGGGTGTTGTTACAGAGTCTACTGATCCTGGGTCTACTTTGGATCGACTTCTCTCTGATATGGTGCGCGCTTATGTCCCTTCCCGCTTCATAACGGTTAGGACGGGCGATAAGCTCTGGTTTGATGATGCCTGTAGGAGGGCGCACCAGTTAAAGCGGGAGGCATATGCCCTTGGCGTACTAGCCGGTCTGCTGTTGACTTTCAGCTTTTCAGGGAACAGCGGCGTCGGGCTGGTGCTACTTATGAGGAAGCTGAGAGGGAGCAAAATTTGAGGTCCAGGGAGTTGTTAGCCCCGTCTGTTAGAGCTCATAAGTGGTGGTCCACCTTGAAGAGCGCTGTGCTTCGTGTGAGCTCTTCTGTGCCTCCTTTAATTGGTACTGGTGGTGATCATGTTGCGGACCCCGCTGCCAAGGCGGACCTTTGTTGTGCTTCTTTGATGGGAAGTAGAGCCGGGACCGGGTGCGCATTCCTTTCGCATGTGATCCCGAGCCGAGGTTCTCCGGTTTTGCTTTCACATCCTCTGAAGTGCACCGCCTTCTTCTTGACCTGGACCCCTATGGGGGCA
>LQNS02278170.1:30120881-30134219 GCA_001587735.2 Parhyale hawaiensis
GTGCTCATCTCTGATGCGGGGCATTTTTTCTGCGTTCCCTGAATGAGCCGTGAAAGGATAATTAAAACTTAACCTCAAGGCGAAAAGTTGAGGGGGACAAAATATACTCTGTCCCCCCCAGTCTGAAAGTTGGGGGGACTCGTCCCCCCCGTCCCCTTAGGTGGTTACGCCCATGGGCCTAATAAATGGCATAAGAAATTGTAACTCTTGATGTAAATAGTACATTTTTTTTGCCTTTGCTCCAGATCCACTAGGTAATTGAACTCTTAAACTTCTGACGAAGCCATTCCTGATGTTTCGCTACTTCTCCTTGCATTCTGCCACTGAAAACAAATTACATGAATTAGCCTATTTAATAACCGATTCATTCAATAATTCGTTTTGTAAGTTCGCCAATATCTTCCTAATTTCCATTTCATCATAGGCAGCAAAGGTTACGTGTTCTAGTTATTCTCAACGAAATTTAAATAAATGAACACAAGATTAATACATTGTCCGTTTCTTTTTCAGGTACTTGGGAAGTGGCTGCACCTTCACATCACTAGGTCTCTATTGTGCGAGAGGAAAAAATACAGTGTCACTTATAGTAAAAGAAACAACTGAAGCTATTTGGAATGCCCTAAAAGACTCTACGATGATGGTGCCTGATGCAGAAAAGTGGAAATCTATAGCATCAAGGTTTTTGGAGGTATGGCAACTTCCAAATTGCCTTGGTGCTATAGATGGAAAGCACATTCGCATTCAAAAGTATCCAAATTCAGGGTCTACTAATTACAATTACGAAGACTACCATTCCATTCTTTTACTAGGATGTTGTGATGCAGATAGATTCTTGACTATGATTGACTGTGGCTTCGCTGGTAGAAATAGTGATGGGGGTACATTTCGAGTATCAACAGTCGGACGCTTGTTGGAAGATCCAAACAACGACATTCCCAAAGGATCTCAACTACCTTACGATAGAGACGGAATTGACTTTCCCTATTACTTCGTTGCTGACAATGCCTTCCCACAGAAACGTAACATAATGAAATCATATCCAGAAAGGAACAACACTAACACGAAAAGAATTTACAATTACCGACTGAGTGGTGGCCGCAAAACTATAGAATGCGTTTTTGGAATGATGACCCAGAAATTTCAAGTTTTGATGACTCCGATTCGCTGTAGAAACTACGAACTATTAGTTCAATCGTTAAGTGCATTTGTGTTCTTCACAATTTCATTAGAAAAAGAGACGGGAGTCCCTACCCATCTACATCGACATCAAGCAATGATAACCTAATGAACATTGAAAGTGCACCCACTGAACAAGATCTTGATTTACGTCCTACAGCCTCGTCTCGTCAATTACGCGATTACCTTGCAATTTATTTTCTAAAGCCACAAGCTGCTATACCATGGCAATACAATTATTGTATTAATAATGTATAACTAGCAATAAATGTTAAGTGTTTTCCAGTACAACATTTGTTTAAATATCCTGATATTTTCAAATTTTCGCTTCAAAATGTGAACAATATAAATTAATTTACTTTTCACTAACCTGTCCAATTCATGTCCGTGGCTATTTGTCTGTCACGTCCTTTCGGGAATAATCAGCAATGGAATTATCATACAGGCATATATATTTTTCGACTTTTTGAACGAAGAGGGATGCCTCGGCGCTCATCGTTGAAGTTTTAACTGTAAGTATCAAAACAAAATAACATTATTATTAATGCAATACAAAGAAATTATAATTATTCAAACTTTTTACAATTATTCTAACCAAAGTAAATTATCATTCCCTATTGAACTGTAATTATTCAAGCAAACAAAGCACTATTCCTGAATAACTGTAACAACTCTACTCTTACCTTGGGCAGTTGTTGCAAGCTTGACGGCTGCTTGCCGACTGGAGGCATGCAGGCCGTGACGCTTGTCGTCATGCTGCATCTATGCTCCGTAGCAGACGTGCTGCAGACGCGTCGTGTGAACATCTCTATTCAAACACATTGTTCTCGTCATCAGGGCGTCACGTATGCAACAAATGTCTCTGCCTTGCCGATGACGCGTCGCGTCGTGTGAACATAGCCTTAGTCAACCATGGTCACAACCACCTCGAGTTCTAATGTTCCGGATGCGACCGCTCCGCACCACCTCTGTTCGCAAGGCTTACTTTTGTGTAGAGAGCTGCTGTTTTCCTACAAGATATTTAGTAAGCCTTTGTGTAGAGAGCTGCTGTTTTCCTACAAGATATTTAGTAAGCCTTTGTGTAGAGAGCTGCTGTTTTCCTACAAGATATTTAGTAAGCCTTTGTGTAGAGAGCTGCTGTTTTCTTACAAGATATTTAGCAGCGCCGGAGGTGTTATTATAGCCTGACCATTTCATGAAGGCGGTTCGGTCGAGGTCAAATTCCTTTATTGTGTAGCCAATACTATGAGTATATCTGAGATTTTGTTCGGCCCATATCTTAGACACGCCCACTAACTGCACATAGAGAAATCTTAGAAATATTCATAGGATTGGCCCCGCTGTAGAGTGGTCTCACTGACCTATAGGTAGTTTCTTCAATTGCTGGTTGCTTAGACTAGTAAGAGAAATGTAGCTCAATTAGCTCTATTCGGTGGATGTTATTGCTATTTTTGTCTAAATTTTTCGCTCTTTTTAGTACGTGATATTACCGCTGTCTTTTGCGTGACCGAAACGTTCAAGGTGTATTAGTATTTGTTTGAAGTACCAGTAATTCCATTACAGAGTAAAAATTATTGCGTTTTTCTTTGTTTCCTAAAGTGGTGTTAGCCAAAGTTAAGACTGGGACACGTTCATCTATCTAATTCAGGTATTTAGGTAAACGTAGAGGCGTCGCTTTCATCCCGTAACAGTGTAGTGAAAATTTTTTTGATCGACGTTCAAAATATTTCAAGGTTTCTCTGGTTGGAGTTTCACGACTCCTTTGATTACGACTGGAAATAAGTAAATAACATCAGGTTTTAACCTTCTTATAATTCTAATTCTAAGTGCATTACCTATCAAATAGTAGCTACATTCCACTGTATGGCTGACTATGAAACACAAATACTAGAGCACTCTGAGCGCAAGGCAACGGTTACGAAAAAATAAAATTGGTTCTGAGACCATCATGTTCTGTGTATTAACACCAAAATCTAATCATTTGTGCCCTTCGATAGTGTTAACAGATTCAGTAATTTTTTGGAGATCCGTTCATAACTTATTGAGTAATGCTGCAAACAAAGATTCTACCAGCATGAGTCAAACTAGGGAGTAAAATAAGGGGAGGACAAGACAACAGCTGATCGAAAAATCGTGACGTCACAGCCCGACCGGCGCTTCATCGTGTGACGCCATTGAGGAACATGCTCTTTCTAAATTAGAAGTCGTGTTAGTACAAAGTTGCCAACATTGCATTTTAACGTTTAATATACGGTTACGTGTCAGTCATACTAGGTAGAAAGTTCTGCCTTTACTTTTAAATTAGAGAGTGCGTGGTCCGCGATGGCGGAACAGCTAGGCTGAAGCGACGGCGGCACTGTGACGTCACGATTTTTCGATGAGCTGTTGTCCAGTGTTCCCGTTATTTTTACTCCCTGAGTCAAACATACAAACGAACCAATCGATCTGCACTAAAATTTAATCATTTATGCCTTTTATAGGGGTCAACCTAAATGTTTCAAAACTTTTTTATTTGCAGCCCGATTGTTCTGAAGTTTACACAGTAGATGTAATTTTGAAAAAGAAACACATTTTGCTCGGGGAAAGTTTTTTGATTTAGGCCTCAGTTTTCGAGATAAGGGGAAATATATATAAATATATATGAACTTTTTGGAAATTTCAAATAATAGAACTCAATGATTTTTCATGCTAGGAAAATACAATGACGGTTTTTGAATCCTCGAATCATTCCTAACAAAACAACAAAGCCGGATTTTTCATTTTCTATCCCGTGTTTTTATACGCGATTTTCGATCGCTAACTGAAATTTAGTAAAAAAGGCAAGTTTTTAGTTGTGAGCTGTGAAAAAATCACACTTTACAAGAGAGCCAAAAATATAAAATATTGTGCTGAAATGTCATATAATACACTTTTTTGCACTAAAAATAAAATTAGAATGCGGTATTTATGTTGTATTAGCATCTACAAATTATATGCATGCATCATTACAGGATTTTTTACCCCCATTTCGCCAGTTCGCTAGGACCCCATTTTGGAGGTCCTATATTATATAGGTATGTATACATATATATCAAATTATATTAAAAAAATTGGCCTAAATCACAGAAGTTGTATGACCAAAATGTGTTCCTTTTTGAAGCATCCATATAATATGCGAGTTTCAGAACAATCTGTACAAAATTTATAATTTTGACCACAATTTGGACCCCTCTTTTGGGGGGTTCTAATGCCCTTTGTAACATAAAATTTCAAGACACACCCACCACCTTAGGACTCTTGTTCAGCATTAAAAAACAAATTGGTAATTTTGCCTAAAACCGCTATTTTGACCCCCTAACATTGCTAACAACAACAGATTTCATTAAGATCCATTAATTATTTTTTGAGTTATTGTGCTAACGACCATAAAATCAAAAACAGTGACACACGAACGAACAAACAAACGGATCATTACAAAAAATTTGGTCATTCACTCTTCGTGATATACCCTACTACAACTCATGCAAATTTCATAAAAATATGAAAATCCGTCCATAACTTTTTTGATTTATGGCATTGAGAAAAATGAGGCAGAAAAACAAACGAACAAGCGGATGGACGTATCTTCATCAAAACTTAATCATCTGTTTCTATCAACATACCTAACAATCTTATGTAAATTTCGTCCAATTCCGTCCATAACTCTTTGAGTTCTCTTGCAGACAGTGAGATTGATAGACAGAATAACAGACAGAAATAGCTGACGAAAACATAACCTCCTTGGCGGAGGTAATAACTTTGCGATGGCAGCATGGATTTGACACAGTGTGTAAGAATACAAATAATAGAGCATTTTGAGAGCGCATACCTCCGCCGAACGAGGCAACGGTGGTAAAAAATTTAAATTGGCTCTGAAACCATGATTTTCATTGCATCATCGCCAAAATCCAATCATTTGTGCATTTTCATAACAATAACAGCTTGTGCAATTTTCTTGAAGATCCGTTCTTAACTTTGTGAGTCATGGTGTAAACAAACGTTGCGACAAACATGAGTCAGAAACACAAACGAATGAACCGATCTGCACCAAAATTTGATCATTTACGTTTTTTAACATTACTAACAACCTCTATGAATCTAATATAGATATATTCAATATTTTTTGAGTTATTGTGCTAACAAGCATAGAAGTAAAAACTGTGACAAACGAACGAACAAACGGATCATTACCAAAATTAGGTCATTTTTTCTTCGTTATATACCTAACAACTCATGGGAATTTCATAAAAACCATCCATAACTTTTTGAGTTATGGCCTTGAGAAAAATGAGGCAAACAACCAAAAAAACAAACAAAAAGTACATCATCTGTTCCTCATAGCATGCCTAACAATCCTTGCAAATTTCGCCCAAATCGGTGAGTAACTTTCTGAGTTATCTTGGTGACAGATAGACAAATACGACGAAAACATAATCTCCTTGGCATAGGTAAGAATGTTAGAATTTTCTGACGCAAAGACCGCATGATCCTTATATCATAAAACGCTTCGTGTATTCATTTATTTCGTGTCCGCTTTGAAGGAAATAGATGGGCGAAAAATAAGCTAGGTTGCAGATGTTGTAAATCGATGACCAGGCTGCAAAAGATGGCGACGGGCCGGCGGCTGATCCTCATAACTTTATCTGAAGACACGTCTTGTTTGAAACACTTCTTAAAATCTGAACACTATGTATGAAGCTTCTGGAGTCTTATTTTATAACTTTTTTTCTCTCAGGTCACGTTGTATAAATTTGGCAGATGGTCAACGAAGCGCTCTAGAAGGGGTGGTTTTTCACGGGCAGTAGACAGCTATTTCTTCTAGCTGACTGTCTTTCAATTCTGTTTCTACAGCAGTAATATCCCCGTTCATTGGGGAGTCGCTGAAGCAGATCTTCCTATTCCATGTATTTCTGTCCATTACCATGTGCTCCTTCAGCTCCGTACCACGTACATCGTCTCTCACACTATCGTTCTCTGAAAGTGCGAATTTTGTTTCATAACCCAAAATTTCAGTGAAGCAGACATTTAAGTTCGCAAGACCAAAGCTTGGCTACGAAGCACTGACATGCCTACAAGCTGGCTGGAGTTAAAGTAAAGGTAAAGTCAACTTAGACCACACCATCACCTGGGAAACTCACATGCACTGGTTCGTGCTGCGGGTATAAGCCCACTGGCCCGAGATGAGTAAGTATAGTTGCAGTCAACCTCGGGTCACCAGAAACTATGGCGCCAATTTGACGGAAGGAACAAATGACCCGAAAACCTCACAACCCCCCCCCCCCCCCCCTCATCGCTGAGGAAGGCAGTTCTGCCACGTCGCCGTGCATGCACGCACAACTGCCGAGTTAGCACACCAAGATCTGCAAAAAGCTCGCTGCCTAGCAGGCTGGGCATCGAACTTGCGAGCGATAAAAGGTGTTAGAGCTGAGAACGGAGGCATTCAAGTTTATTGCAGTATTTTACTCAAAATTATTTTTACTGCATCTCACTATTGAAAACGCACACCGAATCCAGATGGAAGGTGCGGAACGTATAAAAGTAGTAGGAGACTACTACAGTCTCAAGATCGAAGACATTCTACGAATGCATGGAGAGAGATGAATCGTCTATGCGATACAATCAAGAAAGACTTGAAGCAGAAATGTTAGAGTAGTGAATGAGAGCTGCTGAAACTGAGGAAACGACAAGTCAGAGAAAAAAAGCCCTGAGGTTGAAAGCACGACAAAGGATCAATGGAGAAAATGAAGCAAGTCAGAGATGAGAAGATTCCGAAAAGGCCAATATTATGAAAAAATATCGATTATTGCGTGAATTTTCTCACGCGCGGGTCCACTAGAGTAAATATTTGACTGTCCATCCCTCGCAAGTTTGAATGATGTTAGATTGATAAAACATGAGTAAAATCGTTTGTAGTCAACATAGCGATATAAAGAAAGAGATTCTTGGAGTCGCAATAAATGCTCAAAATTGGATAGACCCACCCATACATGAGTACTGACAAATGGTAAACGGCAATACTATTTGAGGTAATTTTTGTGTCCTCAGGTTAAATTATCGTCGTTCACAGTTGTTATCCTGCTACTGTGCTTCTTGCTGATAAACGCATTTCTTGCGTCACCGAGACCAGATCAGTCTTCGTTTGAAGTTGCTGTGCAGACTGGAAAAGATTTGATCAAAACTTAGTCAATTTCATATCAGGACCAGGTGCAAACTTGAGTGGGCAGTTAGGTATTGTATATTTGGTGTTTGACACTATAAAATAGCCTCGCGCTTCAGCGAGTTCACACGTCACTCATATCAGCGGGTTTGCTCATCGACTTGTCCGAGTTCGTTACTGCATCTTAGAAACAGCAGAAACGCGCACTGTGTCCTGAGTTTTATTTCGCCACCAATTTGAAAAGATATCCTTAACTTACCTAGTGGCCCTTGTAGAAAATCTGATCTGACAGTTAATATTTTAAGAACTATTTGTGGCGTTCTCAAAGTTGTGCCGACAACGACGCTACAAAACATTGGGACAAGTGTATATGAGTGAACGTTTTTCGTTGTGCGAAATTATACATTTGTATATGCATGCATGAATGACGCCATAGTTTTGGGAGGTAAGCCACCCCCGCAAGATATATATGCATAATCAAAGTTAAGAATATAATAAATAATGTAGATGACAATTTTGAAAATGGCAAATGAAAATCTATACACACATTAACCTACTACACTCGAGTTCAGCAGTGGGTGTTAAGTGAAACGTACAATATGAATTGAAATAATATATTGTGATCAAGAAACATAGAATTAAATGCGAAAGAACATCCAAAATGCACTTTTAATTTGCTTGGCAACACAAAGACAGCAGGTGTTAATTGAAACGCTGATATAATTTTCAGTTTGATCATAATAATGAACTTTGAACGCAACACACTTTCAAAAAACACTGATTTTTAGCAAATGATGTTCGTAGTTAGAGGTGTTTATCGCTTTAATTAGTGAGTAAAAATAAAAAAAAGCAGTAGCTACCTCATGCACCTATGATATGAAAAGTGCCATTTCATATCATAGAGGAATTGAGAGGCTCTGGTGAAAACGCAATTTACACTCAGTTTACCGTAAAACAAGTACAGCTTTAGTACAAATAAAGATAACAAATGATAAATGATAACTTACGATTGAAATAAATGGATCGCTGATGATCACAAAATTTTACCGCGCAGTATGCAGATGACAAACATTAATTTGGTGGTAATCCACGAGAAAGACACTTACTAGTCGACCGAATGGTGTGGCCATGCAATTCCCAATAAACCAAGAAGGTCTTGAATAACGTTACATTATGTGTAATGCAATGTGTACGCTTTAAGTTCGCATCCAAATAGCTTATAACATAATTATCACAATGGCCTAAACCAATCTTTCAGTCCACCCCAACTCTTATTGCGGATTTTACAGGGACTGCGCTTGCTTCTTTTGATTTTTTTTTTCAGGTAAAACTAGAATTTCAATTGGCTTCTGCCAATCCCATCACTCCCCCATCGTTCTTATTATTAACTCTCGCCGAGGCTCAGGTTCCTCCATAAGATGTATCACAAACACGAAGACTCGTTTTCATTTACTCCAAACGTCAATGTTATTGCATAAATACGCTCCATAACAAAACGCTGCAGGTCCATCGGCAGTAGATTGTCACTTAACCGATGACAATTGCCACTGCGATGATTCGTGACTTGAAGAACGATGCAATTAAACGTCATCTCGTGTTGGTTTTGTGAAACACATATTGCAGACAGAACACAGGCATAATCCCTGAGTGGGGGTCAAACCACGACTTTGGAGAATGAACGAAGTGTGTTATAAAGAATTCTGGACCATTATGAAGGTGATTTACATCCAGTTGCCATCGATGAAACACGCAGTCTGTGAATGAAACAACGGGCCCAATCCCAAAGAGAGGTCGAAACCTCGACGTAGAAAATATCCCACGTTTAATTAGAAGAACCCTGTATCATTTTCATGAAGTAACTGAATCGCGAGTATTCTGAAGAGAAGCTACGGCTCTATAACTGCTTTTGACGACACACACAGATTGGTGAGAGGCCATGGAAGCCCATTCTCATAGAGGAGCCGCAATTCCAACGTTGAAAACGCACGACGTGATTAATGCGAAGAAAATGCCGTCACGTGTTACACAAAGCTCTTGGAGGCGGAGAAACAAGAACCTCTTCATAGAGAGGGGCCGCAACGGCTAAAGAACGATCCAACTCAAAGCGTGTGATCGAAATCGAGGATTAACGTGTGAATACCGTCGAGAGGGTCACAGGTGCGCCAACGATTGGAGACGCTCAGTCTAATTTCCACCAACACCTTCCTTAGACTAACTTCTTTTTCCTTCAAAAAGACTAAAGCTGGAAACCTACATGTCCTTCCCTGACCCCTTTTTTCTTCCAGTTGTATCTCAGATTCTGAAGATCTGTCGTTTTTACTCCGCTCACTATATTCAAATCTAGATATGAACTTTGGAGCCTATCGAAACTCCCCTCTTTGAATTTCAACCAATAGTGTTCGTATGAGAGCTTATATATCCTTCAGAGATTGCCCAAAAAACGTAGCCTGTGTTCCTATTGCTTGAGCTCCCCAAACTCCTAATCCTAAATTTTGGAAACTTTACCCTCTTCTCTGCAGAATTTTGGACATACATATCTACTTTGTTTGTTTTCTGTTCAGGACCATCCATTTTCTACACCGGCAGGTATGCCACCACCTAAACTGACGACCCTAGAACTGACGAAAGTGCAATGAAATGGTAATATGTAATCTGTATTCATAATTTATCTATCATCACAAGATATATTACGGTCTATTCAACGTAACATTAGTGACTCCCGTTGTCATACGTGTTAGCATGGTTGCAACAAAATCCTGGAAGAAGTATATAAAATTAATGGATTAAATAGTTTCATTATAAGAAACTGAGCGTTATAGCAGCTCTCTCCTTCTCTTACAACAATAAAATTTCGCTTAGGGGAAGGGAAAATGTGCTAAGGAAACCTACTGTATGTAATCAGTGCACTCTATAAGTCATAACGTACAGAAAGCTCACATGTGCTTCAAATTGTTTATTGGTACAAACAGCAGATTTTCTGCTTTCCTACAGATATATCTCGTGAGTTAATGCTAGAGATCACCTGCTAGTATGCTAGGATATAGGTAATAATAAGGGTTATATTAACAACTCGATCATAAGTACAGTTAAAGGTTCAAATTTAGGCATACTTGACTGGACGTAATTGATAAGAGGCAAGTTTTGTATTATAGTCAGACTTTTAGTACAACAGCAACTTAAAATATAACGAGTTACTAAGTAACGGTCGTTACTGTAACGACTGCCGGTAACCCCATAGCACTGTCTGGAAAATAATGAATATCGGCATAGTCCCGGTAATTACATGGAAGTAACGCGTAACGCTAATAACACAGACTAATGAAAACACAAACAGGGAGCTTCTAAGCGCTGCTCGGCTCTACCTCGAGGTTCCTGTGACGTCATCGTTTAGTCATCAACGTTGTGCCATGAACAATTTCATGTAACGAGAAAAAAAATATTTGGACTGCGCAGAACCAGGGAGAGAGAGTTGATCAATATTTACAATTTTTTGTAGGGTGCCAGGCTAGGGTTGACCTAGATGTTACCAATGCAAAAAAAATGAATTAGCTAGCCATAAAAAATAAAGGCGATGAATTTTGTTGTCAGTCAACTTAAAAAGAGACAAAAAGAGTTCAGTCGAAATAAAATTTTTTTTGAGGCAGTCAGCTGGGTTGACTGAGATGTATAAAAAGGCCAAGATCTTCAGTTAGCTGGCCATAAAAAATGTTGGAATTGAGTCTGTAACTCCACCCAAAAAGAGGCAGGAGTTGAGCCATCAATTATCATCACAATCTTTTTCAGACAGTCAGGTGGGTTGAATGAGATTTGAAAAATGCCAAAATTCTAGAGCAAGCTGGCCATAAAAAAAATGACGACGCTGAACTTGCCCCACACCGCGGGTAATGGTCTTACGTCACGAAGCGTTCTAGTTTAATTTTAGAAGTCTTCTGGGTTCAGCGTTTTCTAGTCGTTAAGCATAGACAAATTACGAGCGGCTGGAGCTATTTAGATGAAATTTGTATCCTGTATAACAACTTATGATATAACTGGAACGCCTCGTGGTGTAAGACAATCACTCGTGGGGGGGGGGGGGGCAACTGAAAAGTGCTGTCAGGAGTTACAAATTTAACGATGTCATTTTTGATGGTCAGATAACTCTTAAATTTTTGGCATTTTTCACATATCAGTGAACCCACCTGACAGACTGAAAAAAAACTATGATAATTAACTCAACTCCTTCTATTGCTTTTTGGGTGGACAGGCCAACAAAGAGACATACAACTTCAACGAAAACATTATTATCGGTCTTCGCTTCGCACGCGGGTGATAAACAACAAAATGACGACAGTGATGTCATCATCAAGCAAACAAAGTGTAATGAAAAAATATACTAGAGATCTGCCTGTCTGTGTCTTCCTTAGTCTGTGGTACCGCCCACAGATCTACTACAGTGTAACGTTGCCCATCACTGCTCTTGCTTAATTCTAAATCAAATGTGCATTAAAATCCCACGAAAAGAACGGGTTGATTGAAAAAAACCCAACTTGGGTATTATTTCAATAGGGAAGCAATGCACAAGTTGGTCATTTCAAACAAACCCTGATCTGTTGGCTGTTATTGATTCATTGGACTCTGTCGGAAGGGATATACAGCCTTGGGGTCACAAGACAGGGTGTCGGAAGGGATATACAGCCTTGGGGTCACAAGACAGGGTGTCGGAAGGGATATACAGCCTTGGGGTCACAAGACAGGGTTTCCCAAATTTTTCAGGGTGATTACCCCAAACTGCAATTACGCAAACATCAAAAATACATCGAATGTATACCTAGCAATTTCGAAAGTTTTCTTTTTTCTCAGTCACATGTTGAACTGCACAGGCCCTACCATTTCCACGTATGATTAGCCTACTTCTTTTGGGACATACTGTGGTAGAAGTTCAGAGGGATCGAACTCTCAGTTATTTTGCCTACAATTTTTGTGAGTGCAATTCTGTCGCATTCCAGTGAAATTAATTAGAAAGTTAGATATTTGTTTCCATTTGACCGCACAGGTAATGAACTTTGCTGAATTTACGGTATACGAAAATTGCTACAGGTACCTAATTGATATCATCATTTGTTACCAACTGACTGGTGTCATGTACCGCGCTATAGACTATAGCTATCAATTTATAACAGATTGTAGTTAGCGTCATTTTTTTTTTATTTGTGCTCGTAAACAAACAAAAAATCCCAAATAGCATCTTGTTAATATGAAAACGCTCCAGATGGAACGTATCTAGTAAATAAAAAATATATATATATTAAGAACAAACGAAGTAATGCACCAAAGACAGAATCATGATATAAGAAAAAATCATACAGACTTATCGAAATGAATTTACTTACGTGTTGTACAAATCTTGTTGAAAATTTCCGCATATTTCAAGAATGTATCATTAATTTTTCTTCCCAGTCAAGGAACTCTGACCAAAAAGCACTGAAATTTTGTCAAAGACTATTTAATAAACTTTTACTAGACGGCTGTTTTTCCTTCGGGATTTGCCATCTGTGTTTACATTTGGCACGCGATAGTTAAACGTTATACAGATTTCCTCACAATTAATCGAGAAGCGAGAACCCTGAGGAAATTATGATGGTTACTGCAGGTAGCGGTAACATAATAACGAAGCGGTAACATACTAAAAAGCGGTAACGTAATAACGAAGCGGTAACATAATAAAGAAGCGGTAACGTAATAACGAAGCGGTAACATACTAAAAAGCGGTAACGTAATAACGAAGCGGTAACATACTAAAGAAGCGGTAACGTAATAACGAAGCGGTAACATAATAACGAAGCGGTAACATAATAAAGAAGCGGTAACGTAATAACGAAGCGGTAACATAATAAAGAAGCGGTAACGTAATAACGAAGCGGTAACATAATAACGAAGCGGTAACATAATAACGAAGCGGTACCATAATAACGAAGCGGTACCATAATAACGAAGCGGTAACATAATAA
>LQNS02278170.1:30144964-30171226 GCA_001587735.2 Parhyale hawaiensis
CGAATTTCTTCCTATCTAAAAGTGAAGAAGATGTGTCAAACAAGATCACAAGATCACAAGACACAAGACACAAGACACAAGCAAGACACAAGCAAGACCGGTTCACAGACTTTTAGTATAATATAGATAGATAGATAGATAGATATAGATAGATGGATAGATAGATATATATATAGTAATTCTAGTGGACCCGCGCGTGAAAAAATTCACGCAATAATCAATAAATTTACTTAACATAGGCCAGTGCGTAATCTTATCTTCCGTGACTTGTTTCTTATTCATCACAAAAAATTTGGGATGCCACTCCTGAATTGATTGTACTTTCCTTACTAAAATATAGAGGAAAACGCTACGACGGCCAACTCAAATTATCGTAAGCGATGCGTGCTTTCTTCTGAGCAATACATTTCAACTCATCTGCAGCACACTCCTTTCCTCACTTAAATGACATGCCTGATATATCACTGATTTTCATTTCCGCTATGTATCTTGAATACACAGTAAGATAGTTTCAGCAGAACAAAATTTTCGCGTCCAAGAAATAGGAATAAATAATTACTATGTCTGCTACACCGGATAAAATCGGTTCCTCTACTCTTCGCTGCTTTTCTGCAAAATGTGTACATCGTAAACCAAAAGAAAATATAATTTCGAGGGAGAGAAGTAATGAATATCAGACTCCACGGGAACGGCAAGAGCATGACTGAACTACGTTGTTCAGCCATGGCCAAGAGAAGCTGGAAGAGCAAGAACTGCATTCAATGGACCCGTTCGTGAAAAAATTCCCGCAGTAATCGATATGTTTGCTTACTACCTATGGGCGGAATCTTCGGAATCTTTCTGACTTACTTCTGCATTTTCTTCATTGCTCCTCTGTCGTGCTCTCATCCTTAGGTCTTCTATATCGCAAGGCAGAAGTAAAATCTTGAGTAAAATACGCCAATAAACTTGAATGCAATGCCAGTCCGCTTAGCTTATATACAATGTTGGCGATCCGTAGCAATGATACCGTAGATACCGTCTTTCCAACTCAAATATCTGCTTCATTTGAAGTTCCGAAAATTTTGGCCTATGAAGAGAAAACTGCTTCATCAAATAAAAAAACAGTTTAGTCATAACTTCAGCAATTAATTTTCCTACTGGAAAGCGAGCTTTCACGATGAAAGTCAGAACGAGGGCTATAATGAAGAGCATCATTTCAGTTGGCAAGCTTTCGACTTTATCCAAAATCATCTTCAGGCAACAAAATTAGGAATGAATGAAAATGGTGAACTTATAGCTACACAAGATGTATCCACGATACTTCAAAATATGAAATTCCTCATTAAATGCAATATTTCAATGAACAATAAACAAATCCGCAGAGCTCGCTTGCTTATTCAGGTCGGGTTTAAATTTGTGAAGATAAATACAATCTAAGATTCGCAGGTCAAAATCTGAGCATTGATCTAACATTTTGAAATTCTCGTTTCTAATGGGATGATTATTATCGATCGAATGATTTCTGATGCTACTGTAGTTTAGACTTTGGAATGGTAAATGTGTTCTGAACGACATTCATTTATGCTGACACATTCTCACCATCAGTTTTTTCTTGGTTTCACCTATATAGATGGCGGCACACTGTACGCATTGATATTTGTATATAACGAAAGAACCAAGAGAAGGTGGCAATGTGTCTTTGAGTTTAAAAAAAATTGGATCCTGAAATTTGAGCTAAAAATTACTCTGATTTTGTTCTGCGGGTAGTATCTACTCACAAGACTTACAATTTTTCTTTTGACCGAATAGCAAGATGGTCCGAATTATGGCAATTTAATTGTGATCATCTTACGATCAACAGTTGGAATTACGGGTTTTGCGTTGTAGATGTTTTGAAGTTGCATAATGAAAGTGTCTTCGATAAAGTTTTTGGGATATAAATTCGTCAGAAAATAATTCTTAAGGAACGAAAGTTGAGCAGTGAAAAGCTCTTTACTAGAGCAAATACGGAACGCACGAATAATCAAGCAAGCTATAAGATTAACTTTGAACTTAATTGGGAGGAAAGAATCGAGCCTCAGTCCCAAGTTTGAGAATGTCTTCTTCCTAAACACAGTAATTTCAAAAGTGTTATTAGATTTACTGATATTAATGTCCAGAAAATCTAGCTGGCCGTTTGTTAGAATTTCGGATGTAAATTCAATATTAGAATGCTTGGAATTAAAATAGTTTAAGAATTTTTCAATACGAGAACTTTCTTTAAAGAGTAGAAAAGTGTCGTCAATATAATTATCTTCGGTAATAAATTGGCTTAAATTCAGCTATGCAATCTCGGAGCCATTGTTTTACGTGGTGACACAAGAAGACATTCGCAGGGGTGGGACCGAGAGCATTCCCCATGGCGACACCGTATGTTTGAGAGAACAACATGTTATTGAATACAATTAAATATTTTTTACGGCTAACAAAATAAGCTCCCTGAATTAATTTCTACTTAGGCCTAATACTGTTTGATTATTATTGTAAATTGCGTCTGAAGCAATGTCGGCAGTTTCCTCTCGCGGGATGTTCGTAAATAATGATTTAATATCGAAACTGGCCATGACGCAATTACCTGCGAACTTATTAAATTTTATTCGCAAATCATCGATGAACGAAAAAGTATCTCTAACGGTATAAACGTTACTAGCTATAGAATGGAGGTAGGGAATGAGAAATTTTACAAGTTTGTAGCCGCAGGTGCCAATTGCTGAGAGGAGAGGTCGTAGACGTATGCCGGTCTAGTGAATTTTCGGAAGCCCGTAGAGAAGTTCTGGCCGAGAGCTAGACTAGTAGAAATGGTCATAAGTGGCTGAGTCAATGGCTCCTTTTGATTTTAAGGAGGATAATATCCTGTTATGCCGATCTTCTTTGCGCTGAGTAACCTTCAACCAATCTTCATCGATGCGCTTAAATTTATCAGGGTCATTCAAAATATTCAGCATTTTATCATTGTAATCTTTCCTGTTCAGAATCACTACTCCATTGCCTTTATCTGGTTTTATAACGATTATTGTTTTATCATTGCCTAATGCTTTCAGGATTCGTATTGTCTTTTTGTAGTTTTCATTGAGCGATGGACGGACACCGTAATAATTTCCGAAGGCGATGTTTTCGATTGAGCTTCTCACAATGTTCTCTCCATCGTTTGTGTTACAAGTCTAAATTTCGTTGCCACTTAATGTGCGGTAGAACTTTTCAAAAACAAGAAAATATTTGAATTAATTAATATTTCGGCAAGGCAGCGAATGATTCAGACCCTTGGCGAGGACTTCATCTTCGGCGCTTAAAACTCGATCCGAATAGTTGAAAATTAAGTTAGATGCGTTTTGACCATTGTTATTAGGAAGACCAAGGTGGTGCAGCTTCCGTTCTTGAGTGAATTTGTTCTGGTCAATAAGCGGATCATTTTTATTTCTAATGAAGCACAGGAGGGGGTTGAAATCAATCCATGAAACGGAAGTGAGCAGGTCTTGCAGGGCGGAATTGAGCTCGAATTGAAGGAATTTCTCATGAGACAATTTTGATTTTTTTTCTTCTTCAAGGAGCTTACGCCGAAAGTCTCGGTACAATGAAGTTGAACGAATCCGTTGGTTGTACAGTCGAAAGTCGGCGAATTTTGGAACTAAGTTATTATTGAGGCAAGTCTTCAAAAATACGATGTCGTTTCTGGTTTTCTGTAGTTTCAAGTCGAATTTCTCACACTGCGGGAAAAGTTTTCACGATGAGAGTCAGAACGAGGGCTATAATGAAATTTATTGACAATGACTCATTCCTAAACTATTTCAGATAATATTATAACTTCTAACAGTGCTCATTTTATACATTGTTGGTAATGGAAACAAAAAGGATAAAGATAGCAGCTCTCCTTCGCACGGGGCACCAGAAGGCGGACATTATTTGGTTGCAAAATGTCAGTTTATCAACAGTGAAACGGGTCGAAACCCGCCTTAAGAATAAATAATGAAACCCTCAAAGATCGACCACGTTCAGGCAGAACACAAGTTATTCAACGCAAGAATGTTCGAAGAGCCTTTGAAAATGATCCGAAACTCTAAATTTGCGAAGAAGAAGAAGATTTCTGTGCCAACCGTGTCAAGAGCTGTAAAGAGTGAAGGTGGAAAGAGCTTAAAGCGTCAGAAAAGGCCTCTGCTAACTGCTGACATGGTTAAAAAGCGCATAGAGTGATGTTCCCGCCTTCTTAACGACTTGAAAAGTCATGGAAATCGAGTCATCATTTTCTCAGATGAGAAGACCTTCACCGTGGATCTTGTCTTCAACAAACAGAATGGTCGAGTTGTGAGCTTTGGCCAAGACATCCCTGATATTCGTTATGTCTCCAAAACAAAGCATCCGGCCTCTGTGATGATGCTTGGCGTTGTGGCCTCCAATGGAGAGAAGATGCCTCCAGTGTGGTTCAATGGCGGTTACAGGTTGACAGGGGCTGAATACAGGGATATTATGGCCACTAAAGTTCTTCCTTGCATCAGAAAAATAGTCAAAGATGTCGATTATATATGTTTCAGCAAGATGGTGCACCAGCGCACACGTCGAAAATCGTCCAAAACTGGATTAGTCAAAACATAACTTTCTGACCCAGAGACTTCTAGCCCCCACAGTCGCCTCATCTCAATCTTCTGGACTACAGCGTCTGGCCGCATATTGAGAGTAAGGCATGCAAAAATCGCCACAACAACATTGAGAAGCTGAAAGCCTCTGTGAACCGCACTTGGGCACAAATGAGGAAGGACTACGTCCGTAATGTGTGTAAGGACTTCCGACCACGTTTAGGGGGTGTCATTGCTGCCAATGGAGGTCCTATTGAATAACAATGTGGTTTAGATCATAATAAACTAATACATTACAAATCTTGTTTATTTTATTATAAACAAGGCTTTTACAATCACCGGATGGCAAATTATTAAAACAGGTCAGGACTTTTGCAAAGCCCGGTACCTACCGCAGAAATAGTTAGAAAGCCTATAGTTAGAAGACTTCTTTGATGCGAGCATCATAGAGCGTGATATAGTAGTGGATGAGGAAACTCTCTATTCACTACAGAAGGACAGCACTAAACCTCTCAACTTGGAAGCAGAACAATTCATCGAACTTTTTTTTAACTGAGTACGATAAAAATCAGTGAAGAGCAAATTATACTGGTCAGGCAAGTTCAATTTCTAAGGAATTTTAGATATTATTTCCCAAAATAGATCGGAAAAGATTAAAAGATTTTTCCACTGTAATAATAACAACACTGCTCTGCCTAAAAACAGCCCTGATCATGATCCACTTCACAAAATCCAACCAATTTCGATTGATGTGTAGACCAAATTTGAAGCCAGACCACAAAGTCAAACATTCAGTCAAAACGAGAAAGATATTACCATGGTTTTCAAAATTATATTTCCCTATTTGTAGCAATTTATATTGAAATATGGTAAACTTAGTTATAATATGAGATTTAAATGAGAACATTCATATATATCACTTTATTTACGTTACAACGCCTTATTTGCATCAGATGACCAGTTTACTTTGGTTTTAGTGATTGTATAAATTTTATGACTAGAGAGCCCGTTGTCCTCGTTCGAGGACGTTTAAATAAAAATTAATCTATTTTCAAACAAATTTCTTTCTGGGTATTAACTAATCTTTATGACTACAATAAGTAAGAAAAATAATAAAATAATTTTTATGACCGAAGTAAAAAAGTTGGACACTATAGGACTAATTGAACAAGAAACAATTGTAATTACCAATAAAACATGCAGTGAAGGGAAGGCTGGTGGATACTTTCACAGCACTAACGACAAAATCTAGGCCGGTATGGTCCCCTGATTCATCTTCTTTGAAGTGAAGTCTCATTTACACTTCGCATTTAGCACAAAACTTATTTAAACGTATCACCGTATTTGTTGGACTCAATTCATTCAATCTTCCGCTCCTGACTGGCCAGCTACTTAAGTGAGTTGCACCCATGCACAAAGCAGAGTGAGATGATTGTCGTCAAGTACAGAAAGTTTGAGCAATAAACATTCGTATGGTTTCTCTCGCGTCAAGTACATAACACTGAATACATTTTTTGTTAGGATTACGAACGCAACATATGAAGCACAAATAAAGATTGTTTCCGTTAAAGGTTCTAATAAGAAATAAAAAGGCAAGGGACAAAACTCGCAGGGAGATCATTTTTGCATGATAAAACCTAAGTTGAATGAATAAAAATGAACGTTTCGACTTACAAAGTCATTATCAACATCTGTAAAAAACAAAAGTGATGTTTATAAATTTCAGCTAATATTACTGCACAGAAAGTCTAAAAGTAATGATCTAAATCTTAATTGGTGCTAATAACAGAGATAAGAAAAACTAAAAGTTCACTAATTGCAGAGGATAAGGAGATTGCATGTCGTTGAGTTGTGGTTTCAGCCTATGTATAAAACGAGATTCTAAAATACGCAATTCACATGGAGTGCTGGCTGTCCCTAAAACAGTAAAATCATCTAGACGGACGGATTGATTGTACCTCTCAGCATGAAGGTGTGAGGTCCGAACCATCAGATATGTACTTCTACTCGTTGGTGTGACGTCACTTGGCTACATGCTGTGCAGCCCCATTGAGTCCTCCTGTTACACTCTTTGCTTTCTGGGCCTATCACGTGAAAATTGCTTATATACGAAAAGTTAGGTAATTACACAAGGATTCAAACCATTAGGGAATGTTAGATGGGCGAGGCCTGCTTTTCTCTTAATTAATCGCCGTTATGAAAAAAACGTCCAGGTGTAGTTAGCTGAGATTGAGTTAGGTTAGTTGAAAAAAGTTACGAACTCGTAAGTCAGGTTAGAAGGAGCTAGGTAATGTTATGTCAAAATAGGTTGTGTTTAGTTAGATGTGGTTAAATTAGGCTGTGTTAGAAAAAGCTAGACTAGGTTAGGTAAATGCAGTACAGTATAATTTAACTTTGTTTAATATAACTTGCATCAAAATAGGTCAGTATGGGCAATAAATGTACATAAGGAGATAGGTGGAGGCTTTTTTCCTACCGGGGCTTTTTCCTATACCAGCATGGATGGACCAGACGGGTGGTCGTCTGGTTGAACACTGAACGGGCACTCTGTGAGATCGAACGCGGATTCGCCGGCAGCAAAGTAGTGGAGTGATGTTTGGACTGGGATCGTACGCAATAAGATATTGTCCCATATACAGTACAGCAGCACGTTAAGCTGGATGCTAAAGCTTGCTGCCAGCTTCTTGTAGATCGTTTCTATCCCTGGTAGGATGACCAACCTTTGCTGAGAAGGAAATCCTTTGTGCTGCGGCTGTGCACAAGTTTACATATAGCACACAATGCAAGAGCTTTCGAACTGAGGCTTCAAAGAAGACAAAGTGATGGTTTGGCCTCCTATAACAGTCCAGATTTCAATTCGATAGAGAACCTGCATGTGGTTTATCGTAAAAAAAAAACAAGCTTATGCTAATGGAAAGTAGTTCAACAGTTTGGATAGTCTTTGGGACGCAGTCGTTGGAGTTTGCAACTCTATTAATTTTTTTTTTTTGCAGTTTGGAATTTTAGGTCTGCTGTTGACGAACGACTCGTGAAGATTTTGAAATATGGAGGAGGAGGCTCTGTGGGTTCATAAAAGGGATTATATGAATATGTCATTTCTTCTATTTTGTTACACGTGAAATGATGTTCTGTGATCAATGTATTTTCTTCGTTGGTGTATTTTAATTCAAAACACTGAAAAATCTCTCATTTATCAGCTTTTGCGTAATCGTAGTGAATAATCTAAACAATCTAAAATATAGCCTAAAGAATTAATTCGTTTGTTGATTTATGCACTATTATAAGTATGCTTAGTTATACAGGTTTAACGAATAAGCATAGATATTTTTTCACAAATTAACACATAAGAAAGATGTCAAAAGATCAAGTTTGCATAATCAAGGTGAACACAGCAGAGTATTATCAGTAACCCGATTAGGTAAGAGAGGGCTGAAAATTCATATTACGGAAACAGAGTAATCGGATCGATGCTAGCTTCTGCAACACGATGCAAAGCGGCGAATGAAACGAACCAATACACAGTTTTGGACAAATCAAGCCGTTTTTTTAATTAGTGGGCTTAGCTGGCTTGACTAGAGGCTTATTCGATGGCCCGTCATAGCCATCATTTTGACGCAAATGTACGCATTAACTAGAAAAAAAAACATACAGTGTATTCGACAGTCAATAGAAAAGTAACGACGAAACAGCATATCCCTATCATAACCGTATTCACAAATGGGTTTCGTGGAAATTAAACAACATAGTTGTGTTCTACGAGCAAAGAACTTATTTGCAGTGCGTGATAAAGTACATATAGCTTCCATTCTTTTGCATACTGTCTCGTTGGGTCTCTCGTTCTTGTAGTTTACTTAGTTGTTGTATACATAGTAATTTGCATATTGCAACAGGAAAACCCACCTGTTTGAAGAGATCATTCAGCAACAATTGGTCTCCGTTGGCATTCCGATGTCTCTTCAGTCGCTTCTGGTCTGACAGTCTCGGGAGGGCGTCGACGCGCTTGTGGTGTATCTCTGCCAAGCTCTGCAGGGTCTCCACCCAGCCATAGGGAAACTGCCTTATTCTTGTTAGGTTGAAGAGCATCAGGCCAGAGTTCATGCACGGCTTTGGGCATGCGTACTGTACGGACAGATAGCAGTTCGTTAGAGATGCGTAGCCGTGCAGTAAATTTCCTGCAGGCTCTGTATTGGAACAGTGGGCGTCCTGAAATATAATCAACGTGAAATTTGGTGAAGTAAGCTAGGGAACCGTAGCACAGCTGTAATCCAGTCATCTCAAGTCTAAGTCTTGACTAAATTTCATATAACTATTTTATTTGTCGTTAGGAGAGACAGAAGTTTACAATCTGAGTTATTCCAGGTTTCGGTGACCAACAGCGGCTATAGGTACAATCTCTCAGGGAAAACAAAGAGCTGTTCACTCGGGTGTATCGATAGTACTACATTCAGATATAACAGCAAAAATAGCATGCGCATACACCTAGGTAAACAAATGGCGTCGCAACTGTTGCCCACGCCAACCTGAGAGCTGTTTTTACCGCCCTTAATTTTGAAAAATTTTCTTGTCCTTAGCCCGGTCCCCCTTCCAAAATAAATATCCCCTTGTTGGTCCGTATGCTCGATCAGGGATGACTGTGGAGGACAGATTGATATGGGTTACTGATCCAATAAGGTCGCTCTGCTGTATACAGACACGATAGCTCAAAATGTCGGCCTGATATACTGTTTATAATCAGTAGCTAGATTTATTCTTTCGCGTTTGCTCAATCTACTTTGGACACAGGGAACATCTAGCTGTATGTACTTCGTGCATTACTTGTTCTAGCTAATGATTTTTTTTACTTGTTTCATAGGAATTGCTTGGGGGAGGATAACATGTTAAGATATTTTCTTTGTTTTTCATCCTTGTGTTTGTAACTTAACCGCTAAATTCTTATGTTCACTGTTTAATAAATTAGGCATATGTTTGCGATGTAAAGTATACAGAGGTGCTACTTTGCATAAGGAAGTTTATTGACAAAGTTCATAAATCTAGTTTAAACTGTTTTGGCGATTTCCTTCGAATCTTGGGCTGTAGTAACGGCACAATCGATGCGGCACGCGTGACGTTTTTGCATTGATGCCACCGTCCCGTCCCAAAATTAAAACTGTAAACGGGAATCAGCAGTGCGAGCCACCCCAGTCACGTGATCAGAAGAAGACAGAGACTTCAGTTCAGCCTCCAAGCCATGAAAGGGACGCAATCCTGCTCCAATTCCTGATCAGCGAGCAATAAAAATATTTCTTATTGGAGATCAAATAATCAAAGGGCAGTATTATGCCTTTGAAAGGGGCTGCAGGGATCGGAAAGTCATCTGCAGACCTCAAGCATCCACTTCTGATGCTACAGTAATCTTGAAGGACCTCCGTTGCAAAAAGATGGATCAAATCATCATCCATGTTGGAACGAATGATCTACGAATTTATTCCGAAACTCTGACAAGTATTCTGCCCCGTCTCAGAGCTGGTAACCGCCCATACTCTAGGATTCGCCACATCAACAGAGAAATTAAAAAGAGAGGCAGAGGACAATGGGCTCAAATTTATTGACCTATTTCTTCCGTTCGATGCCGATTGGAGACTATTTTTACCCGATGGGGTGAACTTGAATGGTGCTGGACACTATGTCTTCGGAGAAATGCTGCTCTTTGCGGCGGCTTCCGAGACCACTGCTTTGGAAAAAGGCTTGCGCATAAGACCTAAGATCATTATTAAGCAGCCTCTCGCTCTCCCAGCCGATTTACCAGCAATGGGGCAAACGGCTATCAATGTCCTGTGGCTGTCCCCTGTTATCCTCATATATCATCCCCTAGTGGGTAAAGGTTGGGGATCCAAGGGAAATGAGGGCACAATTATCATTAATTCGCTTGACACGGATGAGGAGGAAATTACTCCAATTCCAGATGCATCAGTGCAGATGTCACGTCTGGGTCCTTCACGTCTCCTACCATCCATAGTCTTTACCCTCGTATCGATGAACCGCAATATGACTGAAGGCACTGATGTAGCACAACCTACCAACGCCAGCAAATAGACCTTGACTCATCCAATACTGAACGCGGGAGTCCAGAAGAGTCTCTAAGGAAAAGTCACAGTCTAAAACACCAGTAGCGAAAAAGCGTGGCCAATTCCCAAGAACCTCAAGCATACCAACGCATGAAGGGAACCGCAGTGCACAAAAGTCAGGTGATAGGAGCATTCCTCCAAAGATGAATTCTTGTCAGCCACCACAAACCAGAATAACGAGAAGCAAGGCTAACTCGGCGGGAAACGACTTATTGTCCGTCAAATAACTGCGGACGTAAAACAATCTGAAATACAAAAATCCTCCCTTGCTCACCTACAGACAGGCGCTCTCGCCGCCACTGACCATGCTTTTACTGATCTCACGTCCCCAATCTTTTCCAAGCAATCGGACGCTCCAAGCGTATCAGTGACTTATGGGCAGCAATGCAAACACTAGTGTCAAATTCTTATTTGGCAACGTTCAGAGCATAACAAACAAAATGAATGAACTACATGCTATGGCAGCCAGTCTTGCGCACGATGTCATCACCCTCATTGAAGCATGGAGCAACCTTTCAAACAAGAATCTGGATGCAGAAGTTGCATTGAAAGGCTACAAACTTTTCAACATAGACCGACCTACAGAAAGTGTCAGAAGAGGGGGTTCAATCATATATATCAAGGAACACCTTAATCCCCTATCTACCTAAAAGTTTGCAGCAACTAAAGAATATGAATTTATCACTACCCATGCTCGTCTCGGCATTCAACAGTCGCTAAATATTATGCTCTCATATAGGAGCCCTAGCAGTGCCGCCGAAGCTGATGCAGCACTTTACAACAAGATCGAAAATGCACTGAATACTCCGAATGAAACAATTCTAATGGAGACTTCAACCCCCCCCCCCCAATTGACTGGGAGTACCTTGTGCAGGCCAGCTTCAGGCAGCAAACTGCTTGAAATCCTCAGCCATAACCACTTGACTCAGCACGCTAATGAACGTACGAGATACGGTAATATTCTATATCTAGTATTCTCCACTCCTGATTTTGAAATTGTTGACCCAGCCATCCTAGACCGGCTTGGAAATCACAACATGATTGAATTTACGCTCAAAACTAGCAATGAATTCACCATTGATGCAAGTCATCTAAAGCTGCCAGACTATCGACGAGCGCATTTCAGGGAATGGCAACTGAAATCGGAGCAACTGACTTCGAAACCCCGATAAGAGGCGCCAGTGTTGAACAATGCTCACATATTTTGAAGGTGAGCCTAATGAGAGCAGCTGAAAGACACATCCCAAATAAATGAGTTCGCATCAGTAATGGTCCAATCTGGATGAATCGGACAGTCAAACGCTGCACTGCTAGGCGACAAGTGCGTTACAAAGCCTGGAAGCGTAATCCAACAGAATAGAACAGGTCCAGTCACATAAGGGCTTGTCGGGATGTAATGAAAATAGTGAAGACCACAAAAAGGGAAAAGGAAGTTTCCGTAGCCGTTATGGCGTAACGCAATCCAAAGGAATTTTGTAAATAAGTATATGAAAAACGACTAAAAAAAGAAACCATAGGTCCTCTCAAACGACCTGACGTTGAAATCACAAATAGACCAAGAGACAAAGCCACAATCCTGAACGACTGTTTCACCTCTGTATTTACTGTTGAAAATGTTACGAATATTCCTGAACCAGCACCGATGCAAGTTGCTCCAATTAACTACTGTATTTTCACGGAGATCGAGATCCTTCAATCACTCACCCACTTAAATGTATACTAATCCACTGGCCCAGATAATCTTACTCCCCGTGTACTACGGGAAATGGCTCCAGTCATCGTGAAGCCACTGCTCGAAACATTTAATCGATCTGTAAGAACGGGAGAACTTCCGCAGGATTGGAAACTAGCTAATGTAATACCGATACAGAAGAAGGGGGATAAGAAAAGCCCCAGCAACTATCCACCAATCAGTCTTACTTCGGTCGTCAGCGAAATCATCGAACGCCTCTTGAAAAAGCGCATCACTGATCACCTGAAGATGCATCAGCTCATATCCCACACTCAGCATGGCTTTCAAAATGGAGGAAGCTGTTTAGCAAACCTACTGGACTTTTTCTCAGAAGGTACAGACATTAAAGATGAAGAAAAGGGTGTAGACCTTGTGTATCTAGGCTTCCAAAAGGCTTTTGATGAAGCCCCCCATCACCGGCTAATGAAAGAATTGGAAGCCCTTGGCATCCAGGGTGACTACGATGAATCAAGGCATAGCTTACGGGTCAACAGCCGCGAGTGAAACTTGAAGGAGAGTCGAGCGACTGCACACAGGTATCATCAGGGGTTCCACAAGGTAGCGTGCTTGGCCCACTTCTGTTCTCAATTTACATCAATGATCTGGATCTTAACATTCGTAGTAAAATCAGTAAATTTGCGGATGATAATAAACTATGTCATCCTGACACGGAAGGAGCCGAGCCCCAACAAGACCTGGACTGCCTCATGGAATGGAGCGCAGCATGGCAGATGAACTTTAATGTCGACAAATGCTCCGTAATGCACGTAGGGCTGGTGAACCCTTCCATCCCATTGAAAATGAATCAAACGGAATTGGCTACTGTCACTCAAAAACGTGACTTGGGAATCACTGTAACAAACAAACTACAACACAGTCAGCAAGTTGACAAGAGGGTGAAAATGGCAAGCAGAGTGCTGGGATTCATTACCAGAAACTTCGAATACAAGAGCAAGGACATCATCGTTCCCTTGTACAAGGCATTAGTGAGGCCACACTTAGAATTTGCTGTTCAATTCCGGTCACCACATCTCTGTAAAGATATCGATAACATGGAAAGAGTATAACGCAGAGCACCGAAATTGATACCTCAGCTGAGAAACAAGTCGTATGAACGTCGCCTAAAAGAACTGGGTCTGATCTCTCTCGAGCAGAGACGACTCAGGGGGCAACTAATATACACATTCAAGTACTTGAATGGCTTCAACGTCGTGCCTACAACGGGACTCTTTGAAGGAGATTTTAATGATCGCTTGTGAAACAACGATCACAAACTCAAGCATAAAGCTCGAAGAACAACCTTAAGTCAACAGTTCTTTCCCTATTTCATTGTCAGTATTTGGAATAGACTCCCTTCCGACGTTGTTGCTGCGGAGTCGGTCTACTTGTTAAAAATCGTATTGACAGACATTGGGAGAGACATCCTCGACAGCTAACAACTCCTCCATGAGTCGCAAGCACTGAACGGCCAAAGCTTCCCAGGCCATTTTAAGCCGACTTCTTCTCACTTCCGCTCCTTCTATATCTTTAAGCTTCCCTTATCAGCGGCTATCAATCATGCTTGCATACATTTATGATGATCTCTCTGGCTGAAATTTTTCTCCCCCTTCTTTTTTTCTTTCATCTTCCATTTTTCCTCCTCTTGTTAACCCAGTCCTCTACATCCTACTAACATAATGGCATTAGTTCATAGAGGGTCGGGGCGTAAGTTCCGGTGCCTATTTGGGAATGGGCCTCTTTGTTCGTCTACTGCCTCCTATATAATCTAGTCTAATCTAATCAACGAGTACGAAGTTCAATTTTTCCAATATCTGAAGCATTGAATATCATAAGCAGTGACATAGTCCACGTTCTCGACTACTGTACAATGCTACTATTGATTACTACGCTATACTTGTCGGCCCAATCAAAATGCTAATAGGTCCTACGCTCATACATAAAACTTCAAACAAAAGTTTGCTTTTTAACATAGGGAACACAAACAAGAAAGAAAGTGGTGGTAATGATGCGAATATGTGATTATAAAGCGATAAAAAATAATAAATGCTTAGAACATTTGTCAATGGTGCGCGAGAAGCGGTAAATATAGGGATGACAATAATCTTGCTATTGATAAAACTAAGTTTTGGTTTTCACCGCTGGCCTGTGCCAACGAATGTTTGTTTCTTGCTTATCAGTGAATTTTTTTTCGTCACCATGAACTGGTTTGTTTGAGGTCGCTGTGTCACTTAGAGAGATCTTATCGAAGTTTTATGAAGCAGCCATAGGAGTTGCGCGGTAGGAATGGTTGGTTCGCCGATTATAGTTTAGTTTATGTTAGTGGTAATAATGAGGAAGCGGTCGACTGACACTGCAAAAATATCTGCAACTTCAGACAAGTGGGTTGGTTCAGCCCATCTGGGTAAATGATAATGTTAAGCCTTTATTCTTAATCGGCGACCCTTGATACCGCCGAATACTCCATCTTGCTTAGTGAACTGAAGTTTTGATCCGTCTCAAGCGTAACTGAGATGCTTCAAACGCCAAAAACTTAATTAAGATGGTAAATTAACACTATTCTCTGAAGTCCAGACAAGTCAAAATTGTTGGGATTAGCGTTAGGCGGGTTTACGCCCCAATGTTGTGCAGAGTCCCATAGACATTGCTGCCTCACTAACAAACATGTTTCTAGAATGTTAGCCGTAAGTCAATTCGCTCAACAAGTACAACTAGTGAAGTTTCAAATGTCTCTTCAAATTTGTGACAAGTTAGAAGTAAAAAAATCCGTTTATGTGTTGTTTCAAAGGACAAAGTAAGGCGTTCGGATGCGTACTTGCCGGTGTGAATGATATTTGCAGTTATTATCAACTGCAAACGAAGTGAGAGAGGTGAAAATGTTTTCATTGAAGACTGAAGTATATATATTTGTCTGTCCACCCAATAAGTGATCGAAGGAGTTCAGCAATATTCATAATTTTTTGTAGGGGGGTTGGTGGGTTGACCAAGATGTGACATATGCCGAGAAACTAGGCGTAGCTGGCCATAAAAAATGACGGCGTTGAATTTTATTCAGGACGGCGAATTTGCCTCCATCGCGGCAAATCGTCTGATGCCCCGAGGCGTTCTATCTTTGTTTCCTATGTTATTATTGAAGAGCTACTTATTACTATATTCACTAGCTCTATGCCTCAGTTTCCCGCGGTTGATGGTCTACCGCCACGAGGTGTTCTAGTTATCACCCGCGAACAAAGTGACGGAGGTGATAATGTTTTCGTTGAGGATTTAACTAAATACTGGACGACCCGTGACCTGTTGGGTCGTCATTGCGATCGTCTTCGCTTTCGCAAAAAAGCAGGTGTTATTTAGCTGGGCATATTCGGCCGTCCTCTTCTGCCCGTCAAGGAGCGGCCCGTTCGGTTCACTGCCAACAGATTCTTTGCTTCTCTAACGAATATTCAACACCCAGGTGGTAAACAAAGTCAAATTATTATACGCTACGTATTTCGATTGTATTGCCCATGGAACCGCTGAATTCATCATGCCCGTTCTTGAGGCCCAGCTCAGTTTAACTTCCGCATCACAGATACAATCGAGTTAAGGAGCTAATTAATCCATGGAAAGAATGCGACTGCCCTCCCCCCAATGCCTTGAATTTCTTCCCGTACAAAAGCGAAGAATCTGTGTCAAAGAAGACAAGAATGCAACTGCATCCCCCCTCCCCCAATACCTTGAATTTTTTCTCGTCTAAAAGTGAAGCAGATGTGTCAAACAAGACACAAATAAACAAGACCGGTTCAGAGACTTTTAGTGTAATATAGATATATTTCTATTTTTGTTTGTCCACCCAAAAATCGAAGGAGATGAGCAATGTTCATAATTATTTGTAGGGAGTTCAGTGAGTTGACCTAGATGTGACTCATGCCAAAAAATTGGGCCTAGCTGGCCATAAAAAATTAAGACGTTGAATTTTACTCCACCGCGGCAGATCGTCTTACGCCTCGAGGCGTTCTATTTTTCCAAATGTTATTATTAAGAAATATCAATGGGGGGGGGGGGCGCTCTGCAATGACCTTGTTGGACACAGCATCCATATGAGAAACTGGGATTAGCTGGGCATGAAAATGACTGCGTTGAATTATCCTCCTCCGCGAGTGATAGTCTTACGCCACGAGGCCATCTAGTTTAGTTTTTTTTTCTTGATGACTGACAATTGCAATACCCATCCACTGCATGAACATCGCCCGCTTTGCTGCATTAATTAATCCCGTCAAAACATCACGCCGCAGTAAAACTTTTGTAAAACAGGACATTCATACGCGTCTGTTCAGAGTTTATCAGGAAAAGGGATACTCTGCGGCTTAAACTGGAAAGAAGTTTTTGTGGCAAGGAAGAAAGGAGCGAAGACTACATAAATCCATTGTACTGATGGTTTGATAAGTTCTGAACAGCTGATATTTTCTCGAACTCGCTGAGTTCGAGTTCGCTGTACACGTTAGCGTACAGACCAAGTGAACATAGATCATTTGTACCGGATATTTCGAGCTGAAAAGTGCACAACTTTCAGAGAAATGGGGTTGTCTCCGACCGCAGTTCCCTTGGCAGTTTATAACGTCCTCATCACCCGCCCAATCCTTGAATCGAAACCAGTCTCTTATAGTGAACTGAAGAAATTGGCTCACAACACGGTAAATTCTTCAACACATTCGACATAATTGTCCGCTTTTGCGAAGTATGTTCATTTAGGACTATCAGTAACACAAAATTTAGAGAAAAAAAGCTACGGAGCCCTTCAGAGCTAAAAGCTCTGCAAAAACTTGCCTTCAGCGTCATAGTTCGTTATCTCCTTTGTTTGTACGCTTGTCCTCAAAATCTAAATTCATTGTACGCCTTATGTATCTTTAACCTGTGTCTAAACACTCGACATCTGTGAATCCTTCAGTAATACAAGTTAACTGCACCACTCGTTCACTCTTTCTCGCACGTCTCATCAGGTGTATTGCTAACGCATACGCATATTATTGTGATAGCACAGTATGTGCTGAGCTGATGCGTAAATGGAGTGTCACAGCGCGCAATGGCTGTGTTATGTTAGATGCCCGAGATTTCGTGTTCTAGCTGTTGCCCCCGAAACGTATGCGTTACTGAAAAGACTTTGGTCTTAATGAACGCACAAAATGCATCCCTAACGGCAACTCGTGAATGACTTGGTTATCAGGATCGAGGCTGCGTAAGAAAACTATCATTGCAAGCCTCCTGTCCACCTAACACGGTCGTGCATGAAAATCATCGTAATTATGTGTACTGGGCATACTCATGCAATTCACGCTCCTCTGCTACTCTCAGCATGCAGTTCGATCACTAAGATATATACTTGTTTATAAATAAATAAATAAATAAAATACATTGAAATACCCCGAATTTTGCATTTCGATGTATGAAGATATAATGGGCTCCCGCTGCCAACTGGGTGTCGTCCATCTCCTGAAAAGCTTCCCAGAAGTCGCTGGGCGAGCGGACGAATATCACGTCCGTGTCCATGTACAGGACGGCGTCTTCTTCTGGCAGCAGAAGGTGGGCAAGGAGTCGCTGCGTAGAGCAAGCTCGGGTAACAGTTTGAAACTCTTTGTATTCTTCGGGGTAGGACTCTTCCACAAACTGAGGCAAAGCATGTGAAAGGGGCATTTTTAAAATTAATAATATCGTCCGTTTCTCACTTGGAAATATACACTCAGTGGCTACAAAAATGAAATACCTTTCCCATGGATGGCAAACGGTTACACTATGTGAGCAAATACTGCCTGATTGCCTTAGAAACAGAAAGTTATACGTTAGGAAGAATTGCCTCACGGCTATCATTCTGTAATGGAGAAAGTTTGCTATTATGAACGGGGCTACTTCATGCCTGATTCAAGAGTGAAGAGACCTGAGCGCTGCCATTTTTACTTGGGAACAGCATAGATCAGTCTCATCGCCGTAGGACTGGCATCTCGGGTATTAAGTGACTAAACCCTCATTAATCCAGGTAGATCCAAGCTTTTAAATCCCAGCTCGTATTGGATCTTACAGTTACCAAGCGCCCCTTGGTATAAATCCGTCAAACGATGGAAACACCGATTACTCTCCAAAATTGGCAATACTCACCTATTCCACTTATGCTTAGTTATATCAACAACTAGTAGTAAAGACTGTTTCTATTAGTACAAGCATTACGCAATGGAGCGGTCAGGAGTTCAGCAATTTATGAACTTCATCGTACGGGCCACAGTCCAGCCTGGATTTCAAAATCCTTCCAGTATCCAAGGCAGACAGTTTATGATATTTGTAAACGTTTTGATAAAACTCGCCAAGATTACAAAGCTACCCACAGACCAAGAAAATATGAAATTCGTAAACCCCTCTTCTCGGCCGGTCTCAAAAGAAGCATGAAGCCAATCCAACCGCTCCAAACTGAAAATGGCTGAGGTCTGTTAGAATCCCTACAGTTCACCGGGCATTGAAAGACCTTGGCACATCGTCTTACGTCAAAGGTCAGAAGAATTCCTAAACGATAAATGAAAAAGTTCATTTGAAGAGGTGCAAGACGCTTTCAAACAGGTTGAAAAGAAACGGGAATATCATAATTTTTTTTATGACAAGATTCTTACTGTTGATAGGACTTATATAACAGACGTAACGATCACTATGTTGCCTTCTTTAATTCTGTGTTCACTATTGTCTGTCCAGCTTTCACATCCTATATGTACTACGTAAGACAGCAAAACTGAAGAAGCACTCTGAGAGTGCATGCTGCCGCCAAGTAAAGTAATGTAAACGAAAATTCTAAATTGGTCCTGAAACTAGGATTTCCTCTTGATCTTCACTATAGCTTAGTTATTTGTCCCTTATGACATGCCAGGTTTTGTAATTTTCTGAAAGATCTCTTCATAACTCTTAAAGTTATGGTCTGGCAAATATTCAGCAAACAGATCAACACCAAAATTTTGTCATTTGTGCCTTTTAACAATTCTAGCAAGATATGAAATTTCACGAGAAATTTATTCATAACTTTCAATTATGTTACCAAAAGAGGAATGCAAACAGGTGGTATAGAACAGATCTTCACCAAAAGTAAATCATTTGTTTCTCTGAGCATACCTAGCGGTCCCTGCAAATTTCATGAAGACGTGTTCAGAAAGTTTCGAATTAGATTGGTGACTGACAGACAATCATGATATAAGACTAAGTCCGACAAGAACATAACCTCCTCGACGGAGGCAAGTATCTATATTACTTACCTCCACCAAGGGAATGCTATTACCAGAGTTTTTCTGTCGGCATTTTCGTCTACCTGCCACTAATATAACTCAAAAAGTTAGGAATGGATCTTCATGAAATTTACAGCGATTGTTGGATATGTTAGGTGGAACAGATCATTTTCTTATGGTGACGATCCGTTCAGCCTCTTGTTCGTTGTCTACAGGTCTTGTCGTACCAATGCAGTGTAACTCAAGAAATGTATGAAGTTATCATAGACCGCAACAGCACTTGATTCTTAGGTCCAATTGGCCTCTGACGTTAGCGGCCAAAAGGGGAAAAATGGGATTTTCTCGAAAGTTATTATGAACGTGTCCAGACACGGTCATGCAAGCAAGCGCCCAAGTACGACCCCGCCGCATCCAAGATACCTTTTCCGTAAGAAAAATGTTGGGTACCTTGAAATTTTTTCTTCAGTATTAGATAGGGGGAAAAGAATAGCTCTTGAGGAAATCACATTTTTCCCTTGCCGACTTTTGGCCGCCAGCGTCAGACACAAGAGTCTAGTACTGTTGCGGTATATGAAAGGATCTTCATGAAATTTTCAGAAAACGTACGGAATGTTATGATAAGCAATTGAACAAAATTTGTGGTGCTCTCGAGGTCCGAAAGGCCGTTTGTCACTACGTTTGTTTTCATGTTTGCCAGTATAACATAACTCAAAAGTTATGAAGAGAGAACTTCTTTCAATTTTCACGAATTGCTAGGAATGTTAAGAATCACAAATGATAAAATTTTGGTGGTGATACTATTACCGCCTGTCTGTGTGTTGTCCCTGTTTGTCAGAACCTAACTCAAAAAGTTAGGGATGGATCTTCAAGAAATTAATAATAACTGCTAGTTTTGTCGAAATGAACAGTAAGTTTATTTTTTTTGCGATGATGATAAAAAGAAACATTGGATTCAAGCGCAGTTTGAATATTTTATGAATATTGCATTATCTGGTATAGGTATGTGCTCTCAGAGTATTCCTCTCGATTTTTATTTGCATTGAAAAACATCTGGCAGCAGAAACCACCATTGGAAAGCAGCAAAACTAAAATCCCGAATAATCTTGAGTGGTGTAACAGATAAGGCGCAGGGATATCTGTTTCCGGCGAAAATTCGGTAAGGAACTTAAAGTAAGCAGAAGAGTCACACGGTGTTACCTAAGACTCGGTATACAATTTTAAAAAAATTTAACAAAACGATCTGCCCTTACTTGGAATGAAGCTTTGTTCCGAAACTCGACGGGCCACTGCCAGCTCCTGTCGACCACTTTCTTGTAGATGAGCTTGGAAGAGCTCACGATGTAAAACCTTTCGAAGCAAATGTAGAAAGTTATTTTATAACGCATGGCAGTGTGCAATAGGGCCGAAGTGCCTTAGTTATATGGTCGGAATAGGATAGCATTGTAGTACTCATTGATAAGAGCGTGCAGCAGATGAACCTCATCTTCATCAGACTGCTACTTTGATCACTGCAAGGGAATTTTCTCATAGAGGATTACAAGGGAAAGAACCCATGCATAGAGAAACAACATGGCCTTAGTATACCTAATGGGTTAAGGTTAAAATAACTTTAGTTCTATAATCGCTCGTCAGCACGTTAGTCTTCTGAATGCGTTCACTCATCCGCTTAATCCAATGTTTTGTTAAGTCGTTGTCGAGTTCGGCAGAAGAGTTATTAAAACGTTAGCCGTCGAATCAGTTTCCCCAGCAACTGCCGCTAGTAAGTTTCGGACATGCCTTCGAATTTGAGGTGACATAGAACTGAAAAAACAGTGCACTTCTCTGCTGCATCATACGGCACGTAAACATATTCGGACGAGTGCATGAGCGAACGCGTAGACAAGACTTACGAGTAGAAAGGCTTTTATGGGGATCAACATACCCACATTATGACCATTTTTTTATTTACAGTTCAATTTTGCTGAAATTTACACGATATAAATATAAAATAAAATAAGGAATCGATTTGTTTCCTGGACATTTTCCTGTTTCTTTATCGTTTTCTTTTTATTGCTGATTTTTAAGGTAAATTCCTTTATTTTCATAATTTTTAAAATTCTATCTACTTTTTCAGGGTTAGAGTTGTAAGTCCGAAACATTTCCTATTGAATACTCAGAAGGCTGCTTTACTGACGCAAGTCTCCGCTTTTTTTATTTTTTTGCCCAGGATTTCTGAAATTGATCTTCGTGATATATAAATGAAAATAATGAAAATTGCATGTTATTTTACATTCTTTTGCTTTGTAATGAAACCTAATTTCCAAAATCAAAAAAGCGAGCACTTAGTGATTTAGCTAAGGAATCAAGCTTTCTAAAAATGTTTGTGCTGTTTTCCTAACATAAAAATTGACAGAATAGGTAGAATTTTACTGGGAAGAAGTGGGACTCTTCAGGAAGGCCAAAAAACTAATTTCAAATGCAGTCATCTACAATATAATAAGGACCGATGTGTATTTATCAGTCCGTTTTCTGTCACGCTTTAACAAAACAGATAGGCAGAAATTAGCCCAGGTTGGAGGCTCTGGTCGTCCTCTCAAATTCCATTGAAAATTGTTAGGTAGAAAATAGGCCGAGTTGCAGAAGATAGCAAACATATCTTAATCAGGGACAATTGAAATTCTAACAATGAAGACATCGCAGGTTTAGTCTGATTTGTACGAGTATTAGCTGCTCCTATGTCGAATCTACGGCAAAGTATCGGACGACCATATGTCTGAATGCACTTCTTGCATTGCCGAAATTGAATTCGCAGCACTGAAGATATCTGAAGCTTCCATTGGCACTCTCATGCTTCTTGATTAGTAGTTTCTTCCCACAGATGATTTCAGTGCTTCAGCTATTCTCTCAAATTTAATTCAATGATCGATGCAACAGCTTTCGCAGAACAAAAACCACTAGACCTGTATAAGCTAGCCTACCGTATCCATAATACCGAATTTGAGCTTTGGGCGTTGCTGATCGGGCTGCAATAAGCCATGAATTTTTACCATTTCAGAGAGGGAAAAAACGTTTCGATACTGAGCGGCTGTGAAGCCGTAAATGCTCATCTCAGGGTTCTTAGGTTAGCAGTTGTAATAACGAATGTATTATCAATGAAGAAGGTCATCACAAATTTTATGACAGCGCGGGCCCTCTAGTATGTAAATAAACTGCTTTATGGTTGTTGCACTCTGCCCAAACGTTTGTTATTATAGATTCTCAAGTTTACTGCAAGGGCTAAGTAAAAAAATACTCTTAAATACATCATGATTTTGTTACGCTTAGTTACAACGATGACGTAATTTCTGTGATGTAATTTCTGTAAATATGCTCGAAAGTGGTCACAGCATATAACCTATGTGTTTTTCTACCAATTGTCTTCAAATTTTGAGACATGCTGATGAATTAGATGCTAACTTGTATTGACTCAATTCGAGCGCTCAAGATTTAATAAATTATATTATAATTCTACTTGAGGCTCCATCCATCCGTCCATTCCTGTTCTGGACGTGACGCTTTTCACTATTAGCTAGGGCAAAATTTAACTTGCAAGAAGCTCTGACTTACGCTTGAACGGAGTTCAAGCCCTTCTTGAAAAAAAAAAAATCAGTCACTTTCAAAGTGAAGACATGAAGGACATTTCACTTGTATTTTATTTACCGCTTTTGATTTCTTTCACAACATATGATGTTTGCTTTGCTTGTTAAGCTCGACGTTCTTAATAAGCCAGCAAGGAGCTTCTAAAGGGAGAAGCAAGCCCAAGCACTCTCTGAGCGAGTAAACACATGGCTTAGTCACGTGATCGAAGCTGGCGTTTGGAGTTCTTAAACTGGCTGAAGTGGCAGTGGTCAGCACATATAATTAAGGAAGATACAGACAGGCAGTTCTTCAATATTTTTGCAAAGACAATCGTGTCTGAAGATTCATATCGCAGTGCTTATCCTGTTACTTTCATCATCAGATGGTATACAGGATGCAAGTTACCTTTGCATACTTCAATCAGCTCGAAATTTCATCGATGGTTAATGGCTAAATATATTTGAGCTCGAGACTCCTTCCTATATAGGCTGCGTGAGGCAATGCCACTCTCCGATTGGATAAGCCACTCCGCTAGTTTAAGGGAAAAGTTTACTCGCTACGCTCACGTAGGATAAATAGAGAGGATGCATTCCTCTCTATTAGAACCTCCTTGTAAGCCAGCCAGATACGTAGTTCGGATCTTGGAGTGAAGATTCTACTGGAGCGCGCGCTGGAGGAGGAGGAGGAGGAGGAGGAGGAGGAGGAGGAGGAGGTGTCAGCAGGCATCAGGCCCATGCCCTTCTTCAGTTGTCCACGTCTAATAAATTTTAGATTTTCAATTCTCCAGTGAAAGCGATTAAAATAGCCCTAGGTATCTTGTATACCAACCCTTTTTAAGTTTCTGCTACATCGGGAACGTTAATTTTTTTTCTCGGTGTCAAAATCTCCGAAGATTTTTGCCAGCATATTTCACGCGCTATCTTGTACTGAAAGCTCCGTAAAACTGGCTGTCAGCCAGTCACCCAGCCAGGCTGACTGCTGAAGATAAAGGTTTTAATTAATTAAGAGTGGAAGAGGTTACAGGTACGGCGCTGAACAGAGCTCAGAAAGTTATGCATCGTTAGAAAAACACTCAAGAAGTACTGTTGTATGCAAGATTCACATATGAGAAGTTAGAGTCCGCTGGACTAGGTGTCTTAAGGTAGACAGAGTTCATCACGCGGACTTTAGATTAGACGGTGTTTGTTAGATTACAAGAGCACTAATTAATCGTGGAATCTTCACGGGTCAGCTAGTAGCTACTATTTCAATGGGAGATGCACCTGAGTTCTGTGGCCTTTCCACTGTGGCTTTCTGAGGCAGCATCTTGATAAGCTCAGTTTTCATAGTCACTTCAGGTTTTAAAGACACAGTTGAGTGACCTGCACTATACATCAGCCACTTATGGAAGTACAAGCAAATTGGCAGAACTTGTTGGCAAGTCATTGTGCAGGTGTCAGGAGGAGACGGATACTCAAGGTGCGTCGTAACTTGGATACCTATTGCTTCTAATGTGACCTACCCCATAAATACCGCTCGTCACTTAAACATGAGGAACTCCTTCTATCGAAACGAGGGAACGTTCCTCCTTACAGTTGATTACGCTGCCTTGGAAGCAGCGTCGACTTGTCTTATATTCGGGTATTCATACTGCTTAAAATATGAGCCGCTACTCCAGCTATTCCGCTACAGCGAGGGCTTTTTTGATCGGTTTTGAATATTTCTCTTACTTCCTATTAAGTTTAAATTCGCAACGTGGCAATTCAGAAATCGATATATGTAAACGTGAAATGTTCCCATATGCAACGGGCTCTCGTATGCAACGGGCTTAGCGTAGCCATCCTATCATATCTCCTATAACCTATCTAGTAGACACTCTGATATTACCTGGGAATTTCAGGATGTCGTAAATGTTCTTCCAGCAATGGATTCTTCTCTCATATCGTTATTACCACACAGAGACAGCAAAAATAAATGTAATAGTCTAACTTTTTGGAGGTACTTCTTTCATTGCAGTTCTACCTTACTTCCAAGGCTTTACTAAGCTCTGTTTCTCATCGTCTGAAAATAACTTTATTTAGCATTACCGTTTTTTCTCGGTGTATCTGATTAATTCAGTCCTATTGTACGAACCGTGGCTGTTCTGTACGGTAGCCCACGATTTGTCTGTTCTACTTTATGTGATAGCTTTGCCACAAGATAAAACAGAATTGGTCATATTTCTTCAACAATTATTATTATTATTTTATTAAATCACACAAACTGGCGACGTTGGAACGGAAAAACTCCATGAGGTTAACAACCCTTCACGCAACCAGCCCAGCGGGTGAAGAAAACAACACAAAAGAATGAAAAAAAAGAAGATCCGAGATTACAGAATAGCTCTGTGTACAGATCGTTTATAGCTGCCAATACCCGCACCAGTAAAGACAGAGCCATCAAGACCATTCCAAACATCCATACACGATGAAAAAAATGAACGGGAATACTGGTCCGTATATGGCATCCTAACGGTTCCAAATCAAACTCATGAAAAGCATCAGTACGCCGAGTATATCTCACCCGAACAAATGGATCAGGAAGAAAGTCAGACAATGGATGACTGGGGCAGTTACAGATTTTATACAAAAAACAGACCCCACCAACTCTGCGATGATGCGCCAGATCACAAGGCACAACACCACCCAGCATGAACGCACATCGACGAACCACTTAGTCAAGCAAACACAAATGGCAATCGGCAGCAGAACCCCAGACTACAGAGCAGTACTCCAGAAGAGGGAGGACAAAGCAATTAGAGCAGCGACGTGTCAATTCTACCGAGTCAAACACCCTCCAAGCACGCCTCATAAGACCAATTTTCTGCGATGCACGTGAGGCAACCGAACGATTGTGGGGCTCAAACGTTAACTTTGGATCAAAATTGACACCCAAGATTACCAAGTCATCAACCACAGGAAGTGATACACCATCCAGCATGAGTGCAGGAATAGGAGGTCCCACTGTACGCGACCTGGACACGAGCATGGTCTTAGTCT
>LQNS02278170.1:30199471-30211252 GCA_001587735.2 Parhyale hawaiensis
GTGTGACCCAGAGAATTCATAAAATTCCAAACCTCAATTCAGTCTCTGAGGTCATGTCGGTCTGTGCCTTTTCTAAACCTTTCAAAGTGCCTAAGGGGTGCCAAGAAGGAATTCCAAGTATGAACCCTTTTTGGGTATCAGGGGTTGGTTTCGAAGACCAGTTCCCATTCGAAGGACCAAGTGAGACTCAATCCAAGTCCCGAAGAGGCACGCAGAAATTCTTTCTAAGTCTAAAAGGCACTGCTTCAATTAGAGTTAGAGGTCAATTGCATTCTCAGCCATAGTTCAAAATCCGAACCGGTGCCCTGAACATTTTCAGAGTTCTGGTAGCTGAGGAGAGGAGGGCCGCTGTTGGGAAGGTTGACTCGGTCCTGACGACTGCGTCTGGCGTCAGAGCCCATAAGACCGTAGCGGAAAGAACCTTATATCCTTTCCTTTAGTAAAAGGTACTAACGGGCATCATTCGCTTCTGCGTGTACAATAACACGTAGCGGCAAGCTGGATCTTCCTACAAAATTGGTCCATCGAAATAAATGATGATGTAGCTCGTCTGCGCGCGGCTTTACAGAAATTATTTCCTCAAATTAGATTTCTTTTGTTGACAATGCAACATTTCGCTGAAACAAAAGCTTTGACTTGGATGTTATCATTGCGTATGAAAGCTAAAGTTAATACGAGGTGCTATCTTCAAGCTCTCGGAATACATAAAAAATAAAATTACACCATAGATGGATATTGTTCACCCATATTGCCTCGTAAGAAGTCATTTGAGAGCGTATACAGCAGCAATTTTCCAGACAGTGAAAACTCCTTGACAATCCCTTTTTCACGACGTTATTTAGCAGTTAGCACTTCTTGCGGTTACGCTGGAATCTCTTTAGCAGTATTAACTCTACAGCCCCTAAATTGATTTCTGTTTCGTGGAATAAGAAAAAGTCACACAGTACCAAGTCGAGTAAAGAGGGTGCGTGAGGAGCAATAATATTTCATTTTTGCTGGAAATTCCTAGGAATGGACGATGAATCACATGTGTGGCAATATATCCGGCAATCCATCCCATTGTCACTTCATCAGACAAAATCCTATACCTGACACGTCCTATACGACGGCCCCCTCCCCACAACGTTGTTTATGTCCTGGAGAGTCAACCTACGATCTTACGTCAGACCGTACATGAAGAGCAGCCACATTTTCAGTCGTTATGCTTCGCTGACGCGCACTGAGCGGATATCGCCGTCGAACGATGCTCCGCCATCTTTAAAACGATTAAACTATACTGTCGGCGCAAGTCTTACTGTGACCTAGCGCGATTTCCTTGAATTCTAGGTTCAATATTAAATGCATTTTTACAGCAGTTTTTTTTTTAGTTTGAAACAAAGGCTTATGACGACGTGCTTCCTTAGAATTCCAACTCCGCATGCCACGCGACAGTGGGAAAGCATGCATGAAACTCAATGGGAGTGCTTAGTGCAAAATTATAACACTGTGGTCGTCCATCCAAATATAGCGGCGAAGAAATTACAGTGTAAACTATTCAGTGTTGACGCCCGTAGTTGTGATTCTACTGGGCTTAGGTGATAGCCGGGTTAAATAAAGAGTACGAATGTGCTTTGGCCTGATGACATTCGGCAGCCAAACAACAAGTAAAAAAAAAGTTAACACGATAAAATAGTAGAATTTCAATAACAGCTGTATCAGATCAGCACTCACTATAATAAACCGCTTAGACACTTTTTTCAAAGTTCTAAAAATAGGTTTTGATCATTTCCTACTTCATTGAGCAAAATCCTTGAGTAAAAATAAACACAGGCTATATAAAAAACGACGTTTCGGCAATCGACAGATGCCATCATCAGGCTAGCTCGTCATCAGTTTTACTTCAACCTCCATCGTTAATAGGACCCATGAACAGCATTGCCTATGCTTTATTAGTTTTTAATTGTACCTTTATGAAATCTTCTGTACTTTCATTCATGATAACTTTCATTTGTTTCAGATTTTAATTTGCCTGATGAAGGCTCCTGTCGATTGTCAAAACGACGTTTTTTATCTAGCTTGTGTTTATTTTTGCTGAAGAACTGTGCTCAATAAAATAGGAAATGACCAAAAACTAGTTTTTAGAACTTGGAAAAAGTGCCTAAGCTGTTTATTACAACTGTATCCAAGCTAAAGAGTGGTTTATACATCTAGCCCAGTAAAGTTGTGACTATCGGAAGTTCAATAATTCTGAAGTCTGCATTACGTGTAAGAACAATATCTCTAGTGAAGACATTAATTGATGAGAGAAGACTATAATTAGAATCAGTGAAACACAGAGCTATGGTACTCCGAATAACGTGGTGCCTTTGTCCTGCCAAGAAAATACAGCTACGTGCAACATGTTAAGCATCATGACCCACAGGCAATTTAGGGAAGCCTTTCAATACACTGAGTATCATTTTAAACAAAGTGAGATGTATTGGTAAGCATTCCACTGGAGCTTTTAAGTCTTTCCTTACATCAAAATGAGGCAGCGCAAAATTCCAAGAAGTTGACGAATTGCCAATGCAGCTGAACTTTCTTTGCTTTACCCCCTCAGAATTTGATAGGGAACTACAGAGAATGATTGATATTGTTTCAGGAGCAGCAGCAATAGGTTCAAGCTGCTACTACCTTCCTCACACATCCTAAATGTGTTTCCTGGCTTAAAATAAACGTTTACACTGTGTAGCCAATGTTCCTTTTGCTTCCGCCTCTCATATTTTTGCTTCTTACTCTCTCTCTATCTCTTAACTTCGCTGATCCTTTGTATCTTTTGGAGGATCCCATATAACTATCTCCCCTTACTTCCCTGCTCCTCTCCGAAGCCCCCACAGATTAAGGCTAGCTGGTCGACGTTTTGATGAAAAACATCAAGCCCGCAGTAGCGGCAGACTAAAGCTTCTGACATTGATTGTCGAGGCCGCTGTTTCAAACCTCACTGCCAGCTAGACAAGTTCTTAGCGGCGCTTCACGTGATCAGTCAGCATCCGGTGTGCGTACTGCTGTGGGTTTACTGACCCACAACAGAGAATAACTACTTCAACGAATCCCACGTTTCGTCACTAGCCATGGTTCTATTTTGAGAAATATGTTCTCTCTTTCGAGTTTTGATGGATCTTCTATTCAATATGAACATTGGGAGCGCAAGAAAAAAATATTCGCTGACGGAAGGATGTACGACCCAGTATCTACATGCTACCACTATCAGTAATTCAGTTGTTTCTAGTACCTTGATTTAAAAAAATTGCCAAGGCAACGGACGGCTCGCATTATAGAGGCGCCACGTGGATTATTATCCACCAATAGGCAACAGCTCTAAGGCCCCTTCTCTAGTAGCGTTTTCAATGCGGCAGTTTTAACGCCCAGTTAACGCCTCCTGAATGAATTAATGTTAAATGAATGGGAAGCAAATATTCGGTCTATAATGGTGTTTCTACAGCTTTTGCTGCGGCGATGCTTTGGCGTCAGGCGGTGGCAGCGCGTCAGGAGGCGTTGTTACCGCGGCGTTTCCAACGCGGGTCATACTCTATTGGGCAGTTTCAAAGCAGTTTTGCCGCAGCGTTCGGAGTGTATGGGTGAGAAGTTAAAACTCAGCGTTTTAAACACCAGTATAGAAGGAGCCTATGGCACACCTAGCGTTGCTGCGGAACCTAAAACGCAGCGTTTTCAACGCCCTGTATAGATTCAACAAAATACAGGTAGGAGTCAGCAGTAAAAACGTAGCGTTTTAAACGTTAGTATAGAAGGGGCCTAAAACGTGATTTATTTTATTATTGGGTACAGGTCACAGATCACTGTGCCATCGCTCCCTGGTGTCAACACATTTGTACATACATTTAATTCATATACGAGATAATTCTGCGATGTTCCTCGTGTTTCATTTGCAATATGCCTTCAGTACATGTTTGATGAAGCACCTTAGGCTTAAAATTATAAGCTGAATTGTCTACTAAATACGACATGGTGAATGATATTTACAGCCTGGCATCGATAGCGTTAAACTTTCGATTTCTACTCATTGAATTATTGGTGGGGGCCTGAAATTTTGCGAAGAAGACAAGTATTGGTCAATGGTTAACTTTTATCGGTTAAAACATTTTCAGAATTCTTTCTTGCAACAGTGTAACTTTACCGTTCACAAAACTCTTTAAATGTCGCCTTCTTTTAACTTTTGCTATTTTATGCGCAGATATTTGGGGCGAAGGATTTCTGGTTCGGCTTTGGCCAACAGCCATTCATTGACGCCAAGTGCGCGGTGAACAACTGCTACGCCACGAGCAACAGGAACGAATTTCCTCCGAAAAGAGTCGACGCAGTCATGTGGCACCTGAGAGCTAGTGATAAGAGCTTCCCTAGGCGAAGGTGGGTTAATATTGGTAAAATATGCAACGTAGGTAGTAATATTACATAGAACAATACATAGTATATCAGTATATCACTTTGGGAAGCTTAACTTTTTTGGGAACCCAAAACTGGACGTGTGCAGTGACTGTCGATAGGTACGTACCTTGGTACGTACACATCTACCTAAGCACACGCCTAGACAAACACGCAAAAAATTATCTACTGTATGTAAATATATGTTCTGTCAATGTGGACAAATTCTTTAGTTCCAGGTACTGATAAACTCTTTGTGCTATTGTACCCCGTCTGCTCCTAATTACCTCCGCCAAAGAGGTTATGTTTTCGTCGTATTTGTCTGTCTGTCACCAAGATCATTCAAAAAGTTAAGAATCGACTTGGATGAAATTTACAGGGATTGTTAGGCATGTTAGGAGGAACAGATGATTAACTTTTGGTGAAGATATGTCCATTCGTTTGTTTGTTTGTTTGTCTGCCTCATTTTTCTCAATGCCATAACTCAAAAAGTTATCGATGGATTTTTATGAAATTAACATGAGTTGTCAGGTATATAACAAAGAGTAGATCACCAGATTTCGGTAATGATCTGTAAGTTCGTTCGTTTGTTTGTCACTGTTTTTAATTTTATGCTTGTTAGTACAATAACTCGAAAAATAATGAATGGATCTTTATGAAACTAATAGGGGTTGTTAGTAATGTCAAAAGATATGGATGATTAAATTTTGGTGCAGATAGGTTTGTTCGTTTGCATGTTTGTCTCATGTTTGCCATAACGTTTGTTCGCAGTTTAACTCAAAATGTTATGAACGGATTTCCAAAAAGAATTGCACAATCTTTTATTACTATCAAAAGGCACAACTGATTAGATTTTGGAGTTATACAAAAAACTTATGGTTTCAGAGCCAATTTGATTTTTTTGCTACTATTTCTTCACTTGGCGAAGGTATGTGCTCTCAGAGTGCTCTAGTTACGTGTTTATTTTCAAGCCAACTCATTAGTTTTTACTGATGATGCTCTCTGTTATAATCAGTTTGAACCCAAGGATGATGAGACTTTATAAGGTTAACGCACGGGGAGGGGCCAAGCTACAGTGCACCTTGGGAAATGAGCATGTGTCGTCATGAAATCCTAGTACGTTAATATGTAGCTATTTTACATTGTCTCTTTGTCATTTCATTTGGGCTTCCAGAGTGTCATACATGTTCTACAACCTTTATAGTTACACAAAAATATGTGTCAAACCATTTACGAACATTTGTTAGCGTTCTGAAGACTAAAATTTTATTATTGTTTGGGTTGTTTTTCTTTTTCGTAAAAGGCGCTCACCCGGTTGGACAGTGTCTGTAAAATGTGGCCCTGAGCTGTGCGTCGTTATCACATTCTCTTCTCCTAATCGTAAGAACTGCAGAATCATGAGAAAAATTATGGAATTAACATTCGCCAGTTTCAATAACATCGTTCTGTAGGACAGTTTATTTGTGGAGAATACAGTTATATATATATATTTTGCAAGTTAGTTACCGCGAGTCGGACGCGACACTACTGGGGTGTGTCGCAATCAGCATTTCTGGGTTACCGGTTCAACACCGGTAACGCAGCCAGTCGTAACCCGAGTCGCAATCATAGTTCAAATGACGACTGGGACACAGGTTACGGTGATGCAGGTCACCCAGCCCAAGCGTCTATTTTGAATGAAAAGAGCATTAAATTCTTTCAAATACGCAAAAAATAAACTCCGTACACTGGAAAAAGTTAATCAGATCAGTTACTTGGAACTTAAGTTGATAAAATTTTAATTAAAACGAAATTCCAATGTCGTTGAGCTTACACCGATCGTTGCTAGATGGCGTTCTCACAACCACTTTTCGGGTTACGGTAACCTTTTTTTCAGGTGGCGGTAGCCCGGTTTGGGCATGATAGCGACACGCCACTGTTATAATTCTGTAATGCGGGTAGAGTATAGAAGCTAATATTTTTTTTCTAATTTTACCGAGCAATTGTATGGCTTCTGCGTATTATGTATAGACTTTTGCTTTAATATTACTTCACCGGAAGTAAAGTAATTAGTTTCTCTGGTCCTTTAATGTTTTTCTTACAAATTTTGTTAAAAAGTTCTTCTCTCTCGGCGTTTAATTATTCGCATCTGAGCCAATTTTTTTTGCGTGGTTTAAAATGAGGAGGATAGCAAATCATTGGTTGAAGACGAAATCGAAATATTGCGGTATTCACTCATATCAATTCATCATCAGAATGCCATGTTACTCTCGATAAAACTCACTTGATTCATTAAATTTTAAAGACGATAAACTTGACACCAAAAGTGCTTCTGACACATGCGGGCATTGGCCGGTTGAATGCATCTGCTCTTTTACAAGCGTTTTAACCAACGTTTTTTCAAAATTTTATTCATCAGAAAGCTAGAAAATTTCCTAGATGGTTTGATATGCATTTTTGTGCACTGCGGCTTGTAGGACACTCTGTAGGTCTAACTCAAATGTTAAAGAAACAATGTAAAATAGCTACTTATTAACGTACTAGGTTTTTTGCCTCACAAACTCAATTATTTCCCGCGGTGCACTGCAGCTGGATCCCTCCCCACGCATTAACCTTGCAAAGTCTCACCATCCTTAGTTCGAACATTATAATGTCTATTTAATTTCAGTAGTAAGAATGTATCAAAACGAAAGTAAATAATAGTTATTGATAGAAATACAGTCGTACCCAGCAACTCGACAAAACATAACCTCGTAGGCGCAGGCAAATATTTCACAGGTACGCAAAAGTGTTTCAAGTAAAATTGCTGATGATTAAAGAAATTCATACCGTTCAGTGAGTGTGAAACTATATGGTACCAAATTTTTTCGCATGAGTGCAGTAAATTTCATCGAATGTTAGGTAACATTATTGCTGTAGTATGCTTTGGTTGCTATTACGGTGCTTCCTAAAAAGATTTTGTTATGATGAATTCCTTAGTCCTTACCCTAGTGCGTAGACAGGTAGGACAATTTAGTTGTGTTCTTTGTTCCCAAAATCCTAAGCAGAAAACAATATGTTTGTTGATTCAGATATAGGTTTATTTACGTGCATTTTTCATGGCACGATTTCTCCTACTTGTCCATAATTATAATGTGTTCATTTCACTAAGAAAATTTATATATATATATATATATTTAGTTGGTCTATACTGCTACTTACATACGTCCATGATGACACAGTTCTAGTGCACAAAAGGGCGTAAATTGCCCCAAACTCCGGGTGCACATTGGTATCAATAGAAAGCGGTTATTTTTTAATGTGTTGCTACCCATATTGCCACATTGAGTATATCATTATAAATATAATTACTATTGAAAGAAAATTTAAATTTTATTTTAGCCTTGAAGTTACGATGAAATCATAGCTTACACTAAAAATTATCTTGAGCCGCTTACAATATCGTCTTAGATGAATAAAAAAAATTATAAATCAAATAATAAACCTTCTGATGTGTCTTTTACGCATGATATCCAAAACTTGCTTTTATCCTACTACCAGAAAATGGCTCTCCCATGAAGAGTATTAAAGAAGTACTCAAATGCAGTCATTTGCCCGAAAAAGTACGTGTGATGTCGAACTTTTGGCTCAATATCACTACGTGCCGTGTGCAGGTCACCGCACACATACTACATTTTCTTTGTGATGGAGAGTCCTGCGCACGCCTTCACGAGCTTGGCTCCATACAACAATGTCTTCAACTGGACCATGACGTACCGTCCAGACTCTGACATCGTTGCGTCGTAAGTAAATTAGCCTACTACATAACATTACACGAACGACACGGTAATTGATTGCCCACTCTACCCACCCTACCAAGTCCTTAAATACACGGCTTATAGCTAGAACTACACAAATTAATAAGCCATTCCTAAAGATGAAAAGATTGTACATACCTATTGGAAAGAAGCACCTATACAAGTATGAGCACTGGGTAATGGTAACTGCAGTTTTTTTCAGGTTTTAGGTCATTTTGGTCTCCTAAAGTTCATTTATCATCACTCACCGTTTTTTTTTTTTTTCCAGTTCTATGAATATGTGTTCCTTGCTGATATTTCTCAGCTCTTTTATTTAAAACGAGGGTCATTGCAAAAGAAATGCTTCCTATTTTTTAATCTAAAGAGTTGGAGATCTACGATGACGGAAGTAGCGCCATTAAATCGATCCACTTTTTGTGTTCCACAAATTAGTTTTCTATGTAGTCACCACCATTCTCAACGATCTTTTGCCAGCGATGAACGAGAGGCCCTGATGTCTAAATTGTCTTCGTAGTTGAAGTCGGTGCCTACCGAAGCGGTCCATTTTTTTTTTTTTTTTTCACCGCTACGGTTACAGCGTTTTTATCGGGGAAACGTTGCCATGTAATGTGTCCTTCAGAGGTCCGAGCAAGTGGAAGTTTTACGGTGCTAGGTCGAAACTATACGATGGATAAGACAGCACTGTCCAGCCGAACTTTGCCACACATTCCGTGGTCTTCAAACTTGTGTGCGGCCTAGCGTTGTCGTGGGGCAAACTTAGCTGTATCCTATAGGGATGACAATACTGTTTCCAGTGCATTGACACTCACATCCAACTATACAAGCATTTCATTCACCGTTATCCGCCGATAGGTGGGGATGAGTAGATCGAGGCAACTCTGTTTTCTGGGGGTGGTGGCTATGCATGGGAGTCTGGAGGGCACCTTGTCACTCACATCCTGTCGCCACTCAGAAATCAACGAACCCATCTCCTAACTATACTGAAATCAACTGTGTCGGCTTCTTAAACGTTGACCAGGTGCCAGCGAATGATGAGTGGTTCAATTAGATCATTTTGCACGAAGGAGTTCAATGATGCATCTCTACTTTTGCTGCGCATCCATGACAGGGATTGTTTTCTTAAAGTGTCACACCGTCACCATCTGCAACAGACAGATGAAACTTCCATGTCATTAGCATATGAGTTCGGTCATCATAGCAATGCTAGCTGCCATCCCCTTGGACCTTTTCAGGCAGAATAAAAAAGAAATTCGAGGCATTACTTTTGGAACGACACGACCCTCGGAAGTTCCAAACGTTCTCACTTGGGTCACGTCGGGGCTCTGAGCAAGCCACTCCATCACTGTAGGGCTCTCCTTAAAAATAAAAAAAAAAGTGTCTTGACAGATTTGGTTGTCTAGCACGGGGCGTTATCTTGCATAAATACAGCTGGTTTGTTAACAGCAGTTCCTAAATGATTCAAAAACATGTTTCATTAATAACTCCTTATACCCTGATACGTGTAGCCTTCAAAGTGGTCCAGTACCAGTAGTTGAAATCATGTCAAACACCATCATACTTTTTCCTCTGAACTTAACTCTTCTTTTAGGGCATTGACGAGATTATCGTTTCTTGTCCCATCAAAGCGAACAAGTTGAACTTCGACTGATCACTGAAGTTATCACAATCTCATTGTTCTTCAGTCCAGGTGACATGTTCAACAGCAAATTTCTTTCGGGCCACTTGGATCGTTTGAGAAATGTAGGGCTTTGTGGAAGGCACTCTACTACACAAACCTGTTTAATTAAGTCTTCGGGAAACGGTGAGTCTTGAAACATTGATGCCGAGCTTATCATTGTTTTTTTTTTCAAGCTAGCAGTTGCAGTGGTAAGTCTATTCTTCATGGATTCCTTCACTAAACCATCTGTCTTGCTGTAGTTTCCCTAGGCGTACCTGGTGTCTTCTTGGTTTCACGTGACCCAGTTTTCTCAAACTGATTCAAAATAGGATGAATAACACTCTTAGACTTCCTCACAATCTTAGCAATGTCACCATTTGAACGTTTATTTTTCTTACGTAACTTCACTATCAGTTCTCTAACTTCCAATGATGTCACTGAGTTTCTAGCCATGTTTATATAGCAAGAGTCAGTGAACAACTGGTTAAATTTTAGCAGTGAACCCTATTTACAGTTCTTACCCTTAAAGTTACTAAATACTGATGAATCATTATCAAATGAAAGGATTTCGTTAAACATTCTAATCATTTTGATCGCCCACTTTACTTAACTTATCTATCAATCATATTATAATTTGTTAGTAAGGCATCAATTTGGTCAATGACCTTTCATTTTTCATTCTGCATTAAGTCTAGTTGCTATGTTCGAAGTTTGAGCTTTCCCTGTGCTCTATAAATAAGTTATGCATGTTTTCCTTACTTCATCAGCATCGTCCTGATCCTTATAGGCTCGTTACTGTATGGTGTAGTCTATGAACAATATTATGCCAGTGTACAGATAGATTATTGTGGAATATGTTTTCTCATAGCTGGTAAGGACTGCAACTACCAAGCCTTATAGTCAGTTCAAACGTTGTAACAAATAATGCTTGCAGGTACGGCAACATAAAACTGGCACCAAGAACAAACGACCTACAGAAAACATCGAAAAATTATGCTGAGGGCAAAACGAAGCTTGCAGCTTGGTTCGTTAGTAATTGTAAAACCAAGAGCGGTCGAGAAACGTACGTATTTTTTCCACACAATATTGATAAGGGTTGAGAGATTCAGGTTACGGCTAATTTTTTTTTTTCATTCTAAGGTAGTATTACTTGCAAATATTGATTGTTTACGAAATATCACGAGAAATTCTAAGTATGCATAACATAAAGACAGAGTTTCTTTAGAATCCACAACCTGCATAATAATACACAGTCTGTTAGCCGCTCGGTTGGTCCGTTGATTGGTTGGTCTTTCAGTCCCCTTGTTAGAGAATAGATAGGAGAACATTCAGCTGCTGAACGGCAATTGGAGTAGACAGGAGGAAATTCAAGCCTCAAGTTAGTATAACAAAATATAGATTTCTGGATTATGCTTGAGACACAGTTTATTCCGATGTCTGTTTCCACATCTGCAATATAATAAAAATCAATCTGTATTTAACGGTTTCTTTATTCGTTTTATCTGTCCACTTTCTGATACACTTTAAGGAAACAGGAGAAAATTAGGCCAGGTTGGAAACTGTGGTTAACCTGTCAAGCTTCACTGAAAACTGAAAGGGAGAAGGTATACCAGATTGCAGGTGATGGCAAACGTATATCTGATTGCAGTTCTTGCTTGCCAACGTTAAAATCCAATCAGTATGTATATCTGTATCTGAATGCAGTTCTTGCTCTGTCAAAGTTTAAATTCAACCTATATAATTGCAGAAAACATATGGTACTGCAGGATATAATAAATGATGCAGGTTCTAAACTGATTGCCGTTACTGAGACCCATCTAGATGATGAAGGCAACGATGCAGAAGTCAAAATAGAAAACTATGGATTGCATAGAAGTGACCGCAAAGATAGGAAGTGTGGTGGTGTTGCATTATACGTAAGAGATCACCTTGGTTCACATACAAAGCAAA
>LQNS02278170.1:30265369-30285276 GCA_001587735.2 Parhyale hawaiensis
GGCATTTCCTCCAACTCAGGGGCTACCCAGAGCCCCAAACCCAAAGCCAGCTCATACAAACAAAGCGGCGTCCGGTGGCCGGACAATGGGGGCGGCCTGATAACGCGCAGGCCACGCATTTTCTTGATTGAAGCCTTATTTACACTTCATATTCAGTTCACAGTGCTCGTCACTGAACATATTTATTACTTACCAACAAATATCAGCACCATTATAACCAGTTCTGTACGCGAAAGAAACCACAGTAACAGTTAGCCTTTTACTCGAACTTTCTGTACTTGACAACATTTTACAATTTTTGCAGCTCAAGTAGCTGGCCAGTCATGAGCGGGAGATTGAATGAAATGAATATAAAAAATACGGTGATGTGTTCAAGAAAACAATATACGAAGGCCTGAGGTCCCACACTCAAATACTTCGACTCGTCGATGTGATGTAAATTGGCTACGTACTGTCACGGCTAAGTTTTATTTTAGTCCTATTGAGTCCTCCCGTTGCATTCTTTGCTTCCTGCATTGACTGGACACTGGCACCTAAGACAGATTTTGGTACCGCAATTGGGCCTGACTACACAGTGCCGCAGACGCATTTTTATATGTTCTCCCATTACTTTTTCATACTTTGTTTAGCTATTTCACGTAATTCTTTTGCAATCAGTAATGAGTGGCAAGCCTGTACATACTTCTAAGACTTCTATACGCAACAAATTCATAAACATATTAAGGTTTGAAGTGTAATTACGTAGAGCAACTGTACAGGACATCATTTGATATTTGCAGTAGAGTAAAACTATTTCGCAATAGTTTGTGAAATAAACAGTCTCATTTTGTAGAGCAGAAGCTTTCCATATTTGTGGTATCCTCGATTGCAATGAATGCCAATTAAACGGCTGATGAAAATGTCAATGAAATTTATTTGGTATACGGGCTAAACGAGATAATCAGAACAGACAGTAGAGCTGAAGGGTGAGGCGGAGCAGCTTGCAGACATGAAGTGATGAAGCCCTGATAGCACCGAAGTGATGAAGCACTGGCTGCCATGAAGTGATGAAGCAATGGCTGCCACGAAGTGATCTAGCATTGGAAGCAGTGAAGTGATATAGCAATGCCAGTAGTGAAGTGATACATGTAGCATTGGCGGACTTAAAGTGATCTCAATGATGGAGCACTGGCTGCCATAGAGGTGTAGCATTGAGCATTGACAGCAGTGATGTGATACAACATTGGTAGCTGTGAAGTGATACAGTTTTGGTAGCCGTGAAGTGATACAGCATTGGTAGCCGTGAAGTGATATAGCATTGAAAGCCGTGAAATGATTTAGCATCTTCAACAGTGCAATGGTGTAGCATTGGCTGGCTTAAAGTGAAGTGATATAGCATTGGCAGTCGTAAAGTGATCTCTCATGGGAATTGTTAAGAGATTTAACATTGGTAGCTGTGAATTAATCAAACATTGGCACCTGCGAAGTGATGTAATGTATGCAACTATGGAGTAATTTAACTCCAGCAACCATGAAGTGATGCAACATTGTCATCTAGTAAGTCATATATGTAATAGAGGCAGCTATGAAGTTATGTAAAATAGTCGTCCACTAAATTAGGCATTGTAGGCAACCATGCAGTGATCATAGTAGCTAATCCATTAAATCATGTAATGTAGGCCACCATGATGAGATGTACCAGTAATATATACAATATAAAGTGATATAACACAGAAAACCATGACGTGATGTAGTCTAGGAAAAAACCATGATGTCATTCAACTGAGGCAGCCATGGAATGATTCTACTTACGCATCTATGAAAGTGATTCAACTTAGGTAACCGTGAAGTGATGTAACGTAGGCAACCACAAAGTGGCGTAGTATTCCTATAGGTAGCAAAGTGAAATGATATGGTGCAACTGTAGATGGTTCCAATGATGAAGGGTTGTATCAGCACCAAAATGTCATTTTAATGTCTTTTAACGGCTGTCCTGGTATCTTTATCTCACCGTTATTTATGCATTTTTAGTTGTAGTGGTTTTATTCTGTAGTATTACGTGGATTTAATCAGATTTTTCAGTATGACTGGGATTTCTTAATCTTTCTTTTATTGCGGCTATAGCGATGAGCTCTACCGAAAGCATTATATACTTCAATTTCTGAGGTTATTATTTCAAACTCGTCATTAGAAAAAACTCAATTGTATCATTTGTATGTGATATTAAAGTACATTACACATGTAGTATATATGTACTGATTTTTCGATAAAATTTTAGTATTCGTATATAGAAATTCAGATGAATTTTCAATTATTCTTGGTGCCCGAAGAACTGATACATATCGCCTACCGAAGATATATGATTGTGAATTTTGATTCCCTGCTCTGCAATTCATTCCTTACGTTACAACGAACAATTTAATCTTCGTTTGAGGTCTCTGTGATTATTAGAACTCATTTTATTAACACTTACGTAAATCGGCCTCCAGGCCCAATTAGGAGAGGTCCGATTTCAGTGTCCAGTCAATGTATGGTGTGGTCTGTGATTCAAGTAATGCTCGCTCTGCTCAATACTTGGTCATGTACCATGAGTTGTTCTTCACTGACTCCTCGACTGCACTCAGGGGCCTCATATGCAATAAGTTCAAGTTGTCAGGCTCTCTCATTCTCAGGTTATGTAGAGCAGCGCCCCCCTCCCAGGTAGGCTACCACGTAACTTAACTTAGCCATTGCTAGGCCTTCTGGACGTCTTTTCCTTCGCGCCAACTTTGGTTTCTTCCATTGCCATGTTCCTACTGATGACGCTTGATTTTGTTCCTCCCTGATGGTTTCCCGACTTGCCGTCCCATGCTCGTTGGTCCTGCGTGGGAACACCCTCGTGCGTGGGTTCCATGTCTCTACATACGATGTGTCCCCTATTTCTTTTTCTGATGGCACCTTTCTTCGAACTGACTCTTCAAACGTGGTAGTGCTTCAGTTTTTTAAGTTTCGTGTAACGATCAGCAGGACTGCTCATAATCTTTCTTTATTACAGCATTGCAGGCTCTATCTATCCCATATTATCACAGCTGCTTCGATGTCCCGCTTACTTTGCCTTGGATTCGCTCTTGCGGCTGCCGCTAGGGCTGTAATAATTTTAGTCTAAATGAAATATTTCTTTGTCGTAATTCGAAGACACGCCCAGTCGCGTTCACGCTGTTCAGGGTTCGTTTGATTGGATCATTACAGTCGATCTAATCAGAGTCCGTTCAGATTAATATGTCTGGACGTGCAGACAGGAACTTTGACTTCGTTACTTTGAATCGTATATTGAAAGTGTTAGAAGCGACCCGATTATGTTGAGCCTGCTGAAATCTCTATTTAACGAGCTAAGATTGAGTTCTTACAAGTCGCGGGGCTAATCAGTTTTGAATGAAAGCCTGAAGCTTCCACAAACGGGTGGAAGCCAGGGCACCTGCCTGCAGTTTCGGACATGTTTTAAGACGAGTGGGCTTGGCTTTGATCAACTTTCACGTCCTAGTCCAACATGCCCGTAGTCTTTTAACGCTGTCAGATCTAGTTCGTTGAAATTCTGAATGTGTTGTTGCTTACTTCTAAGCATCAAATTTGCACAAGCTTTTGAGTTCAAGTTGACTCCAAATGAGGGCGCGTTCGACTGGGCAGCGAAACTAAACTTCTGAAACTCGACGTATTCAAATCTTCAGACCGGTGTCCAGGCTTCGATCCGTTGATTCAAGTTTCAGGCTTTGCATGACTCTTAGAGCATGTTCGATTGGTCGCCAAAATTTTCCCTTCACTTGCGCCAAACTTCAGTCAAGTGCACGGCATTCAACCTGTTTCATTCAGTTTCAGTCATTGACTGAATCGGTTACGTACGAGACTTCGACAAACACAATCTTGCTTCATAAAATGAAATTGTCAGCAGGCTTAACGTAATCGTATTGCTCCTAACACATGCAACACGATTCATGGTGACGAAGCCAAAGCTTCTGTCTGAAGTTTCGTTCAAGCCAAGCCTGGAAGGATTGCCCAGTCGAATGTGTCCATACACTACAGACCTGGGAGCATATGAAATATTTTGCACCTATTGTTTTCTACGTACGAGCTCGCCAGCTTATTCTTCTGTAGCATAAACTGGAAATTTAGAGTAGATCTCTCTAAGAGCGAATTTTAATTAGGTAAAATATTTGGTGGGAAGATGAAAATACCGCTGAACAACAACCCTAACAAACTTTTTTGACCTCCCCAGACGCTGTTTTGCTATATTAGCAGCGGAGGCAGCCTACAATACTGTTAGGGGATCCGCTGGCTGTCGCCGTGCCGGCATGGGAATGCTGTCGCTTGCACCAACTCGTTACTATAAGGCCGGGGACACACCGTGCAATCGCGAGCACAGCTTGAAGCAAGGATGAACAGCTCGCGCGTCGTTTATACTACCGTATCTATGCTACCTACTTTAAATATGCTTTGGAACGACGTGCGTGCTGTACATCCTCGCATAAGTTGTGCATGCGACTGTATATATAGGTTGGCCCCAGCATCCGGATTGCTTTCACTAATATTGCATGTAATGATTGTGCGAAAGAGCTGCTGTTATCATCGTCCTGTAGCACTCGAATATTTATGAATAGCTAGAGAGAAGAACTTGTAAATTAGCAAGCACAGCGTGAAACGTGGGAATTGTCAGTTTTACGAATCTCGGGTAGTTCCCGTGACCTTCCCCGGTGTCTGAGTGCTTCTATTATATAATAATAAATCCTATTATAAGTTGGCAGAGAGCAGGCAGCGGGCACCCCTCATTCTGCATTGGAGTCTGCAGCCTCTTGGCCACAGACTTACAATACAGCGTGGTGTAATGCGATTTTTCAGTAGCTTGCGTAGATTAGCAACACCTTAGGTTCAAATTACGTATGTAGACATAATGTTTCGATTATTTTATGATCGAAAGAGCAAATATTGAACACAGATTATAAATATTCTAGACGAAATAGCCGTATATTTTATTATGTTGTAGACGTGAGGAAGTGGCGAATGGATATTATTATTGCCTCAAGTTTGGTTACTGACAGCTAGCTGACTCATTGCGTAGACTGTGAACGGCGGAACAGCCGTTCATACCGACCTACAAGCAAAACAAATTATTTTAAGATGGTATACCATGAAAACTGGAGTTATTTTGATTTGTAGATGATGGGAGGTGCAGCGTGTAAAGGTTCCCGAGGTACATGTAGCAAGTTGTTCGATTATTTGCAAGGGTATCCGTGAATTGCCACAGTCCAGTGCGCGATATATGTGCATAGTAAATACTGGGGGAAAAGTGACCAATACCAACAGCGGTTCAGGCAAATTCACTTGGCCGCTCACCCCAACTGGGAAACACACGCACTGGTTCGTGTTGTGGAGATATGCCAACTAGCCATAGAGAAGTGCACTGCTGCAGTCGATCACCGATCATCAACAGCTATTGCGCTGGCGACGGAACGCTCTTCTGCAAAAGATCTGCGACTCCCCGATCATCCCCCAGTCCTTGTTAGCGTCAGTGCCCCTGCAAGAGCATCCGGACACCCAGTACTCCTCACTTAGCAGGTCAGCCACAAGAACTCGCAACGGTCTCGAACCTAAGCAGCAGCAACGCACACAGAACATTCTAACACTGTATCGCTCTAGTGCATTTTAAGAAAGCAGCTTCTCGGAAAGGAGTGTCATCTTCCGTTTTTGTTGCATTTATCATTCTCAATTCGTCAAACCTTGCTAATTGATGTTTTGCTTTCTCATTCATACCATAATAAATGATACTGACTATAATATCCCTGCTGCGTAACCAGACCAGCGGATGCATGATATATGTTTTTCTGAGGACGGGCAGCCGACACCAGGATGGAACAAGAAATTATTTCGGTGGCTCCAGGAATATGCTCCAATAGCGTGATGATTTTGGCAATTGTGAATGCATTCGTTCGGCCATATCCGCGAGCAATCTACAGGTAAGCACCACGGTTTCCGGCAGCCAAAATTTGCTTCTTTTGCTTGAAACTGTACTCTGTAGTTGTATTTTATATTAGTTCAACTAACAGAGTTTGGCACACCAGTGTGAACGTTTAACATAGAGTTATATATTCAACAGTTAATGGTACAAGAACTGAGCTTCACCATTAGGCGAAATTCATTCCTTATAAATTGCAGAAATTTCATTTTTGAAGTTTCAGATGAGGAGAAGCCGATTTAAAAAAAATTCAGATACACATTTCATCGCGTATGCAGCGTGCTTCATATTGATAGTATCCCATCAGCCGCAGTTCTGCAGCTAAACTAGTTCTGCATTACAGCCTACCCTGTCATATGGTTATTGAGGTTTTATGTATTCCAATAAAGAGTATGTACCCAGGATAAGATAGTGGCCAGCCATCGTAAAATGAAGCAGTTGGTGATCGCTCATTATAAATGCTATCTTAGAAGATTCAGGTCGCATACTATTGCTGGTAACTTTCCTAATTTTTATCAGAATTGCAATGTTCTTGAACAACTGAAATTTCTTCATGACTGTATTGATGTATTTATTTCTTTTTAATGATAAAGGTAAACGTAAAGTCAACTTAGACCACACCCTCACCTGGGAAACCCACATACACTGGTTTGTGCTGCGGGTATAGGCCCACTGGCCCCAGATGAGTAAGTGTAGTCGCAGTCGCCCTCGGGTCACCACGAACTATGGCGCCAATTTGACGGAAGGAACAAATGACCCGAGACCCCCCACCTCCCTCATCTCTGAGGAAGGCAGTTCTGCCACAGCGCTGTGCATGCACACACAACTTGCCGAGTCAGCAGCACATCAAGATATACAAAGAGCTCGAGTGTCCGGCGGAGTATCGAACCAGCGAGTGATACATGGTGTTAGAGCTGAGAACGGAAGCATGCAGTTACCGTGGCAGCTACTAGCTACGTAATCTTTAACTTCCTGAAAAATTACTAGCAGTGAATAAAAACTGGAAAACATATCGTCCACAACCAGTCACTGGATTACTACCTGTCACTCGGCACCATTTCTCAAGTAACAACCAAGCAGCGCATAAATAGAACATCTGCCTCAGACGTCACACTTGTTGTGCTTACTATATGCTAGTAACTAGAGGGCCCGCGCTGTCATAAAATGACAGATTTTGTGCTGATCCTGCTTCATTGATCATGCTTCACTTCATACAACTGCCAACTTCAAAGATCATCTAGATGAAGGTTCACGGTTTCCTAATTACTGAGCATCGACACTCTTATTTTCTTTCTCTGATATGGAAAAAATTGGTTATATTTGCAGGCAGTTCAGCAAAACTGTAAATAATTGATTCGATTTGGTATCATAGATACCCTAGTACGTCATTTTTGTCCAATAGTTTTTTGGTTATTGAAAGATGTTTCGTCGACAATTTCATCAAAGTTGGAAGAACAGCTGATGCAAGAAAATCATCTGTGGGAAGAAACTACGAATCAAGATGCATGAGAGTGCCAAAGCAAGCTTCAGATATCTTCAGTGCTGAGATTTCAACTTCGGCAATGCAAGAAGTGCATTTAGACTTGAGGTCGCCCGATACTTTACCATAGATTCGATGTATGGAGAAGGTACCTAATACTCGAACGGATCAGACTAAGCCTGCCATATCTTCATTTTTGAATGTCAACTGTCTCTGATTAAGATACGTTTGCCATCTTCTGCAACCCGGCCAATTTCCTACCTATCAGTTTTTAATGGAACTTGAGAGGACGACCAATGCCTCCAACTTGGGCTAATTTCCGCCCATCTGATTTGTTAAAGCGTGCCAGAAAATGAATAAACAAACAGATAAATACACATCGGTCTTTATTAAATTGTAGATTATTGGCATAAAAGCTGTTATTTGCAGGGTGACAGATTCGTCACTATCAGACATAAATTGTTGAGTTTGTTGAAACAGAGCCTGGCTCATTGCCGTGCGCTGCATATTTAGCTTACAAATTTACATTGATTTCCCTAAAAGTATTTTGTGCATTTAACATGGCTAGCGAATATATTGTAAAATAGGTAAGTATTAGCTAAGAAGTGTACAGTATATGCATTAACTTTTACAGAAATTTATTTCTAACTTTAATTTTTATTTGTATTGTCTACTATTTTGTCTGTTAGTTTTTTCATTTAAGATCGTGTGAGTTTTAAAATATTATCAATCCGTATTTTTCTTTTCTATGTCAACACCATAAACACAAAACTGTGCAGCTAATTATTCGATTTAATTGATAAAACTTGCAATGTTGGTCAGCTCAGTCACAAATCATCCAGACCAGGGTCCAGACCAACTCACATTTACAACATTGTAAAACTTGTAAAGTTGTACCTTGCAACAATATAAGGTAGTATTCTATCTGCCTTGTGATTTAGAGTGACAGCTTATTGCTACAACAATAACCAATAAAAGGTTGCTTCATTTTTTCCTTTCGCGGAGCAACCAATGGTGTAGGCTTGCATCTTCCATTCAAAAAACAACCAAAAAATCCGCAGGTGGATTTTGTTTTAGTTTAGCCTATAGGTTGAGATTCGAGTGCTGTAACCACTTACAAATTGTCCCAAGATCTAGTAAAGATATAACATATTTTACAAGATTCTCTAGCTTGTCTCCTATATTTTTTGCAGGAATTTTTTTTCTAGAACCGCGCAGTAAGTCGAGGTACTAGATAAATGATTTACAAAACGCAAGTAGGTTGATAAATCTGGCCGGAGTTACAGTACAGTAAGCCGACATACAAGCTAAACTAGCGCCTCACAACACTGTAAGTAACTTGATAAATCTGGGCCCAGGGCTGCTACTTCAGACAATAGAAAATCTACACTGGCCTTTGTAAGGCCTTCGAGATTACTTTCTTTTATGTACACCTTGCTGTCATCCAGTCCCATAAGCTATTCCTAATGATCACATTGTGCTCTACTGTTCCTTCCTCGCTTAATTGCTGTGTTCATGCGCATCGGTCCCCTCTGGGAACAATCTCCTGCATGGGTTCTATAGACGCTCTTTATTATGCTTTTCTTGAGATAGCAGCTCATAGCTACTGATGAAAGAGAGACTCAAACTAGTTCTTTATTAATGTTATTGATTAATGCCATTCTCAGCTCCGTAACAAAATCATATTCAAATCAATAACTTTACTGATTTTCTTCAGATTCTTTTAAAAGTTAACTCACGGTTTTTTGCAGGGTCGGCAACCCTCAGTCGACAAGTATGAAGAACCGGCTGCCTGTCTGACTCCCTAGCAACAGTGGCGAACTATATACAGCCCGACTTGCAACTGGTATATATAGTGAAGCCACTCAAGCTGCGCATAGGAAATTTGTATTATCCAACTGAAGTACTCAAGCTCTATGATAGGAGAGGACACGGAGCATCATATAGGCCATAAAAATATAGTGTCACTCTCTTATTCTCTGGCTTTATTCTGTTCCGCACAAGAGACCAAAGTAAAGAAAACAGTAATTGAAAGAAGGAAGTTTATAATTCAGGTATACCGAGTGACTAATAACAATGAAGGACTCATAATACCTGAAGCTTCGGTAACCATAATTACTATCTTGTTAAGCGTATTCAGGCCTTTTTTTGGCCACCTCGTATTGAAATTCTGTATGAATGTGCGCGAGATACGCACTATCTTGGACTACTATTGTCCGGTTTGCTTTTTCAAATCATGTAATTACGCGAACTAACCCGTAGCAAATCACATTTAGTGCTCAGGAAATTCACTGTCTATCGCATAACGTGCAATTGTTGTTGTAGGGTATTCGACGAGGCTGCTTTACAGCACCGGCAGCCTTCGATTTTTGGGACAACCTGCTGTGGCGAAAGGAGCGCGAGATTGACAACAGTGCGCGATTTTTTTTTTGTGTGTCTGCTCCTTTTGAGACAAATCTATTCGAAGATTCAGCGATACTATAACATTAGAGGATGAGTTATATTTCGGGCTGTGTGTATCCACGAGGACTTCTGTTGACTGAAACGTGGGCAGTGAGAAACTATGGAGTCTATAAAATAATGATGACACTTAAGAATTAAGTAATGTATACAGCGAATGATAGCGATGTTACTCACTTTTTATCCTGATGCGATAGTCATAGTGCAAAACTGTACAAGTGGTTTATGACTGCTTAACCCTTTACGGACGAATAAACAAATTCATAGCAAAAAATTTTTTCTACTCAAATTCCTGTGAAAAATAGTCCATAGACTTCAGCAATATTCACAGTTTTGGAAAAATATGTTTATTGGAAATTTTATATTGTGCATACGAATTCGTCCCTTTACGAACAGCGAAGCATATTTTTTGCAAGGGACAAATTCCATTTCTGTCGAATTAACACATAAATCAAACAATTGGTTCCATTTATGAACAATACAAGGTTTGATAGGCATAATAACGAATCACCCAGCTTTAATCGACAAAAAATCAGGATCGGCAATACATAAAATCATGAGAGAATTCATCGCTTTGGACATTGCCAAACAAAATTTGTTCTATGACGGCATCCGGAATTTATCATGAAGTGAAGTTCTTGCGCCAAACAACGTGGCTGTGGAAAAGTCTAAAAGAAAAACACTTATATCGGGAAAATATTGGGTGTATAGTTTCTTGCTATTGCCGAGGACTTTTTCGTCCGATGAATATTTGTCTGGAAGCAAGCCGACGCGGCCGTATTCGTTCGCTAAGTAAAACATGCTATCTCCCATTGGGTTATGGAGCAAGGCACTATTACTTGAATGCGAAACATTTTGAAAAAAGACACAAATATTAGGAACATATTGGCAAGAGAGTTTCTCTGTTTCCGGGAAGGACTTATTCGTCCAACGAATATTTGTCAGGCAGTAAGCCCAGAACGCCGACATGGATGTAGTCGTCTGTAGTGTAATGTATAATAATTTTCATTGGGATATGGAACAATTCCTTAATGCTGTTCATAATCAGTTAGACTGAATATTTTATAAACATATAATAATTTTACTATACTTATATCATATCTGAGGAATGTGCCATAACTGTCAAAATTTCATTGACCAACAGCTCAATCAAGGTCACCTTCTTCTTCATCGACGTCTGATCCTACACTGAGGAGTTTGTTTCAACTTTGCTGGCTCTACTGAAACGAAACAGGTTTCAATCGGTAGACGAACACCAGACGGAAACGTCCGTGCCGGCAAAAGAGGGAATTTTTAATTTATTATTGAATACTTGCCATTAAAAAAGTGAGGACGAATTCGTCGCCATCGTCCGTAAAGGCTTAAGTGGGTGTGTGTTGGACAGCCCAGAACCGTATTTTTAATTCTGTCGTGAACTGAGTGATGGCTACCGGCAGTGTCTTCTAATTCAGTTAGCCCGCCTCTCGTTCATGGAAGAATTACCAACATCCTGGCATGGAACAGTGCGGCTCCTCTACGTTAAGTAAGGCTCTGATGACTACAACCTTGGTAAGCGAACAAAAGTAACGCGGAAAGGTTCCTGTTACGCAGAAAAGTTTCATCGTGACAGCTGCCCCACCTCCATTTGCTCAGGAGCCTACAGCACATTACTCAGCCGTGGTCCTGGTAAGTAACAAATTCTAAGTAATCCAACTCAGAGAAACAGGTATCTGCAGCTGAACTGTTGTTACAGTAACCTATAACCACGTTGAGCAACCAGCACCACGGCACTTCTCTCTGTGTAGTAACTTGCACTCCATATGTCCGACATGAAAACGACTGTAACTGCACTTTCTTTGGGATGAAAACTTGTCTACCGCACTTCGGGGATTAGGCTACCAGTAACCAGGTGTTTATTCATATTTTGCATAAGAATGTAACTTGCGCACTCGGCGGCGTTCTCACAAACCTGTGCTATATTAGGCAAATATATTTCCTCCAGAGTATACTGCAGCAGAAAAGTGGTAAGTCCACCCAGATATTAAAAAGCACACCTGCTACTGACCACTTATGTTAGCTTGAAAATATCTCAGCGCTTCAGTAAGTGTAACGAGGAGAGAACACGAAACACCATCACAGGCGGTTACAGCTCTACTAGCACTGAACCAACATTGCCTATTGTGAGTTGTAAACACTTGTGCATCACGCGCGAGGCTGACCACCTGTGCCACATTAGCTTTCAAATCGATCCAACTGCAAGCCTAACACGCCTAAACGCCTAACAGTACGCCCCAACGTGTACTCGAACATGAAAACACGTAACAGTCATTTTCTTATACTCTTATGCAATACCAATACCACAATACCGGCATCGTGTAGTCCCTGCTCTGACCTCTACAGGTTATCAGCAGAAATCAAACTGTGAACCAAGAGCAGAACTTGCCTATAGTCTTATAGACCAGTTTGTAGGAGGGGACAAACTCTGGCTTCTTTTTATAGGCGGACAGGTGGGAGCGGGATGTAAGTCGCATGGATTGAAGTGTATGTTAATAGGGAGAAAGGCACAACCATGGCTGAACTACGTAACAGGTTAACTCATCGCTTGGCCATTTTGAGACGGTTCAGCGCATCTACTCGTCTGACGTCAAGTGGAGCGAAGATCGTCAGTGTTGCACAAGTATCAATTGTGTTCCTTATTCATTTATACCAATATTTACGCTACCATGGGCTGATAATTGATGTTCGGCTATTTTGAACGCTGAAAAAATAACATGGTGAACCTTCTTCTTTTTCCTAAAGTTCCGGAGTAGCGAAAAAAATTAATTTTGGTAGCAAAAGAGTATACTAAGTTTTCGCTCTCACCGGCAACATCTACTGTGCTTCTAACATTTTTTTTTTGCCCCTGTAAAATGATAAACTACTACGTAATAATTATGAGTAATTCAGTTTTCCCTACAGATTTTTCCATTTAGCCACAGAAAACGCCGATTTCTCATAAAGAAGTCATGAAACTGAAACGAAATATTTCTTGTTAAACTTTGAACGCATTTCTAGCTAAGTTACCCTAGTAATTACGATTTTCTCAGAAAAGTCAAAAGAAAATGCTATGTCGACGGGGAAACTGTTTAATCACATGAGATACCGCCTTCGAACGACAAATATATGAAGCTTGAACTATTAAAGAAACACTCCTCCGTTTGACCATTTGTAATATTTTGACGAGAAAAGCTCTTTAAAATACAAATTTCACAAGTAAAGTTTATTAAAGTATAAAGTTTAGACTTAAATTACCTCTAGAGCGATTGATACTGCCCCGATAACACGTATCCTACTGTAGTTTTTTCCCCTGTAAGCCATGCTCTTCCGCGGTAATTTTTCATGACGAAGTGTACTAGTATGTAAAATGATATATGATGATTACAAAATAAGCCATATCAATACTTAGGAAGCCGTGGCTATGTTGTTGTAATTGATTTCTTCGCTCTGAACCTATTCGCTTGACATTTTATTGCCTTATTTCTAGTAAACTGATTTCTGCATCACACAGTTAACAGCTGTGATAGTGTAAAGATGATTACCCTTCTGTTTTGTTCACGGGAGCCATGGGAGCTCACCGTATTTATTAAGTAAGTAACAAACATGAACTAATTAACACTGTTTGCAATCTATCTCTCCACCTGACGTCACAGGAGTGGGCGGGGCTTAACACCTACCTGCGCGTGAGTTAACCTGTTCGTTGTTCAGCCATGGGCACAACCGTAAGGGAAGAAACGAGTACCATACGCAAAACTGAAAAAAACGCTCACCCCCCCCCCCCTCCGAGGGTTATAATCTTCCAACACGGAAACACCAAATTGGATATGCCAACACGCGACGATTAAAATCTTCTAACTCACTGTCAGCGTTCGCCGGTCGTTCGACTTAGGCTAAAGGGTCTGTAGTGATTGGCCATAGCGGTTAACGGCCTCTGTGGATGGTTCCTGGTATCACTTGTGGGCCATATAGCTAGTTGATAGCGGCCTGTAGTTGCCGGCCATAACGGCTAGCGTAGGGATCCATCCTTAATCGTCAAACTAAGGTAGACCGTGGAAAGATCGAGGGAGCTCCCAGGGTCGTAGTGGGTCTTTTAAGGCTTTAGTGAAGTGATCATGGGAAGACCCACGAGTGCTGTTTATGCCACATTCAATCCGTTAAGACGAACCAGTTCGTAGTTGTGTAACAGACTCCGACAGCAGGCTTCCCCATGAGTTACCTATGAGACGTAACTAGTCTTTTGGAAATTATATAGCTGATAAGGTTCACGAAGCAGAATAATTTTTTCCGGAAAGCTGTTCATCGAAAACCGAAGGCTGTTCCTTCTCAGGAATACCGTTACAAGCGAGCATTTATAGAGGTTCTTATATTCGTACGCAGTGGCGGCTCGTGCTTCTCAGAAATGATGGAGCCAGCTCGCTTTTAGTTAAATCAAAGTTTAACTAAGATAATGGTACGAACTTTACTGTGACAGTTATACACATAAGATGTAAATATGTTCGCAGTAGTAGCTTATACGTGTTTGGAAGGGCGGGCGAGCTGCCATACACAAACATGACAGCACTACCCGCTCCACGAAGTCCTGGCGCACACTGACCAAGGAGCTTATATGGACACTTGCAAAGAGACAAGACTGGGATATGAATAGAATTAAAAAAAAAAAATGGCATCATAAAAAAACAAGATGTGACATAGAAATCGCGCTGTAAACATCTAAACGTTAGCAAAAACATATGCTTTATTACTTAGTGCGTTTGTTTGACGAGTTCATTATTTGTATTGCTGTCATGAAAAGAACGAAAAAAAGCCAAATTTACCGGAGTCAACTTCAAGGCGTTGAGAAAAAACCCAGGAACTTGGGAGAACACCCTAAGCTTTGGCAGCCAAAGCAAGGAGCTACCTGGGGCCAGGAGGCGCTGGCCCATATTTTCTGCCGCTTCATTGCATAGAAAACTCCGACACTGCGCGGTTCATGGTCGCTGGTCGCTCCTCGCACTTCAGAAAATGAAAGGCAAAATGGAGCCAGGAAATGCTGGCCCCTCGCCATTCAATTGGAAGCGATTCTGAGGAAAAAGTTCGTTTCTATGCTGAATTCAAGTTTTGAACCGTTAAACGATTGATATGTAAGAGTCATGCTTTTATATGAAGTTTTGTATAGTTTCACTGAAATTGTTGGTGGGGCCCGGCCCCTCTGGCTTTATAGCACGAGCCGCCACTTTCGTACGCAATCGTTTGTTCGCAAGGATACGAATATGTATTTCCTAAATTACTCAATCCAATAGTGCACATTTACCTAGCTCTCAAACAATGTAGCATCGTAATACAAAAAATACGAAGTTGGAGAACAAAAATTGAAGGAGTGACTTAATTGTAATAATATGTGTACACTTAGCGCTGACCTACTGCACTGTAGGAGACACACAGCGAAGTCCACCGCGTGCTAAGATGTACTGGAAACTTACCAAGTGCGTGAGTGGACAGACTGGCAAGCGGGACTTGGTGCAGCCTGACATTCGCGAACACCAAACCGGGGCCTCCCAGCCCGTGACCGTTAAACCGAGACCTCCCAACGCGCGACCCACAAGCGCTGTCGCACTTTTTCTGGCTTAACCCCTTGTCACATCACTTTTTGTTGCAGAACCCTTCTATAACTGATTTAATATCGCTTCCGATACATCCAGTACCAGCTTAGTATACATCTACTTAAATCACACTCTAGTATGATACTGCAGCCTATTAGCTGTAGCAGGCTATTGCCAAATGACCACTTCTGCTATGTACACTCACAACTGCTATTACTCCTGTCTCTACGCCTATTGATGTTTGTTAAGCCGGGCCAGGTTCCCACTCCTTAAGGACTGACACACTTGTTGCGATTATTTCAGCGTGCCCTTCAGCATGGGATGGACCTTGTTATGCATCCCTTACTTCACGGTAGACCGCCACCGAGTGTAGGCATTTATTATAACAAAGTTACCCCATTCAATTGCTATTTTTCACTTTTTGCTCCTGCAATAGTTGGCTGTTTTGTATGCGAGTAAGGTGAAGGTGAATGTCTTCTATTTACGTGAGTGATCTGTGAAATACCCAACTGTATCCTTGCAAGAAACGATACCGTAATTAATTTGAAAACACTGTACTTGTTCACTTATGATGGTATATATTACAGACACGGACCTCCTTTGGTTTTCGGTAAAAAGCGGTGTGCTTCACTTCCCAAGTTAAAGAGATTTAATCTATATGATTTCGTATAGTGAATTACATCGGAGAGGTAACTCGTCCTGTCTGTCGGGAAGACCGCGGTCGCAATCGAGCACATGACATGGAACTGGTTTGCCTTAACGGACTGAATACGGCGTAGATGGCATCCTTAGGTCTTCCCAAGACCTCTCCATTAAAACCTTCTCTTACCCACAACTGCATTGATAGTATTCCCGGATAATTCAGTTTGTGCCGTTGTCTGACACGTGAAAAGGGAACCCCAAGCTAGCTACGGTTAGCCGCTATAGGCGGTTATGGGCACTAAATACATTACAAGTATTCAAATGCTGGCCAAAATGTGATTGAATACTAATTACATTCTTGAAATGTATGTATTTAAGTAAAAACAGTACATAATAGAGTTCATTTTAAACACCTAAAGCGGGCAATCAAACACATTTTTGTGAAAATGGATTTCATAACATGATAAGTAGTTTAAGTTTTAGCTCGTGCTTTGAAAAAAGTCGTAAGTAATATTACTGTAAATATAGAAACACACTAGGTATACTTCAAACGCCAGTGCTTCCATCTTGACACTTTTTGAACAGAGTCAATCGGGTCGTCTAAGCCGATTAAGCCAAGCTCACAATAGTTGACTTATCCGGAAATGCAGACGGACAGGCACTTTGGTTTGTCACTTTGAATCGTGCTGCAGGTACTAGAAGTAACCTGATTACGATGAGCCGACTGAAATTTTCATATTACGGAGGCACTATGTTTATAGAAGTGCCACAGGCAACTGATTAAGAGTTAACACCATAAATTTGAATCAACAAGTGAAAGCCAGGGTACTTGTCTGTAGATTGGGACAAGTCAGGCTCCAGAGTATGAATTTCACTGCCCAAACGGACGCGCCCTAATACATTTTACCACAGAATTGAGTGAGAACTACTTAGGCTTCTTGATTAGACTGGAGACGTCCAAAAGTTTCTTACCCAATTTAAATGCATTATACGCACAGGCAAAAATACGTGGGATATATCGTTACATTTTTATATTGCTTTAATTCATTAATTTTCTCATAATGCGATTAACCCTGAGAGACTGCCGGGAGATCTTGCCCATCCCCTCAGCATAGTTGAGCCCCACACTTGTAACTGCATGGCTATAAATATGGTGGATAGGCTGGCACATCTTCGTAAATGGTTTCTTGCTCTTTGCTAACATAATACCGTATTGTAAACAGGAGCATGAAAGTGTAGTTTGGTCAAGTACGGGCGCTAGCCAATAACTAGCTCAAAAAAGTAGCAGAGATATAGAAAGTTTACCAATGGTTAGATTAAATTGCTGGTAGTTGACGTTCCAACAGGCCCATACCCAGAGAGCAGTCGGGACTCGTGTGCTGCGGCCCTCTATGACCTATTGCCATTGTGTAGGAATCATTTAGATGTCTGAGGAAGAATAATAGAAAAAGAGAGTAAACTCAGTCAAGGAATTCTTATTTACTGGATACTTACTACCGCACAAAAATTACAACAACGGCTGAGAAGGTGAAGAATTTTTTTCGACAGATTATTTATGTTCAATTTGAAGGTGAGTCGAGTCAGCGTAATGGGATTCTTTGAGTTGGCTGTATGTTGATAGCGCCGTTACCCTGGCTTTGAGCTAGAGGTAGAATCGATTATTATTATTATTATTAAAACTTTACGTCTGAGCTCCCAAGGACAGGTAATACAACCCAAATGAAGCATCTTGTAACACCGGGAAGCCTAAAACTGCGGTGCATACCAGCACGCTAGGAATGACATGTCCGGAATATCGGACTGGAGTGTTGCCCTCTCCCGCCTGAAACTCGATTCAACGAGCTTAAGTCCAAGCAATAATGAAGGCAGTTAGAGTGCTACGTTCGCTTGTGTTAGTGCTCGAGATCGCTTCTCACGAGACAAGCGAATTTTCGGCGCTTGGCACACTCAATCAGCACGTCTCGTTTACAAAGTATTGCGGGAGTACTGACCCTAACAAGTAATCATCACAATTTGGTGACAAAGTTGTATGTAGGGGCGCCGGCACCCTAAAAGCAGTTCAGCGAGAAGCTGGCAGGCAGACTGGTAGTTTTTGAGAGGCACGATAATGCACTGGGGCGCGCTTATCGCACTGCCGCAGTTGGTGTGCGCGCTCCAAAGCATTACCGTACTTCTCAAAAACTGTCAGCCTGCCTGTCAGCTTCTCGCTGAACTGCTTTTGGTGTGCCAGCGCCCTAAGTAAGTCTTCTGTCTCTGGTGCTGTACCGCTGAAAATCTGTTGTAGACATCAGCTGGTAACTCATCTATGTAGTACCAGCAGGAAGCTGCATCACTGATCAATCTTTGGAAACCCGATTTGAGATGAGAAGTCAAGTTGATTTTACATTCACCTACCATGATGTTTGAAATAAGCTAAGCTCAATGAGCTTCATTTAGCTTTCTAATCTATATACCCTAAATGTTCCAAGTTTGGCTTGACCGAAATTTCAAGTAAGAGTTTTAGCTTCGCCACTTTCAACCTACTTGGTGAGCAGCGACACGTTCAAGACGGCCGAAAACTCTAATTAACGAAGCAAGATTGAGCTTGCGGCTGTGTCATGCAGGGATAAATGACAGGAGGCTAACGGCAGCAACTTTATTCAAAGGGGCAAAACTAACGTACCAGACTGAAGCTCCAACTAAGTCGAGCTACGCGGATCCCACCAATTAAACCTGCGCCACCGTGGCTACAGGATCAGGAGTTGAAGTCACCACCTCTGCAGCAATACAGCCATGTTACGTTCTGGTTAGAAAGTATTCCGCCCAAGTAAAACTCTGTTTTTTTATGCCTCGTCATTTAAAACTATGAGAAATGCAAGTTATACAACATATGGTGAATCAGTTGACCTGGCCTGGTTTTTTAAGAAGTACCAACTATCGCCTCATCAGCATAAACATAAAGAGGTAATACTGGTGGTATATTGGCTGGCTCAGCGCAAGTCAAAGTGGGGTTTTGGCTGAATATGATCTTTCAGCACGACAGTCCATAAGTACCTGGCAAAATACCTTCAACATTAGCGATACATCATCTAGAAACAGAATTAATAAAGTGTTTTCACACTAAATCGTAGGAAATATGTTTTCTTCAACTTAATGAAAGCATTTGATACGGTTCATCAATTGCTATTGTAAAAAAAACTTGATCATTACGGTATTCGAGGGACAGCGAATGCATTAATGACAAGTTATCTAACAGAGACCAGAATTGACTTTGTAATGCTGTCAGATCTCAAGTTATGCATGTTAAAATTGGACTCCCCAAGGTAGTGTGCTCGGACTGTTGCTCAAAATTTTTATTAAATGACTACTCTTGGTATGAGATGTGTTCCGTTTGCGGACAATGTAATGTTTTTTTCTAGCAGATGAAATTTTCGCTCAGCCATAACCGACTCTCACTATATGTATTTTATGTAAATTGTCTGAATGGTCAGCGCAAAATATGTAGATTAATTGCCCATGAGGAAAGAAATGCAAAGAATACTATTACACAAATAAAATCATTGAGTCAAGAAATTCTTCTCGTAAATTATGGCAGTTATTGAATGATGTTCTTGATAGAAAAACCGAACGTAAGTCTGTTTCTCTTAGTGATGATGGTACGGTACTTCCTGACGCACAATCAGCTAATTTATTTAATGCGCACTTTACTTCAGTAGCAAAGTCTCTGGTGGAGGTCCTCCCTCCTCAAGAAGGAAATTTTACAATCAATACGAATTACGTTGCTACAGAT
>LQNS02278170.1:30286774-30308208 GCA_001587735.2 Parhyale hawaiensis
AAGTTTGTTAAACTTTCAGTGGCTACGCAGATGCATTATTCTATAGAGTATTACTACTTTACCAAATACTTGTAATATAAAATGTGTTTGTGTGTAATAAACCTATCAAACCTATCAAACGTAGCTAATGTTATTCACTCCATGTTCTCGATCTGAATTACCTTCGGTTTATTTCATTGGTACAAAATTGGAACAGTTGTCTGTCTGAGATTCGATAGCTTGACGATAAACTGAGCTTCAAAGCCCACTTGGAAGAAGAGGGTCAAAACCGCTGCAGAGTTCTTAGTTATATACAGTATCTAATTATGACAATCATGATTCGCTAAAAAAAATTATTATGCATTAGCTCATTCTTCGTTAATTCAAAACATCATCATCTGGGGTACAGCCGTCGCTGTTACCTTAGTAAATTAAAAGTGATACTAAATAAAATTCTCAGGACAGTACTTCGTGACAAACGAGACAGAAATAACATACCGTAGACAATATATCGTGATATGTACTACGCCTTACAATGTTGCATTTTCAAGATGTTCATAACTATTCGCTGCTGAAATTTTTCCTTTCACTCATACGTAACCCATTGACTATCCTCGTATCTTTCGACAATATTGCGACTCACTCTTCCCCAACAAAATTATGAAACGAGTCGCTCCATTCTCAAGCTTCCAAACGTGCGCGTTGATGTAGAGAAACTGTCAACTATTTTGAAACAGCGTCTCCTGTCAATAGGATACCAACGCTTTTATTAGAAACGGCACCTAACTAGAGCACTCTGAGAGCGCATACCTCCGGTTTCAGTATCCACTGCCCGCCAACGATCACAGGGAAGGACTATACATAAAACCGGGCATAAATGAGTATTGACGGTTCGGGTCACTAGTGCAAGAAGAAGTGCCTAAATACGGTTAATATCAATTAATGTAGCCGTCATAGGAAGCGGGCATTTGGTTATAGTTCGAGGTGAAGGTGGCCCTGGAGTTTTGAACGCATAGTTAGTCCTTTCTGTTTCTTGGCTATCAGCGGCTGTGAAACTTCAGTTGTACAACTTTTTTAAGTTGGTGTGCTAATTATTGTAGCCGAGGAGCTTGTTGCCTGGCGACAGTAGTTGCCAATTTCATTTTGGCATCAAAGGTTGTATTTGTTGCCAGGCGTCGTGTCACCAGCGAAGGAGGGTAACGACCGCAATTCGTTTTACTGCCGTCGTTACCTAGAACAGAATCTCCTCAAACGCATTATAAGTAGGTTCTGGACAGGTTATTTTTGAAGTAAATGTAATGTCAGCTGCATTAAATATTTCTTGAGCAACTGTAACCAAGAAGTGCACCAGAACCTATGCAACAATTCTTTTTAGAACTGTAACTCTTTCATGCCAATTACACACAGTTGAAGACGTTACAATGAATGCTGTTCCTACAAAAAAGGTGATGAAATGCAGCCATGAAAGGCTTGAATTTGCTTGAAGGAGATGGAAATGCAGCACCCAATGCAATTTCAGTCGCCACGACATTATACTCCCATTGGTCTTAAAATTAAACGTTTATTAATTCAACTTCTGAAATTCGCCTTTACATCAGTATCTGCACACTTTGAAACTCGGCATCAAAATATTACCGTTACTTATACTTATTACGTAACATAGTTTCAGAAATGGCAGTGCAAGCTGAGAAACAAATATTTTAGGTACGTAGAACGATCGAAAGATGTGGCAACAAGGTAACAATCACACATTTCTAGAGGCTCACACTTCTTCAGTACACCCTCCTTCAAGGTTTACGCACCTCTGGAGCCTCTTCAAACGGTTGTCAACAGCTCGCAGTACTCACAAGCAGGTATGCTTTTCATCTCTGAATTTATTCTCCCAATAACGTCCTGATTGTTGTGAAAATTGATCCTAGGAATTTTTCCAACAAAACTCGTCAATTTGTGGTGACTATTCTCTGTCCATTTCATCAAGGCAGCTCGGGCGTGAACTAATAATGCCTCTACAGCGTTGCCAATGCTTGCGGCATTTCGGAGATTTCTCTATATGCAGGTAGTGGGCGGGGCTCAGATTTGGGCCTATCAAAGTTTTAGAAATACCCATAGAATTGGCAACGCTGTAGAGGAATCTGATCGCGCCCAAACTCCCTCGATAAAATGGACAGAGTGTGGCAAGAAGCAACTTACTGACCAACCACCTTATAGTCCTGACTTCGCACCATGTGAATTTTGACTATCTTCTCAGTGCAAAAAAAAAACTTGTTGGGGCGAGTGAAGATTAATTCAAAGTCGAGAAATATGCCAGTTTGTGAATACTCTGAACGGATGTCATGGCTCCAAAAGCACGTAAACCTTGGAGGCGAGTATATTAAAAAAATAAGTGTATCTTAATAATGCATACGTCTATTAGTTTTGTTTCTGTTAACCCTTTGCCAACATTTTTGGACGACCTACGAAAAGACTAGAAAATACAAACTACACCCATCACACAAGCACAGTTTGACTTAAGCTATAAAAGCAAACTGCAATTTTCCCATGAACACCCTAGTACGAGGTGAGCTCTTGAATGCTTCGCGTTGAGCAGCTGCGTAGTACAGCTACTTTCACTTGGAAAGTATGCCCATACTTTTAAATTTATATTACTAGCTATTATAAAAATCTTTAAAAATCACAGTGACGCTCAAACTGCATGATTTAATTCAGGCACCTTTGGTGATCTGAAAGTGCGGATGAAGTTATGGTGACTGTAGGCAGTTTTTGCACCGCTCCTCCCAACAAGTCCATGCAGATATTTTCTGTGTCTTTCGTCGGTGTGTAGTAAGGCCCCGTCCACACGATCAATCATTTCATGAAATACACTTGTGAAAATCTGCGTACACAGACGCAATAAGGTCTGCATTGTATCCAGACGGCCATACTGTAGGAAAACAACAGTCGGTCATTTCTTGCAAAGTCATCAAACAATAACCATTTGACTTTAGAATATTTTTCCACAATCATTTAGATTTCTTACTGAAATATTTTAGTAAATCTACGTAAAAAGATATTCGCAGAGGAGAGCCGGTATGGGCAGCTACATGGGTTCAATTCAGTGAGAACTGACCATTGAAAATTATTTTAAAAAGAATCAAAATTTGCATTTCATTCCCATTCAACTACTTTGTGCATACACTCTAATATTGTAGGAATTAATTTCATTTATTGAAGGTAATGATGGGCAAGAAACTATATTTTTGTTTTCGAAAAATAATGTAAATTGCTCATTGGCACGGCCCTTATGTGTAGTAACAGACAACATAGTCGTGAATTTATTATTCGATTCACTGATTTACTTTAAGATTCATCTCATTGCAAATGCCTTAACTTTGAAACGTAAATTTTCCTTTGCTTTAGCTTTTGATAACAAACAACAAAGGTCATCTGGACTGCCGATATGTACAGTACAAAGTTGCAGCAGAAAGGGGCGAATTGCTTTTTGTTCTGGAGAAGTAGCTACCAAATTATGATGAAATTAACTACGAGCATCAATTTTGGTGAAAGAAGGAAGAGCGTACTACTGTGCAGGTACTATTATAGAGCTATTTACATATATAATAATACTACTACTAACACACCAAAATATTGAATAATTTAAGTTTGTGTTCTTTTTCTGGTCGAACTCGGTGTTTCTCTATTTCCAACAAGCGCGTCAAGTTAAAGCTCAGGAATGGATCTGGAAAATGTCTGTATTCAAATAATGGAATGAAACACAAACTTCAGCGGAAAGTTTGATCGTGAGAACGGGGCTTCAGACCATCTTACATGGGACGCTACACACAGTGAAGAAGTACCCAGCCTTGTCGCGCAGTACTGGAAAACCCTTCTTGCCTCTGGATTTCTCGCCTCATGGAAGAAGATGATACTATTCTGCTACATACCCTCATGCTTAAATTTTCTAGTGGCTCGGTGATATTGGAGCCTTCCACTGAGACTACGAAAATTGCAGTACTTTCCAGATTTGGCTTACAATTTATATTATATATATATATATATATGTATGTATATATGACAATGTAACCTGAAAAACTTGAGGCGTGCTTCACATGCACGACTTTTCAACGTAATTGAATCCAATTCTTAGGAATATTTTATCACCTGCGAACGAAGTGAGGGAGGTCATAATGTTTTCGTTGAAGATTTAAGAATATATATTTGTAAATATATATATTTGTCTGTCCGCTCAAAAGTTGGTCGAATGAGTTGAGCAATGTTNGAATCCAATTCTTAGGAATATTTTATCACCTGCGAACGAAGTGAGGGAGGTCATAATGTTTTCGTTGAAGATTTAAGAATATATATTTGTAAATATATATATTTGTCTGTCCGCTCAAAAGTTGGTCGAATGAGTTGAGCAATGTTCATACTTTTTGTAGGGAGTTTGGTGGGTTGACCTAGATGTGATCTCATGCAAAAAAACTGGGAATAGCTGGCCATAAAAAATAACGGTGCTGAATTTTCCGCCACCGCGGCAGATCGTTTTACGCCTCGAGGCGTTCTATTTTTCCCAATGTTATTATTATGAGATCTAGGGGGGGGGGGGCGCTCTGCCCTAGCCTTGTCAGATACAGCAGCCGTATGAGAAGATAGGATCAGCCGGCAATTAAAATGATTGCCTTGAATTAGCCCCCACCGCGGGTTATGGTCTTACTCCACGAGGCGTTCTAGTTGTATATACTTGTCTGTCCACCCAAAAACAAGTAGAAGGAGTTGAGCAATATTCATAACTTTTTGTACGGCGTTTGGTGGGTTGACCTAGATGTGACGCATGCCAAAAACTAGGCTTAGCTGGCCATCAAAAATGACGGCATTGAATTTTCTTCCTCCGGGTCGAATTTGCCTCCACCGCGGCAGGTCGTCTTACGCTAGGAGACGTTCTATTTCTTTTCTTATGCTATTATTGAGGAGCTAATCTTTAATCTCTGGGAATGGGGAGATGCCATATAGTCTCGTTTATCAAAAATGACTTCGTTGCCTCCTACCGCGGGTGATAGTCTTACGCCGCCGAGGCGTTCTAGTTTGACGGGCTTTTCTCTTCACTCTCGATGGTGCAATGACCCTTGTTGATGCTGCCTTCTTGTCACCCGGTAAGGTGGGCCGAACCCAAGGTAAACTGTAAGTCCACAGAGAAGATGACATTCAAATTAATAAGCAATTGGTTTAAACAGCCTACAATACACAAAAAAAAAAATTCCTGCAAATGATGGGTCACATTATGCGATTTTTCTACCATTCTGTCTGCATTTCAGCTGTTTCAAGGAGTAAACAAAGCGACGCTGAGTACTTCAAGAAAATCGAGGACACAAGCAGAAAAAAGACACCGCAAATAAAAACGAGTTACAGAAGAAGAGACCTAAACAAACCTTCGGTGAAATAGGAAGCTGTAAAATAGTACAATTAATGAGCATGTAAAGTAAGATATCCTACATAAAGACCCGAGACTGAAAGGCAGTTCCTTTGTGCAGGAAGAAAATGAGGCAGTGAAAGTACGAATCTGCGTGAAAATCAATTGGGCACGAAAAGAATATTGTTCAGAAGACCTGAAATTAAATGGCAGCGTTCTTGTGAAACAAATCAACGTATTCACACTACGTGACGTAAGGCATGAACCGTGTGCTCCTTTTCAGACCGTGGATTTTGGGCTAGCTGCTCGGCAGTAAAACTTAAACAAATCCTGATGAGCAAGTAAATCGTTCGTAGTTCCTCAGAATGCGTTAACTACACGAAAAAATGAATCTTCATTACTGTGCGTGTTCCTATTCACATAGCCTTTCCTTATTTATTATACGGTAAAGTTTCTGTAATTCGTTATCCGATAATTCGGCAGCTTCAGCACTTCGGCATGCACAGGCATTTGGCACCATTCCTGTAATTCGGCATAAAATGCTGAATTAGAGATCTAAATTTCGGAGCGCATCTTTCCCAAACAGCGTCCCCCCTCCCTTATTCGAAATTTAACACATTTAATTCGGTAAAAGAACCCAGTTGCAGGCATGGCTTTCGAAAACATGACGCCACCTGGCATTTGAGAATTTTGGCGTCTGTTCATTTACCACGCGTGATGATTATGTAGTATGTAGCTACATTTTTCTTGGGAAGGATCTAATCTACATACAATAGAGCCCCGACTTACGAACCTCCCACATGCGAACTTCTCAACTTGAGAATTTTTCTTGGCACAAAAATTACACAACAGATACGAACCTCTACCCGACTTACGAATCTGGAAAGATTGTAAATTTTTATTTATGCATTACACATGTATTTCTTTATCTTATTAGGAACCCCGCTACTCAACTCTTTGGTTCTCTAAATGGAAAGACGATCAGTCACGCCAGTCGAAATTCTCATTGGAAAAACGTGCTGCCATACCTACTTATGCATAAGCTCCCTTCTACACTTTAGTTTTGCTACGGTTGCCGATTTATAGACGTGTTCTTTAATTCGTGTAAGGTGCCGAACTATAGAAACGTTCTCCAATTCGGCAAATCATACCGAAATAGCGACGGGTTGCGTAATTTGGCAAATTCGTTATTTCGGCAACCCTAGACCCCGAACCATTCGAATTAGAGAGACATTACTGTATATTCACATTCCAGTGATGTAAAAACTTTGTTGGGACGAACTGCGCAAAATTTAATCTTCGTCTGTGTGCATTTAGGAATAAAACAAAAATTATGCCAGCGGTTTAGTGACCCAACAGGTCACAGGGCAGTGTAGTATTATACTGTACTAAAATTCTGCGAACTTTGTTTACTTTTTAGGTTTATTTATTTCTTTACTTGTTTGTTTACTCACGGAACGTTCACTTTACGATAGGAAGCAATTCGAGCGTTGAAGATTTAATTCGACTGTTTCCGTGATACGGAAGATGAACCTGAACTCGCTTGCATCCACGGGCATGTTAAATTTAAAGGTGATACGGGAAATACAACTGGACTACGTCACATAAATATCTCTCCTTGCTTACAAGCATAGTGTTAAATATTTTCTTTGAGAAGCAAACAAGCGGGTGATGGTGACCCTTATGGGTAGGAGTGGACAGTCAAATAGCGTGCTGTCTATGCCAGTTGAATAACAGCTTTTCTGTGAAAGTAAAAAAGATGGTAATGGTGACCCAACGAGTCATGGGCTGTATGGTATCACAATAGAACTTTTTGAACTTTATTTGTTTATTTACCTCTTTATTTACTTACTTATTCACTAGGTTGTTTGCACACAATCTATGTTATTTGACACTGGGAAAAAATAGACTGATCACACTAGTTGGCGGAACCTGCTAGCAACATTAATGTTCAGGAATCAGGATGAAACGGATACATAAGGAGCGCCGTAACTTGGATACCGATTATTATGTACGTCGAGTTCACAACAATTAAAATTCTGCGATGTTAGTAGCTAAGACGATTGAAGAATAGTATCGGCCTACTGATTTTAAAACTAAAAGGATTATCAACATTTGCTGCAAGACAAGAGGAAATTCGGGCGATGAAGACTTAATGATACTGTATCAATGGGGGGCATCAATAGTGGGGGTGTACTTGTACGTTAAATGTAAAGGTGATACGGGAAATACAACAGGACTACGTCATATATATATATATATATATTTGTCCTTGCTCACAGGCACAGTGTTCAATTTTCCTTTGAGCAGCAAAGAAAATGGTGATGGGGACCCAATGGGCCACGGCCGCCTAGTAGCTACTATTTGCTTGCATTAGCGCATGAAGAAGGTGTTACGAGCTCTCCACTTCCTAAAAAATTGAATTAATAACACCTGTTTATAAAAATGAAAATCAAATAGGTATTTCAAATCTAACGGATATTATCACTCACAGTGAAAATTCAGATCTCAAATTCCGAGCGTAATACAAGAGTTATGTTTTGAATGGTCAATCTACAATATAATAAAGACCGATGTGTATTTATCTGTTCGTTTATCGGTTTATCTATTTTCTGTCACGCTTTAACAAACCAGATAGGTGGAAATTAGCCCAGGTTGGAGGCTCTGGTCGTCCTCTCAAGCTCCATTGAAAACTGATAGATAGAAAATAGGCCGGGTTGCAGAAGATGGAAAACGTATTTTAATTAGGGACAGTTGAAATTCAAAAATGAAGATATCGCAGGCTTAGTCTGATTCGTGCCAGTATGAATTTCTCCATACATCGAATCTATGGCAAAGTATCGGGCGGCCTCAGGTCTAAATGCACTTCTTGCATTGCCGAAGTTAAAATTCAGCACTGAAGGTATCTGAAGATTCCATTGGCGCTCTCATGCATCTTGATTCGTAGTTTCTTTGCACAGATGATTTAGTTGCTTCAGCTATCCTTCCAACTTTGATGCAATTGTCGACGAAACATCCCAAAAAACTATCGGACAAATATGACACATTAGGGTATCTATGATACCAAACCGAATCAATTCTTTTCAGTGTAGCTGAATTGACTGCAAAAGTAATGAATTATTGTCATGTCAGAAAATAAGAGTCTTGATGTTCAGTAATTACGGTAATTAGGATACCGTGAAGCCTCATCTAGATGATCTTTAAAGTTGGCAATTGTTTGAAAGAAAGCATGGTTAATGATGAAGGATCAACACAAATTATTCGCTTTCATTTTATGACAGCGTGGGCACACTAGTAAAATTGATAAAAATGGTTTACCTAGAAACGGCAAACTGCTTGTAGTGAAACTAATCGCGTTAACCTGAAGTATGTTAAAAAATGCACAATACAGTGGAGCCCCACTATTCGTTCGCCTCTCTACTCGTACAACTCATTATTCGTCCCACTTGTTCTCGCGAAATTCGACTTGTCATTCGTACCCTTGTCGTGATTGGGAGAGCGTCACCGCGTTATACCGGCCGCGCCATGCGGTCGCTTCAGCGACGTCTCGTGCTACTAGCTGTAGCTTCCATACGCTATGCTATATCCGCGCAATCTTCGTGAAGCAAAACCTTTTATTTTTGTTATTAAAAAAATAATACAAGAATGGGCCCCCAAAACAGTAGTGATTCAACCGAGCCTAGAAGCAAAGCAGTGAGCATGACAATTAAATTGAAAAAAATTCTGAGTGTCGTTCAAGAGCAGAACTCGTGTCTCTGACCTGACAACTCAGCCTAGCATGGTGAAATCAACAATATCGTCTGAGAAGGTAAGGGCCTGATATAAGAGGGCGAATGTTACAAAAACAGTGACCGGTCTTGCTGTGAACAGCTCACCGATAAATGAACGAGAGGAAAAAATGATGTTAGTTTGGATTAACGAAAACCAACTTACTGGTAACAGTAGTTAAATTTTTATCTATTTCATGACAGAACTATATAATGTTTTTATAATTTAATGTATTTTATGCCCAAAAATGATTATAAAGGCTTAAACAAGCAATCATATGAATGTCTGGAATGGATTAATCCAATTTATATTATATCTTCGTGAAGAAAATTATTCGACATTCGTACAAATTGCCAATCGAACTACCTCCTGGATTGTGTATGAATAGCGAGGTTCCATTGTAATTGACAGTGTACAATATCTATATATTGTACACTGTCAATTACAATGGAACCTCGCTATATATATATATATAAATAAATGAATTTAGGTTTTTCTCTTACACTGTAAAGAAAACAGGGGATGCTTAGGCTAGGCTATACTAAGGAATTTTCAACAGTGAAAGCACTCTATTTATTCTTAGTTTTTTACTTTGCTAAACTGGAAATCTAAGAACTAACGACGCTCAAGGACCTATTGGCAGCGCCCCTAGCCGCATATTCGCCCCTCCTCTCCCTAGAAGCCGATTTACTCTTTAAGCTACGAGGTCGGATATTCTACCTCTAACCCACAGAGGGAGACTTCTTGCACGGTAATGCTGTGTCAAAAGTTTTGCCGGTCATAGTTCATAAGGAGGAGGGGCTCTGACCTGTCCCAATGTAAGCACGGCCAGACAGATGGTCCAGTTGTCAAATGTCTTCCGTTTGGGTCGCTATAGCTCACACAGTTTACGGTCAGCTGCTGCCGTGCACGCCTCCGCGCCCTACAGCAGGGTTTCCCAAACTGGGGTGCACGGTACCCCTAGAGGTGCGAGAGGCCATTTTCAGGGGTGCAAAATACTGTTTCGTTTTTCAGTCATTCGCAAATTAACTTAAATTCCTGGCACAAAAGTTAGTGTAAATTTCATTTGTCATCATCATATGGGTACTTAATTTTGCAGGGGGTGCGGGAACATATTAAGAAGTTCTCCAAGGGTGCCAGGCGTAGCAAAATTGGGAACCACTTCCGTAGAGGGAATTCATCTATGGCACGAACTAGAGAGTGGACATTTCTAAGCTGGGGTGCGCGGTCAGACAGACACTACGTTCCATACCTTTAGGGTCTTTGATGTTCACAGTCTTCCCATATCAAAGCTTTGGATGGTCTCAGCCTAGGATGCGATCTATAAATAAGAGTCAAGAAAGTTATAGTTTTGCTGAAACAATTTTTCCTACCATCATGCTATGCCGGGGTAGGCAACTAAGTACTTGTACGAAATAAATAGAGAAACACAAGATTGCAAAAAAAAAAACAACAAGCCTGAAAAGAAGCACGGACATGTAATCTTAATTCACATCGACGACTTACCCGCGGATAAATTTAGAAATTTCTCTATGCGAATGGTCCACACAGGCGCCTCGCACGAACCAGTTCTTCATGCTCTTGTAGACCTTCCGGTATTTATCGCCGATATGAACAGTTCTTCCAAATTTTCGGGAGTGTTTCCTGTCTGCTAATACGTGTTTGAGACTGCCTTTCTTTTTCGGTGTTCTTGTCGGTTTCTCTGACTTCCCGCTGATGAAATCATTTGTGGTAGGTTTGTCATTCGACCTCTCTTCAATATTTTTAGTTACAATGTCTGAGGCATTTGTTCCTGGGACGACTTCTCCCTGGGCCTCGTGAAGTGTTTTGCAGATTTTACAGAAGTTGAGTTTATGCACTTGTTGGTGTGTCAGTATTTCGTGTTTGGCTTCCCTCCACCTGTTACAAAGGAATTAGTAATGCATAGTGAGCCATTAAATTAAAGAGGGCATATGGCTATCTCAGGATACGCTCATAAGTTCAATGAGTGTATTCTATATACGCTATATCTTCAAAATCAACGCCTTGATGCTTTATATGAAAGCCTTTAGAGTATCTCATCCCTCAAGTTTCTGGTATTTTTTCGATTTTCGTACTGTGCATTTGTGAGGTGATAGGACAGGCTCGTTTTATATGATAAGCTGCAGATATTAACGGAGAAGAGTAAAACATGGGAATTTAAATTAGCTTAAACTTACTAAATATTAAGGTCTGATGACGGAGGCCTATAGAACGTACGATTACTCCGAGCTGACACTCAACTTGTCCTCGCGGAACTTTGGTAGCCGGGAGGGTGGTGTGTGATTCTAATGCATTTTCACTCTTTTGAAAACAGTTTTGAAAATTTTTTCTTGGAAGTTGTGACCAACTATATACCATGAAGCATTCCTGATTCGATAGTGACATATATACCTGAAATATTCGTTGTAAGCCGTGTCGTTGGAGTTTAGGTACAGCAGATATTGGGCGAGTTTCTCCACAGTCTCGAAGTCCATGACATTGATGTAGAAATGTTCTGGTAATCCAAGTCTCTCATATCCCAAACCGTAGACAACAGGAACGATGTCATACCTGGAGCAGCGAGATACTATTAATCCTGGTTTGTTTCACTACGTATACTTGTGTTTTTGAATAAGAAAACAGAGGCTTCTTCAACAATGAACCTACGTATAAATTAGTTAATGTTCGTTAGTCACTGCACTAACTTCCAGAGTGGAAAATGAGCTAAGTCCAAATCAGAAGTTATCGGCGGAACTACCGATGGTTATATGATTTTAGGTGGCAGCAATCTTACATGTTCGGCTGTTGGCACTGAAGGTCAGGGGATCGGTACTACGCCAGGCAAGCGATCATTGTGCCGCTTGGGGTGCTTAGTCAGCAGTTGCTGGGTATTCACGGCTACTGTGGGAGCACTTACCTTGCCCAGAAATGGGAAGGGTAGGGGGCGAGATTCGTTGAACCTTCCGTCGATGGCGTCATAGTTCTTAACATCTGTAGTCGACTGCAGCCGTACTTTCTCCTCTGGGGCCAGTTGGCCTATATCTGCAACGGAAACAGGTGCGTGTGGGTCTCCCAGTGGAGGCTGACAGCATGTCTCATGGGTATTTGTGAGTGTTTTATATTTTTGGGAGTGTTCAACGAGTGTGTTTTTCGATATTTAGAAGCGATTTTTCATCCTTGCAATTAATTAATTATGGGATTTTTGTCACAGAGTGGAGATATGAGTGGGTGCATTTCCGAAATATGGCCGCCTGCATGCTGAAAAAGTTTACGTCAGCAAAAATATTTTTCATCCATTGTGGCCATGCTTATCTTTATCACAGACTATAGACTACACAATATTTGGCTCTCTGCTCCTCGCAAGTGAGGCTGATAGCAAATTGATAAAACCTCGATCCAATCTTTTCCACTCAACATAATGACTCGAAACAAAAATAAACTGTTCTTACAGACAAAAGGAATGCATCTACTGGAAAGAAGCTCGCATATATGAGCACTGGCCAATGGTAAAATGCAACAGTCATTTTAGCCAATTTTAGGTCACTTCGGTGTCCTAAGGTTCGATTATCGAAGCACACAGCTGATATTTAGCAACGTATTTCTGTTTTCTGCTGATAAACACATTTCTTGCATCACTGAGAACAGTTGGTTTTTGTTTGAGGTTGCTCTATTGAGTGGAAAAGATTTTATCGAAGTTTAAATTACTTACCATCAACCATACTTGGGAATTTGAGTGGGCAGTTGAGTACCTCGCGGTTTATTCATAGACAATTTAGTTTCATTACTGTTATTATTCCGAAATTGTTCCAGTTTGCATCAGTCAAACTTGAACGTAGCATTCTTGCGTCGGTTCCTTCCAAAACTATGTATAGTCGAGGCTGTGGTATATATTCCACTGCCAAGGTGGTTATGTATTTGTCGAGTTGGTCTATCTGTCTCTGTGTTTGTCTGTCACCAATATAACTCAAAAAGTAATGGGCTGACTGTATAAAATTTACAGGGATTGTTAGGCATGTAAGGCGGAACAGATGATTAACTTTTGGTGGAGAGCCGTTCAACCGTTGCTAAGTTTGTCGGCCTCGTTTTTCTTAGTTTTATGATTAAAAAATTATGAACAGATTTTTATGAAATTTACGTGAGTTGTTAGGTATATCATGAAGAGTAAATGGCAAAATTTTTGTGATACTAGGTTCTTGTGATACTAGGAATACTACGCCACTTTGTGGTGGCCTACGTTGCTCCACTTCATGGTTGCCTATATGTTATGTCACTTAGGTAAGAGTTACCTAAGTAAATCACTTCATAGCTGTCTAAGTTAAATCATTCCATATCTGCCTAAGTTGAATGACATCAAAGTAGTTCCCTACACTACATAATGTCATGGCTGTCTACGTTTCATGATTTTATGTTGTATATGCTATTGGTAAATCTCATCATGGTTACCTACATTACATTATTTACTGGATTGATATGTTTAATCACTTTATCACTTCATAGTTGCCTACATTGCATTATTTAATGGTTAACTATATTGCATCACTTCATAGTTGCCTCCATTAGCTACTTATATAATTTAATTGATGACAATGTTTCCTCACTTCACGGTTGCCTGAGTTGAATTACTTCATGGTGAGCTACATTAAATCACCTCATAGCTGCCAATGCTATATCACTTCACAGCTACCAATGCTGTATCACTTCATAATTGTCAATGCTAGATCACTTTACAGCTACCAAATGCTACATCACTATACAGCTGTCAATGGCATATCATTCTACAGCAGCCACTGCTATATCACTTAACGGCTACCAATGCTAGATCACTTTACAGCAGCCAATGCTATATCACCTCTCAGCTGGCAATGGTATTTGGTACTTTACTTCACAGCTGTCAATGCTAGATCATTTCAGGGTTTCCAACGCTGTATCACTTCACTGCTTCTAATATTGTATTACTTCACTGCTGTCATTGCTACATCTCTTCATGGCGGCCAGTGTTTCATCATTCAGATCACTTCCCGGCTGTCAATGCTCTATCACTTCACTGCTGCCAATGCTACATCACTTCACTGCTTCCGATGCTAGATCACGTCACTGCTTCCAATGCTGGATCACTTCATGACGGCCAAGGCTTCATCACTTCAAGCTGCTCCGACTCACCCTTCAGCTCTGATATTTATACTGATTATTTCGCTTAGCCGTATTCCAAACAAATTTCATTACCATTTTCTTGGCACTTCATCGAGCATACCACGAATGTGAAAAGCTTCTGTTATGCAAAATGAGACTGTTTATAAATGATTGTTAACGCTTTATCAAAATGAGATAACGTATATAGTTTCCTACAGTATTTGTCAAGTAGATGTATTATTGATTATTGTGAAGTTCGAAATTATAAAAACACTCACAACTCATGTGATATCTTCAAAATCTTCTGCCGTATGTGAAGGTTTGGCAGTCATTACTGAATGTAAAAGAATTTAGTTAAATAGCCTAGGCACTTTATGAAAAAGTAATGGGAGAACATATAAAGATATATTTGCGGCACCGTGCAGTCAGGCTCAATTATTGCGGAAACCGAAATCTCCCTATGGCGCCAGTGGCTCCTCAATGCTAGTGTGCTCTGTGTCTTGACATTGCAGGAGACAAATAGGCCAGGTTGCAGTTTTTGTAGTCATTTACCTCTTCATGAAGTTCGATAAGTAAAAATTTGACCAAGATCCAGAAGATGACCAAAGTGGGAAGCCTCATTATAATTGAATGCACTTTTTGCTCAGCTAACCCTACAATCCAAACACTGCAGATATTTTCACATTTTCCTGGCGCTTTCATTGGGTCTGATCTCAGTACTTCGAAGCTATATTTGTTCTTAATTCCCAAAGTTCTGATTGAGCAGATGATCGACAAAAGACAGGAGAACTGATTTCTCAGGGTTCAGTAGGCGCGGGTAACTATGTTTTTTAACTTGCTTTCTTCTTATAACGAAGCAATCATTAATTGAGCAATGCATTTCGATGTACTGAAGCTGTATCGTGGCGTACACAGGATACGCAGCGGGGAAGTTAATTAAGTTCCCATTATGCTTCGATGCTTGCTCGTATGAACTCACTTTTCTCTCATGCCATTAAGGGATGGTAGGTGTGTGCTGTTCAAACAAATTAAAACAAAGAGTTGGCCGGTATAGTGCATCCTTCAGAAGCTAAATGGTGACTACACTACGACGGTCCGGGCATCACAAATTTTTCTCTGTCATTTTCGACGGCGCGGACGCTCTAGTATTCATATAGTAAACTAGAGCACTCTGAGAGCGCATACCTACGCCAAGTGAGGCAACGGTAGCAAAAAATTCAAATTGGTTCTGAAACAATAATTTTCTTTGTATAAACTCCAAAAACTAATCATTTGTGCCTTTTAATATTAATAACAGCTTGTTTAATTTTCTTGAAGATCCGTTCATGACTTTTTGAGTTATACTGTTAACAAACGTTATGACAAACATAAGTCAAACATACAAACGAACAAACCGATCTGCACTAAAATTTGTTCATTTATGTCTCTTAACATTATTAACAAACCCTATAAATTTCAAAAAGATCCATTTATTATTTTTTGAGTTATTGGGCTAACACGCATAAAACTATAAATAGTGACAACCGAACGAACGAACAAACAGATCATTACCAAAATTTGGTCATATACTCTTTGTTATATACCTAACAACTCATGTTAATTTTATTTAAATCCATCCATAACTTTTTGAGTTATAGCATCGAGAAAATTGAGGCAGACAAACAAACAAACGGATGGACATATCTTTACCATAAGTTAATTATCTGTTCCTCCTAACATGCCTAACAATCCCTGTAAATTTTATCCAAATCGTTTTATAACTTTTTGAGTTATCTTGGTAACAGACAGACAGAGAGACAAACAGCCAGACAGACAAACACGATGAAAACACAACCTCCTTGGTGGAGATAATTATAATAAATCATACTACTAGTGTACTATTGTTCCCCGCCGTCAAAAATATTATGGCTGAGGAACTACATGAACAGCTGAGTCAGCACTTCAGTGGTCGTGCCCGTAGCCACGATTTTACTACAAAATTCAAAGTGACAACCGTAGCACAGATATCTTTGCAACAAACTTTCATCACTCAAGCGAAATTAGCGCTGAATTTCAAGAAATAAACAATTACTGTTGTGATTGAAGTGTTCTCTTCGTGCAGAGTTAAGATGCTGGTCATGCTGCTCGAAGGTTACATTATGAACATTTCCGTCTTTTAATTCGAGTGTCGAGCTTTTCTCTGTTTCATCGTCATACAGCACGAGAAGCACAAAACGTATTTATAATTCAGTATATAGACTAGAGCACTCTGAGAGCGCATACCTCCGCCAAGTGAGGCAACGGTAGCAAAAAATTCAAGTTGACTCTGAAACCATAATTTTCTTTGTATAAACTCCAAAATCAATCATTTGTGCCTTTTAATAGTAATAATAGCTTGTGCAATTTTCTTGAAGATCCGTTGATAACTTTTTGAGTTATACTGTTAACAAACGTATAATGACAAACATGAGTCAAACATACAAACGAACGAACGAACCGATCTGCACCAAAATTTAATCATTTATGTCTTTTAACATTATTGACAACTCCTATAAACTTCATAAAGATCCATTCATTATTTTTTGAGTTATTGTGCTAACAAGCATAAAATTAAAAACAGTGACAAATGAACGAACGAACAAATGGATCATCACCAAAGTTTGGTCATTTACTCTTTGTAATATACCTAACAACTCATGTTAATTTCATCAAAATCCATTCATAACTTTTTGAGTTAGGGCATTGAGAAAAATGAGGCAGACAAACAAACAAACGGATGGACATATCTTCACCAAAAGTTAATCATCTGTTCCTCCTAATATGCCTAACAATCCCTGTAAATTTCATCCAAATCGGTTCATAACTTTTTGAGTTATCTTGGTGACAGACAGACAGACAAACAAACAAACAGACAGACAAACACGAAGAAAAAATAACCTCCTTGGCGGAGGTAATAATGATAGATATAAATACACATTGTTACCTCCGCCAAGGAGGTTATGTTTTCATCGGGTTTGTCTGTTATTCTGTCCGTCTTTCATCAAGATACCTCAAACAGTTTGGGACCGATTTTGACGAAATTTACAGGGATTGTTGGGTTTGTTAGGAAGAGCAGATGATTAACTTTCGGCGAAGATCTGTCCAACAATTTGTCTGTCTGCCTATTTTTTGTAACTGCGCTAACTTAAAAAGTAATGGACGGATTTTCATCAAATTTACATGAGTTGTTGGGTTTATTACTGAGAGTAAATGATCGAATTCTTGTTATGATCTGTTTGTTCGTCCGTTTGTTTGTCGCTGTGTTGGATTTTATGTTTGTTAGCGCAATAACTCAAAAAATTATGGATGGACCTTGATGACAGTTTCAGGAATTATTATTAATGTTAAAAGCCAAAACTGATAATATTTTGGTGATAATCAGTAGGTCTGTTTCTGTGTTTGACTAATGTTTGGTAAAATGTTTGTTAACGCAATAACTCCGGAAATATAATTGGATCTATTTGAAATGTTCCGAAATTGTTGGTAATGTTAAAAGACTTAATTGTTTATTTGGCGATGATCGGTAGGCCCGTTTGTGTGTTTGAGTAATGTTTGTTAAAATGTTTGTTAGCGCAATAACTCAAAAATTATGGATGGATCTTCATGAAATTTTTAGAAATTGATAGACATGTTAGAAGACATAATTGATCAAATTTTGGTGATGATCGGTTTATCCGTTTGTGTGTTTGACTTATATATGCTAGTAGCATAACTCAAAAAGTTATGAACGGATCTTCAAGAAATTTACGGGCACTGTTAACATCATCAATAGGCACAAGTGATCAGATTTTGGTGTTAATATAAAGAAAATCATGGTTTCAGAGCCGATTAGAATTTTTCGTTACCGCTGCCTCGCTTGGCAGAGGTAGGTAAGAAGTCAAAAAGGGAACCGAACGGTAGGAAGTCTAATAGCAAACTGAGGGTCGACGTCACTCAAGGAAATGACGTCAGAGGCAAAAGGAGGACTTACAACTAAGGGAGTTTCGTGGTAAGTTAAAATCTCACCCACCTTTCGTGGGTGAAAATTTTACAGTCTTTTCACGTCAACTGACAACCCACAAGTCAAGAGAGTCAACCCTGACGAGGGCAAATCGACGTCTGAATGCCCAGGGAGCTTGCTGAGGAGTGTGGGATTGCAGATACCCGCTTCGCTGCGAAATTTGTGCCACTCCTGATGTACGAACCAAAACCCCATCGCGTAGTCCGAGTTTATTAGGAACTGTGTGATTGTTGGGATGATCGAGTGTGCGCGTTGAGAGGCGGATACTGGGAAGAGTACCGAGAACTGTAACTACTAAAGAAAATACACTTTGCGTTATGACGTTAGTTTGCCTATTATTATTTGAACAGACCTCGCATACCTTTTGAAGAGTTGGAAGTCTGCCGGAAGTCCCTGGTAACGTTTGGCCCTTCGGGCTCCCAAATTGGGTTAAAATATCAGCTAGCTCAAGCGTAACACGTACCTCTACACGGTGTTTTCCAGGGTAAGCTACATATTACACCAGGGAAATCTAATTTATTTTGGCTGCAACAAACATCGTTAGTACAACTTTCAATAAATTTTGTATTTGTTGACATATCTGAGACTGAGAGAGTGAAGATTGAAAAATACCAAACAAATTATCTCCTTACACAATAGGCTGCCAGACTAGCCTCATTGAAAGTAAAAAATAGATCAATGATTCTATGAAGTAAATTAAAAGAATAATTTGATATGTTTAAGAATTACCACGTCCACTCTCTGCACAGAAATAAACCCAAGGCAGCAAGGCCAGCCAATTTTATTACCAGATAAACACTTACTTAACGCGGGTAAAAAACTTTTCGGTGATATAGTCCTCGCAGAGGCTGTTTTCAAAAGCGAGGTAGAATTTGTACTTCTTCCTGAGAAGTTCATGACACTCGCCTTCTTTCTTGAGTGAGCATTTCAGGCGTCCGCAGCCCCCGTAGATGTCGACATCGATGTACTTTTGTAGAGTCTTTACGAGGCTGCCGATGTAGAAGGAAAAAAAAAAAACAGTAACTGAAGGTCAACTTTGGTTGTTAAGTACTTATGTACTTGGAGTGAGTTTTTTACTATCATGCAAGTCACAATACTGTTATATTTTCCTAACCAAAAGAATTATATTATTATCACCTCCGCCAAAGAGGATATGTTTTCAACGTGTTTGTCTGTCTCTCTGTCACCAAGATAACTCAAAAAGTTATGAATCGATTAGGAAGAAACTTACAGGGATTTTTAGGCATGTTAGAAGGAACAGATGATTAACTTTTGGCGAAGATATGTCCATCCGTTTGTTGGTTTGTTTGTCAACCTCATTTTTCTCAATGCCATAACTCAAAAAGTTAGGGATGGATTTTATGAAATTAACATGAGTTGTTAGGTATATAACAAAGAGTAAATGACCAAATTTTGGTAATGATCCATTTGTACGTTCGTTCGTTTGTCACTGTTTTTAATTTCATGCTTGTTATCCCAATAATGGTGAAAGACATAATTGATTAAAAAATTTGGTGCAGATCGCTTTGTTCGTTTGTACGTTTGACTCATGATTGTCATAACGTTTGTTAGCAGCATAACTTGAAAAGTTATAAACAGATCTTCAAGAAAATTGCACAAGCTGTTATTACTATCAAAAGGTACAAATGATTAGATTTTGGAGTTTATACAAAGAAAATTGTGATTTCAGAGCCAATTTGAATTTTTTGCTTCCGTTGCCTCGCCTGGCGGAGGTATGCGCTCTCAGAGTGCTCTAGTTGATAATTACCACCTTTAATAAAAAATTTAACAAGGAAACTGGATGCTATAGCCGTTCAATCCCATGTGATTGCAACTTTTTATCACTAGGCGTATGCCACATAACTAAGTATACTATAGTTTCGGATCAAGTATTTGCTTATTATCTAACGGCTCATTCCCAGTTTCCAACCACCCACCATCATTGACTCTGAATTACTATAGTTTGATTCACAGACTCTTCTGGCTGGTGCAGTTGTTACGCTTCAATGTTCTTAATCCTGCAAGGACCAGCATGTATCTCTTTAAGGCTTCGAAAGAACGTTGTTCTTAAGAGAAGGACGTTTGCTAGGCCATATATAGGCTAACAAGATCAGCGCCTACAAGACCGCTGAAATGAAGATTAAAAATGTATTCACCAGTTAATCCATTTTCTATCATGCTTAACAGACTCAGATGGGCTAAAGTTAGGCCAGTTTAGAGAGTGTAGCCATCCTTTCCCATTCTGTTCCAAACCGATACTTGAAGATCTGGCCAAGCTGCTGACGACGGCAAAAGTATACAGAAACCATGAAATTAAATACGATCTTTGCTTTGATAACTTTTGCAATGATGCAATGATGATATCCACAGCTTCTCATAGCATTCACACGCATCCTGTATTTTGGGCACTTTCTGTGGGAAAATGTCATTTTCTCTGAGTTCATGTGGTGCAAATTGAATGAATGCTCTACTATGCAAAGGGTGAGATGTTCTTCAGAGTACAGAAGAACTACGAAGCGAAGAACACGAGTATTTCCTTGTAGTTGCTATTTCTCTCTATTTAAATTTATTCTGTTTTTCCGGAAATATCTTGTCGCTGGAACGAAAATATTCCGCTGAATTACATATAATGCATAGCAATGAAACTCAGTTGAAATTCATATCATATGCGAAGCTAAACCGGCCTCCTGAATGGCATCTGCTTAATGTCTCTGAAGAGCAGTAAGGATTTTGCAGATTGGTTTTATGGACGCCGAGAACTTTTCCGTTCTTTCATACTATCAATCAAGTTGACATTTGCTTTATGGACGCCGAGAACTTTTCCTTTCTTTCATACTATCAATCAAGTTGACATTTGCACTTCAACTTTATGTTGATGCAGTCATTGAAGATACTGAACAGAATGAGAGATAGTAGGCCTCTTTGGCGTATACAATTAGCCATCCAAAACACTGATAATATTTCTGCCCCATATTTTACGTATAATTTCTGGGCTTGAAATCAATATTTCAATATTTTTTTTACAATGTAGGAGGTATTTGTTTCTCCAGCATACCCTTAAACAGAGAGTAATGATACACCCTATCAAATGCTGCCTTAGCGTCTAGAAAACATTGATACATGGGATAGCGATCATCAGTGAAATGATTTATACCT
>LQNS02278170.1:30420266-30430701 GCA_001587735.2 Parhyale hawaiensis
CCTGAGTCCAAAGATGGCACCTCCACATTTTTCTTTTTCGAAGGACGCCCAGGCTTCCTCTTCGTCGGCTCATAACTTTTCAGGAAAGCAATAAGATTGCTTATACTCTTCATCTCTTCGCGTATGGGGAGGCGGCCACTAGCGCTCATCTCAGACTCGGACTCGGAGTCGTCAGTGGCGACGCGAGATACATCCGCATCAATCTTGGATGTAGAAGCTGTTGCCATACTGCACCGCAGTTCTCAATTGACTTGAAAACAAACACTTCAAATTTACTCTACCCTGTTGGGAGACGGCAAGCAATGTGCGAGTTCTAAGTATTGGTCGCCGCACCTATCGACCTCTGTAATCCGTCTCCCGCCAGTAAACGCTTGGTAAAGGGGTGATTGCTAATGTGAGCAGTAAAGGGTTGGTAAAGGGGTTATTTGTAAAATCGATGATTAACTTTTGGTGAAGATATGTCCATCCGTTTGTTTGTTTAGTTGTCTGCCTCGTTTGTCTCAATGCCATAACTCTAAAAGTTATGGATGGAATTTTATGAAATTAACATGAGGTGTCAGGTATATAACAAAGAATAAATGACCAAATTTTGGTAATGATCCGTTCGTTCGTTCGTTCGTTTGTCACTGTTATTAATTTTATACTTGTTAGCACAATAACTCAAAAAATTATGAATGGATCTTCATGAAATTCATAGGGGTTGTTAGTAATGCTGAAAGACATAAATGATTAAATTTTGGTGCAGATCGGTGAGTTCGTTTGCATGTTTGACTCATGTTTGTCATAACGTTTGATAGCAGTATAACTCAAAAAGTTATGAACGGATTTTCAAGAAAATTTCACAAGTTGTTATTACTGTCAAAAGGCATAAATGATTAGGTTTTGGAGCTTATACAAAGAAAATTATGATTTCAGAGCTAATTTGATTTTTTTTGCTACCGCTGCCTCGCTTGGCGGAGGTATGCGCTCTCAGAGATCTCTAGTTAACAAATGCTGTTAATTGGATGAATAATAGAGCTTCATAATGAAAATGCCGAGGAGCTCACTTCGATCCATTAAAATATATTGTACCTACAGTACCGTCCAAAACTATGGGACAAATTTTAAAACAGGTACAACTTTTTTTTTTCTAACCATGTTTTAGGTCCTTCTTCTTCTGCACACTATTAGCCAGTAAGATGTTGATTATTGTGTTGCAATTTGAGGCATGTATGAAGGATAATACAAAGTTATGAATGAAAAGCTTTACTCTTTAAATTAATAACGTCCAAAACTGAGGGACAGAGAAAAAAAAATTAGTTAATTTCTTAGTCAGTCCGTATTTCTTCATTTACATCGAAGACAAAGTTTGACACTGCCATATGTAAACATTGCTGTTTGTTACACGATGGCATCACGTCAGAAAGTTGATTACATCCAGCGACAATATATCATCAAGTTGCACAAGAATAACTTCACTATTAGAGAAATTTCTGTGAAGGTAAACCGTTCGAAAAGTGTTGTGGACAGAATAGTGAAGTCGTACGATGAAATCAGCTGCATTGGTGCCCCTAAAAACGACGGGAAGCCCATAAAACGTCTGTTAGAGAGGACAGAGTCATTCAGCGTACGTCATTGAAGGATCGGTTTAAGTCCTCAGCTGTAATAAGTAGGGAAATGAATGGCACAACATGTATAAGCGTCTCACGTTAGACCGTTTCTCGGCGTCTTCAAGAAATAGGGTTATTTGTAAGACGCCCACGGAAGAAACCGCTTGTGAGGGCCAAGAACAAGGAAAAGAGATTAGAGTTTGCAAACAAGCATCTTAACTGGTGCCATGAAAATTAGGCTAGAGTGTTTTCAGTGATGGTAGCAAGTTCAATTTGTTTGGTAATGATGGTAACAACTTTGCTAGAAGACGTGAAAGTGAGAAATTAGGGGTAAAGTGCGCTAAGAAGACTGTGAAGTTTGGCGGCGGGAGCGTGATGGTTTTCGGTATGTTCTCTAGTCATGGGACATCACTTCTCGTTCGTTTTCAAACCCGTGTGAATGCTCAGGTGTATAAAAATTTGTTGGAAGGTATTGTCGTGCCTAATATTGTAAACTCAAGTGTTCCCAGCCCTATCATCATGCAAGACAATGTCCCCTGCCACAAGGCAAAGGAAGTCATGAGTTACCTTGAGCAGCAAGATCTCGAAGTTTTAGATTGGCCATCACAAAGTCCTGACCTAAATCTAATCGAGAATCTTTGGAAAACACTGGGGTGAAAGTTATGGCAAGAAACCCTATCAATACGGAAGATCTTTGTATGAAACTTCAAGAGGAATGGGCGAAAATTATCGTTGAAGATTGTCAGAGTCTCATTCGGTCATGTAGTCAACGATGTGCAGCTATAATCGAAAGCAAGGGACTTTTTACCAAATATTGATTGTTCACCACCTTGTTGCTAAATATTTTTAGCAAAATATTGAGTTAAATGCATTTTTTCATTTTTGTCCCTTAGTTTTAGACGTTATAAATTTCAAGAGAAAAACTTTTCGTTCATAACTTTTTTATTATCATTTATATATGTGACATTTCTCAAATTTTAACACAATAATCAACATCTTACTGGCTAATAGTGCGCAAAAGAAGAAGTTCCTGGCATGGTTATAGAAAGTTATGCCTTTTTGAAAATTTGTCCTTTAGTTTTGGACGGTACTGTACATATAATAACTACCCTCATGCTTTTGTATAGGCCTTTATATACATCATAAAGCAAGCTGTGTGGGGTAAAGATGGGAGAAAAGTGAAAGCGCAACACTACTAGGAATGAATAGAATAGCAAGCGGATAGCAGGTAAAAGTGTTGTGTGAGATGCTACAAGACTGTAAATTATTGAGCAAGCGAGCAGAATGTTCGAACTACATTCGAGAAATCACTTGAAAAAGAAATCATAGTCAAACGACAAGCTTAGGAAAAACTATACATGTACAACTTCGGCCATAATATATTATTTACCTACAGAAGTTACAGGAAGGTGTAATGCTGAGTCCGCAGTAAATCGACCTTGCACAACTCTTGCAATATTCAGCAGCGACTTTGACGTTGCCTGGCATTCTCTTGGTAAGTAAAATTGAAATTTTGAGGCTTGACTTCTCCGAAATTTCAGACAGGGGCGTTGGTTTCACCACTTCGGATGGTATTGCAGCTGTTTGGGGCAGTCCGACTATGTTGTGTCGGCTGAAAACTCTATTTTAGGAAACAAGATTGAATTTTTGCAAGTCTCCAGGGTACTCGATTAAATTTTAAAGCCTGAAGCTCGATTCTGCGTGTCGAAGCTAACGTATATGTCTAAAGTCAAGTCAAGTCTCGAAAGTTCATTTTCGCCGATCACTGGGTGAACCCTTATTTTTACCCTCATTTTGATTGACAGCTACACTACTCTGACTGCATTAACAAATACTAGCAGTTAGGCAACTGCTCAACCGGAACGAATGCCCAGCGTTACCTGCATGGTATTGACGTGATGCAGAACCAACCATGTCGTCAATACTCTTCGACAAGGAGAATTATAGAGCGATCAATGGCACAGTCTCAGTATAGTCTGGACATTAGTGCGCTCATCACCAGCTCGTGTATTATTCATCCAAATTACTGAGTGCATAAATCAGGTCAGATTTTTCATGCTTCATGGCTTCAATAATCTTCCTGCGTGTGGGGGGCGCTAATGACCAAAGTGTGTACATGACCTCCAGCTTCATACTGAAAACGCCGTGCTACTGAAGTACAGCCATGGACAAAATTATAAGGCACCCAGGAAGTTTGTTTTATATTTTATCTGAATAGATTTTGCATGTGTAGGTGATGTCCGACTATTGTATCGTTTCAGAATTACATTCTGAATAACAAAGTTGGATAAGTTTTTATCGATATTTATATTTAAACTAGTTAATTCAGTCGCGGCAGTAAATCGCTTGTTAAAAGTCTGCGCAAATTCACATTTTATACCTATTCATTTATCGAACTGGAATTGTTTATTGCTCTGCTATTTAACATATCTGTTTAAAAAGTAATGTCACCAAAAACGAAACTTTCTAAAAAAGAAAGTGCTCAAATTCTTGAATTGTTCGAAAATTGTCATTTTCAAAATGAAATAGCTAATAAAATTGAAATGCTGAAGGAATGGTGCCCAGGTGCTTTCAAATTGTATGGGGAGACCAATTGATTCAAAAACCTTTCCGAAACAAGGCTGCAAAAGGTGTTCGACATCAAGGCAGGACAGACTGATGAAGAGTGTATCACTGGCTCACAAGAGAGAATACGTCTTCAAATGTCAATGCTGAGTTTAAGGAAGCTTCTGGAAGAGAAATCTCTGCGCGTGCTGCAAGACGAAATCTTGTTAAATTTGGTGTTAAGGATGCAAAGTTAGAAACAAAGCCAATGCTGCCCGGTACCAACTGGGAGAAAGAACTTTTATAAACAAAAGTATATGAACATCGGACTGGTGATGATAAGGCTAAAATGAATTAAACAAGTGAAAGCAACTTTAAAGTGAGTCTTTTGATGTTTCTCTAGACCTAAAGTGCACTGACACTTTATGCATTTTTTTCTTTTATAAATTTGCAGATTTGGTTAAACGAACCTTACACTAATATTTTTCACCAAATTTCTGGCACACCTGGCACTCACTGTTTACGCTCGTCGAAGAGTTGGAGAAATTTTTCACCATTGTACAAAGCGTTGTACCTACGGAGAAATTTGTTGGAGGCAGCGTTATGGTTTAAGGCTGCATGATGTCCTCAGGGACTGTAATGCTGTTCACATGGGAGAGAAAAATACATCCAGCAACGTACACCAGCATGTTAAATAGAGTGTACAGCCACTCATTGGAGAAAATATTCAATAATAATATACCTGAAGGTGTTATCTTCCACAAGGCACAGCACTACGTCACACATCATGAGTTCCGAGGATTGGCTTGAGAGTGAGCATGTGAGGTGATGGATTGGCCCCATCAGTCCCGACTTAAATCCCATCGAGTATCTGTGGTCACACTTAGGGAAAAGTATTAGGATGCATAAATCATCTTCAAATAAACAGTAGTAAGATGTCAAACTTCATAGAGAATGGCTCAAAATGTTGCAGCTACTTATGATAGTTTAGTCTCTACCATGTCAAAACGCATAAAAGCTGTGATAAAATCCGAAGGACGCTTTAATAAGTATTAGAAGCTATCATACGTAATACTATAGCTAAGTGGATTCTGTAGTATTTTCAATAAAGTAAGTTTAGATCAATTTTCTCCTTTTTTAGGGTGCCTCATAATTTTGTCTAGGGCTGTGTGTACGCTTCATTGTGAAAGGGTTGTCGTACTAATGTTGCTGCAGTTGCTGACTTTTTGGAAGATCTAATGAAGAATTATTTTTTTCCGAAATATAGCTTCTTAAATTTACGTAAAAGGCTTGATTGACGACTCGTTGCTAGTTGTTTATCTTTTGTATTTTTGGAATCACAGTGACAGTTGTAGACACACAAGATGACTCAGTTACTATTCATTACAGGGTGATAAATGGTCATGGCAAATGAGACCATGACAGCGCTAATGCACTCTACTAAGTGTATAAAAATAGAGGCCAGCGAAACAAGCTGGATGGCGACTGCCTGTTGGCCCTCCAACCTCAAAACTAACTAATTTCGTTCCAACGGGTTGAACCCTCGACAGGTCGGGTTCAAACCCCTCAACCCGCATCGTCCAATGCAAACATTTCTATCATAGAAACATCCCCTCCTACGTATGCTTATTCGTCACTGCTCTGATGAAGTGATCGAGAACTTCCTCTTAGAACTTCCTACGGGGGTGTAGAGGACCCTCATTGGTGGCTTCCCTTGTTGAGGAGGCCCCTCCTTAAGCTGTCACGTGATCCTAACCAAGCAAAATAAGTAAAATTGTAGACTCCTTGCAAAAATATCGGTTACCAGCTGCTTTCCACGCATAATTGACTCGCGAACGCGAAACTCAAACTTGGTTCACGTTTATCTTTCCCTCCAGCAACCCATTAATTTTACCGACCACAGGTTGTCACAGACATGGACCTGCATGACCCTTTTTCGAACCTGACACGCTCGCAGCTGCCCTCTGCTTCGGACCTCTCGTCAATCACTGCACTATCCCTAGGCTGATTTGAGGGTTCCACAATTTGTAAAAGATATGGGCATTCTTATTTCGCTTGGCGAGCAATTATTTGAGATTGAATTGCTTTTAGTAAGGAACCCGTCCAATTACTTTGTTTTGATGCGCAAATTATTGAATGACTTATCACTAGGTATATGGGCATCACGATATTAACTTCCAATGCTTTGCTAGCAATATACCGATACTGATTGCAGCTTTCTGACCACCACTAAAAAAACATGAGTCTTGTTAGGAGGGTCGTAATTATCAGGATTTGCGGCAAGAATTCTTATGATTATGACAGGGTCAAATCCCAAGAGAATATAAACTACTACTGCTACAAGTACTATGCTACTAACTACAACTACAGACATTGCTGCTATCGCATCATTAGCGTGAAGCCAATCGAATCAATTCAATCCATGGCCCATCGGCCCCCGTCACGGGTTTGTCCCACCCTTGGGGTCCCACACCTGGCAGCTCCGTGGGTGCCTTGCCATATTGGGGCGCGACATCTCCCGCCCGCACGTCGGACACACGGCCACCCGCCCCTGCCCGGCGGCACTATCGTCTCTCACGACGATTTTGCGTTCACGTAAGCTTTCCTGCGCGCGCCACCACTAAAATAAACACTACCTAGGCAAACCTAAACTAGCTAACCTAACCTACCCTAACCTAACCTAACCTCCTTATCTAACCTAACTTAACCCAACCTAGCCCAATCTAACCTTTCTAACCTTACCTAACCTTTCTAACCTTACCTAACGTTATCTAACGTTACCTAACGTTACCTAACCATACCTACCTAAACTAACTCAAATTAATCAGCGATACAGCGAGCAGCGCGGCGCACCAACTTGAACGCCGCTCACGTGCACACGATCTGCGTACACAAACACGCACACATCTCCGTCGTGAGAGACGATAGCGCTGCCCGGCGCAACCTCATCTCGCTCACCATTCACTGCATCATTCACTCCTCCACACGTTCGAACTTGTCTAGCATAGCTACCCCTCGCCATCTACACCCCACACCTTTCACACTGCCTCCTATACCCCTCACCTCTCCCCCCCGCACACGTAAGCTCATGATTCACTCTCGCTCCCTCAGTCTCCACACTCATACCACATTCAATCAACACTCTCTTTGGGGCGGCTCGGCGCACCCTCTTTTGATGCAGCACAAGCCTCCCATTCGATTTACACCTCTTACCACACCCTTCATACCTACATACAAAGTCAATCACTCCACTCACATTCCTCTTAAGTGCTCTCTCATTTGCATCCGATTCATACTCATTACCGCGCTGTCGTTCCCATACATCCAAATGTTCCATCCGCACCCTCACCATCTTCTTCCAGCCGCTTCTATCACTACACAAGCGCTCCACATCTGTCCAGTCCATCCCACTCTCTCGTAGAAGCCTTTTCCAATACAACACCACCTTCCTCTTCCGTCCAGCCATTTTCTCGCTCCCTTCCAACCCTTCACACCATCCAAATACCGTTGCTTTCGTAGTCGTGTCATGCTCCATTCGCACCACATGACCCACCCGCTCAAGCACTCTCTTCTCAATCTTCCATCTCACACTCTTCACATGTAATCTGCTCCTCACGTCTCTCTCGCGTCGGACGCAGCGGCTCACCATTTCTGTTGCTCCACACACCTATAACATTTGTCCATTCACTTTTGCAGCTTTTCCACATCTCTTTTGTACCACACTCGCGCTTGACAGTCACACAGTACACTACTCTCTACACATGCTGCAACCACTGTCGCCTGCCACCTCTTAGACATCCTCGAACCTTCCAACCTTCACTCTCCACCACAGACCATTTACTCTTTTAATCCTATTTCTCACATCTGCATCCACCCAACTCCTTAGCACTCTCACATTCGCTCCCTCATCCGATCCAAATTCCAAAACTTTTTATCCTCATTATTCCTCTCTTCCCAGTTATTCATCACTTCTTTCACCGCATTCACAGCCCCCCCCCCTTCAATCTCCCCACTCATCCCACAATCGTTGTGTCATCTGCAAAGAGAGCCGAAGACACCCTCACACATTTCACTTCCGATCCCCTCTTTTCCCATACCTTGACTCCTGGGAACAACCCCCGCAAGAACCCATCTCCACGCCACCCCGACGTCCCCCGCTCTGCTACAACGCTCCTCTTCACCCTGCCGCATCACCGCTTGATGATAGATATTGAACAGGATCGGAGACGTCGAGCACCCCTCACGCAACACTCTCTCAGGCATCCACGATTCTCTCAGACCTTCCTTTCCACGCACCTTGTACTCTGTCGATTCATGCAAGTCTATCACACTCTCCAGACACTTCCCCTTCATACCGTACCTCTCGAGCAGCGCCCACACAGCAGGTTTACTGACTCGAGGGTACGCTTTCCGCAAATCAAGCAACCGCGCCACCGGCCATTCATTCTTACTTACATCTTCATTTACTCCATTCACTCGTCTCTTACAATCCTCCATATCCACCTCCGTTTTAGCCATTACTTGCACCACATCCGCCGTCGATCTACCCTTCCTAAAACTCGCTTGATTCTCATCCAGTACCCTCATCCACTGGAATAGTTAGGAGCAATCATCCTCTTCTTACACTGTGACTTCACGAGTGACTGTTTCATTGGATGGCCGTGTGTGAAGCACGAGACCTATTTCGTGACGCTACGGTGCTTATTTAACTGGCTTTGCCTTTAATGGCAGCCAGGGTGCATCTGTACAAGTACAGTATGTTAGGGACCTCGTGCACTGTTCCCCCATTTATTTGTTGCGATACCAGCAGAGAACAACATTATTTAATTATTGAACATAGATTACTCGATACATGCCTCGCGAAGTTCGACTAAGCATGCTGTTATACATGCAAAAAATTTCAATTTTTCAGCCCGGCAATTATAAAATTTTATAAAACATAGTACTTCCTACTAAATGTTGACAGTTGACGTGCTACTGAGCTGCTGAACCAATTGTCGATGGACTGTTATACTTAGAATTAAAAGAATGCCCCAAGTGGTGTTTTTAGCAGAACATTGACATGCAAAGTAGGACGAAGACAAATGGTATGCTCGAAATAATAAGGTTTTTATTGCATTTTCAAACGAAGTCGACTTTCTCCGAACATTCTTAAAAAATAATGGCTACCCACACCACCTCCTGGACCACTACTGCAAATTATTCCTGGAGAACTGCTCGATCCCGGCATTAACAATCCCTCAGTTCGTTAATTGGACTTCTTCCACTCACTTCCGTACTACAACGAAACCTCCGTCAGTGCAGTAAACTCTTTCAAAGCGTTCCTCTCTGAGGCGTACCCACATATAAACTTCAAATTCTCCTATAAAAACACATTTACCATGGGGTCCAACTTCAAATTTAAAGATAAACCTCCCCACACCACTACAGTCCAGTGTTATCTACCTTTACCAGTGCCAGGCCTGCAGTGCCTCTTATATCGGTAGCACTGGACAACGCTTCAAAGCCCGCATCAACCAACATTTAGGTGTATCCAGTCGAACCGGCTTACCACTTCCGAAACCCTCACATTCAGCCCCTCGCCTGCATGCCGAGCAAAACAACCATCCCATCAGCAGGAACAACTTTTCAATCGTAGACTCTTCCAGCCCAATCGAACTCACAACATTAGAGTCAATCCACATCCATAATACAAAACCTNCGTCCATACCTAGCCTCACAACTGCTGACTGTACAGGAGCTGACATCCGGCCCCTCTACGTAGCTCTGCTCATTCGCATTTCAGACCTCCCCAAAACCACCCATGCTCCCTTCCCCGATTTATAAATAAATAAATTTTGTATTTATATAGGTAATAGGTATTTTAGACTTTCTGATGATGGGATCATTTATCCCGAAACGTTAAAGAAGTTTAATTCTGTCGACTCAATACTATTAAACATTTGAGATATGTTCTGCTCAACATTTTGACCAAGATTAGTCATACACACGAACAGACAAACCGATCATCATTAAATTTAATTTTCTTTTGTCTTTTAACATTTCTAACAATTTCATCATATTTCATAAAGATTCGTTCATAACTTTTTGGGTAATGTTACTGACGAATATTTTGACAAATATCTGTTAAGCAAACGGATCAACAGATCACTACAAAAATTTGGTCATTTGCGGCTCTTAATATTTTTAACAATCTATATATTAATACGCTAGTACCTACCTACCTACCTACCTACGTACCTACCTTTTGTGTCACGCTCTTCATCATTAAAAGATAGAAGGAAATTCGAGCTTTATTCAGT
>LQNS02278170.1:30446446-30476574 GCA_001587735.2 Parhyale hawaiensis
AACTTTGCTACATTAAAGACTAATTACAATGGAAAGTCTGATGAACTCAATGTAAAACATAATTGAAAGTTAATGCATGGTAGTTAGGAGATCTAATTAACATCAATCAAATTGTAATAGGTAAAAAAACCATTAATCACCCGTGACACCAACCGCGAGGGTAACCGAGGGAAGGGCGGGGTTGGGGGAGCGCGCGAGGGTAGTGCCGGGCGGGCGAGGGTAGCGCGGGGGCGCGCGAGGGGAACCTACCCTCAAAAAGTACGGACTCGTCGCATTACACACTACTGTGAGTAAAAATGAAATGAATAAAGAACACACTTTCTTAAAATTAGGTACACATATCTACGTAGCAATATTCAAGCACAAACATGCAAAGTTAGGTGGGGGAAGCTATCAGAGGAGGAACTGCAGTTTGATCATTATTTAAAGACGGTCTTTCACTAAAAATGTACAGGCTTTCTAAAAGGCGGAGATCGTGGTTTGTATATGCCCTACCTAAAACTGAAAAGTTCGACATTTTAAAACGATGATTTTCTTGGGTACAGTGATTTCTAATAGAAGAATGTGTTGGTGCTGTACTTGGTCTACCGGTTCGATAAGAGATGCCTGCATGTTATCTACGTCTGACAAACTGTTGGAGAGAAAAACTTCCAACATATGAGCGCTGACAGCGGTCACACTTATACACCTTGGTTTTTTACCTTGGTTCTTTCATTTATCCATGGAATATGGTCGGGCAAGCGCGCGCTGTATGAGTGATTTATGTTCAGAACGAGGTCGCCCGTGACACCCCCAAAACGCGCATAGAGACCGTGCAGCACCCGAGCCTAACCGATGTCCCGCTCAAAAAGGCAACCTGCGGCGGCCATCTGTGGGCGAAACACCACTGTAGTTCCACCGAAAATTTTAAATTGGGATGAGCCACTGGTACATTATTGCATTGGACTACAGTACAGCTAGGAGGATAAAGAAATGAAATAAATGGGACAGTTTTTATTCTTCACTTTCATGAGCTTCAGAATTCTTGTCGATGACATCTTTTGGTCTCGCACTCAAGTCCGGCAGTTTGTGAGATGTCTAGTACGAGTACATCCTCTTCATTGATGTGTTTTTCAGCTTGCATTAACAGTAATATATGAGATTTCCTTGTAGCACAACCAAGCACTAAAAAAGCACACTTTCAAGTTGGCTTGTAGCCAGGGTTACAGAACTGGACTTGGCACATTACAAATGCTATGAGTTGCAGTTAAAAATTATTAAAAACAAGAGTTGGTGACAATTGCTCAGTCAAATGAGTTAAGGTAGGAGATTTTTGGGCCAAAAACATATGAAGTCAGAAACTGGTAAAGGTTCAGAGTCAGACTTAGTCCATCTACTCCGTAACCCTGGTTGTCGAGTATAGAAAATCTGAATCAGACTCTTGCAACGAGTTAAATGCTTGTTAATATACAAGCAAACACTTTGACACATTTGTACATTGTTTAAGTTGGCTAATAAGAGCTACTGTACATATATCATCAATGTACATATTCATGCGCATTTAGAGATACATTGGTGAATTCAGTGAAAGAGGAGTTAATAAACAAGTACATATACAACTGCACTGCCGATCTAATTAAATGCAACGAACTTAGAAACGTTTTTAAAACAAAAACTTGCCAATGCTAGTTATATTTCGGACAGTGACACAGTGGTAAATTACTAACATTATACAATCACATATCTGTATAAATTTTTTGCATAAATTGAACGATTAGTAGATTGTACTAATCAGTAACAAAAAATAGGAACAGTCATAAATCAACTTTAGTATTGATTCTGTAGCTTTTGTAGCTCTTTAGGTGGCTTACTTTGTGAAAGGTGCAATGTCTCGTCAGAGTCCTTTATGATTTTTTGAGAGTACTCGACTGAATTTGCAATTACGAAGAGACTGGACAAACGGAAAGGTCACTGGAAAACCGTATGGTTTTCGTAGGTGCTTGGGAACTTGTGATGCTCTGCTTCACATTTCTCATGTGTTGCAGTTGGCACTTGACAAGTGTCCTGAGATAAGGTTGGTCCAGTATGATTTCAGTGCTGCGTTCGATCGCATGAATCACCTTGGGTTGCTCCATACACTAAGATTAATGGGAGTTGGTGGTTCAAATTCCGTGGTTATTAGTCAGTTTTTGTCTGGCAGACGCCAATATGTAGTTGTTGATGAGAAGGTTAGTGAGGTTTTGGATGAGGTATCTGGTGTCACACAGGGCAGTGTTCTTGGCCCTTCATCGTTCATCGTATATACAGCGGACTCGTTTGATCTTGTTCATAATTTAGTTGTTGGTTTTGCTGATGATGTTCCATTTCTGGCGGTTTGCGAGCATCCTAGTAATAGGTTGGATATTTCTTAAACCATTCAGCGTGATTTGGAAGTGATTGATTCCTGGTGTTCTAAGTGGGGGAGAGGCTAAAGACTAAGGCAAGACTAAGACCATTATTGTTTCTAGTTCACGTACAGTGAGACCTAGTTTCCCTGCACTTATACTGGGTGGTGTGTCACTGCCTGTGGTTAATGACTTGGTAATCTTGGGTGTCAACTTCGATCAAAACTGGACGTTTGAGCCCCAGATTCGTTCGGTTGCTTCACGAGCATCGCAGAAAATCGGTGTTATGCGATGTGCTTGGAGAGTGTTTGGTTCGGCAGTGCTGAGATGTCGCTGCTTTAATTGCTATGTCTTCCCCCTTCTCGAAAACTGCTCCATAGTCTGGAGTTCTACTACTGATTTTCACTCGCGAACGAAATGAAAGAGGTGATAAAGTTTTCGTTGAAGATTTAAGTATATATATATATTTGTAAGCATATATCTTCATCTGTCCACCCAAAAAGTGGTCGAATGAGTTGAGCAGTGTGCATAATTTTTTGGAGGGAGTTGGGAGGGTTGCTCTAGATGTGACCCAGGCCAAAAAACTAGACCTAGCTGGCCATTAAAATTGACGGCGTTGGATTTTCCTCCACCGGGGCATCGTCTCCTCCACCGGCAGTTCGTCTCACGCCACAAGGAACCCCATTTTTCCTATATTATTATTAAGAGATCTGAACGGGGCGGTCAGCGTGGCTCTAGCGTTGTTGGACACAGCATCCATATGAGAAACTAGGATTAGGTGGCCATCAAAAACGACTTAGTTGAATTTGCCCCCAAAGCCGGTGATGGTCTTACGCCACGAGGCGTTCTAGTTGGCATCTGAGTTTGCTTGACAGAGTGGTTCGTCGAAGTGCGTTCATGCTGGATGGTGTTGTGCCTTGTGATCTGATGCATCGTCGCAGAGTTTGTGGAGTCTGCCTTCTCTATAAAATATATAATTGCCCTAGTCATCCACTGACGGTTTTTCTTCCGGAGATGTTTGCTAGAGCGCGGTATACTCGACGTACTCGTGACATTCATGAGTTTGTCCTGGAACAGGTACGATGCCGTACAAGCCAGTATTCTCGTTCCTTTTCTTCATATGTGGATGTTTTGAATAGTCTTGGCTCTGTCTTTGATGGTGCGGGTATCAACAGATTTAAGCAATCTGTAAACAGAATTATGCTGTGATCTAAAATCCTATCTTTATTTTTTCTCTTGCTGGACTGATTGCGTGGGGGGTTGCCTGGTTCTCACGCAACCAGTTCTTGGCTCTGTCGTTGATGGTGCGGGTATCGACAGATTTAAGCAATCTGTAAACAGAATTATGCTGTGATCTAAAATCCTATCTTTCTTTTTTTCTCCTGCTGGACTGGTTGCGTGGGGGGGTTGCCTGGTTCTCACTGGTTGCCTCCGTTCTCACGTCACCAGTCTGGTGTATCATAATAATAATAATGAAACTATAACCACTGCAGGATTGTTCAAATTTTAGAATGTGCTGTAGGGTGCTGTCGAACGGGAAGTTCCAACCATGTCCAAGGCGCTAGATACTAGCATCATTGTTGATATGAATGATTCAAGCGTTAACACACTCCGCCATTCGCAGATTCAGATTATGCAAAGACTGCTGTTTATTATTGAAGATGTAACAAATCCCCACGGCATTATTGAACAAGCACCATGTTTAACAGCATGAGCGACGGTTAAACAAGCTACCTCAACTTCAGGATCGTGATAAGAGCGGACTCCACCAGCCGTAGGTCAGACATGTAGTGGAGAACTGGTTTCGCAATCAGCAACTGAAATGACTCCAGTCCCAACTGCACCATTTCTAGCTGAAACCTCACCCTACCCTTCCCCACCAGAAATGTAAGATTTGTTATGTAAGGATAATGATATAGATATTGATATTTTAAAAAATTTATTTGCAAACACATTTACCGTAGATGTTCGCTTCAGATGGATGACTCTTATGTTACAATCTGTATCCTTCACTAACCTGTCTCAGCTTGGTTTACAGCCCCAAATTAAAGGGAATCAATCCTCGTTACCGCTTAACCCTCCCATCTGTCGTCTACAGCACTTAACCCTTTATTTTCTACTATTCTATTCTTCCGAGTTGATGGTACTTGCATCTGGAAATCGCATATTAACCCTGCAACGCACCGATGGACTAGTATCGTTCATCTTCTCACGTCGCACACAATTTTTTCTATTCAAACCTAGAGAAAACGACAAGAGGAAGCACTCAGCTATTTTCTCATATTTTTATACAATATGTATTTTGCATTCAGTTTTTTTATCATGTTGAAACTTCTCTCAGCTTGGTGTAACATCCACTACCCACCCAAAGTTTCTATGCATTTATCAAGCGGAAAACTAACAGGATATACGCTTATAATTTTCTTTAATTCTTCACGCAAGTTTGATTTTCTCACTATGTTTTTCGAGATTTAGACTCACTCATATTAGATTTTCGGATTTCCTACAGTTTGGATTTCCCGTTAATTTTCGACTTTGTTCCGAGCCCATCATTGGTTTCGGTTTGTATACACTTATTTTCTATACATTCATCGAGCAGAAAAGATCATAGGGCTACTTACATAGGGCTACTTGACTTTCTTTCTGATTTTATCTCCCAAACATTCCCATCCACTGCAAATCTGCTACTGTGTGGCGATCTTAATATAAACCTATTCAATCCTTTTCATTTAAGCAGCATTGACAACTTTATCCAAATGATGTCTTGTCTTAATTTCTGTCCGTTAACTAGAAGACCAACAAGAATGGCTTATTTTACTGGCATTACAAAATTTTTATTAATTGATCATATATGGGTTAATTTTAATACGAATGATGCCATAACAGGAGTGATTGACTACGCTGTAGCTGACCGTTTGTTACCCTATAATATTTTACCATTGTCTGTCCAGCGCTGGAATATCATAACTGCTACTTACCGTAATCTAGATGAACATTGTAGAAATAGATTTATTCGTGCTATTAGCGAGTTGGACTTCGATTTTAATCTTGACGACCCATCATATGCTATGTGTGCGTTTATTACTTTAATTATGGTCTTGCTTTTCTTACTTAGCGTACATATGAAACCCATAGTTTCCATCATTAGGTCAAAATTTCCCTTACAAGGGTGTCATGTTCTAACGTGATAGACATTTTTTGTCTAAACAAGTCGAAAATTTTGATTATATAGTATACTCTGGCAGTCTATTCGAAAATTTAGGTAAAGGTATTCTCGCTCCACTCTCTGGGACATGATAAAACACCAAACAATCCAAAACATACCAAACACCTTGTGATTTTGAGACATGATTGTATCGTGAACCTTGATGGGTTAGAACAGATATGCAGCTGTTTCATCAGATTTAGTGTTGGTGGATATATCTTATAGCTGTACATTGTATAAATTTTTGCCACCCAAGAACATACCCACTGTTATGTGGAAAAACTATCAAGTGCCTATATTCCATTGACTAGATATATTTGGAAACACACTATCTCCTAAAAAACTAAGGACTGAACTGGATGAAAGAATTTGTTGTGAAACGATTATTTTAGCATGATGTTGCTATCTTCTCTCAAAAAAGAAAAGTAACTCTATACTTAAAAACTATTAATCTATTCGTTTTTGGGTAGAAGAAAAGGTACAAATTATATGAAAGAATACATTTCTAACGTACTGTTGTATGCTTCATATGTTATGATACTGAATATGACTATATTTATGGTGTTTCCCTATCAAATGCATTCACAGTGGAAAATCATGACTTGCCGTGCGTTAGAAAAAACTGAAGAGAAAATATATTGGTAGTGAGTTTTGAACTTGCTATCTCACTCCTTTAACCTCGGTTCCACAACCAACACCTTAGTGCACGCGGCAGTGGGACCTACATTGACCCTTAAGCTAATGGTAGATAATATTCGTACATCCCATCTAAAATAAAAATTATACGTCGTGTAGGTGATTTTCCAAACTAGCAGTGTTTCCTCATTTGTCTGCTTGGTGATAGAATATATCCTAGCAAAATACTGCGTGGGCGTGATGGTAAGAGAATAGCTACAATGCGACGAGTTGGTAATTTTATATGTGTAAGGTAGGTGAACCTAAACTGGTTAGTTCGGGTGTCGATTGAAGTATGTTTCCCTGTTACACGCCTGAAGTCTAAGACAATACAATGAAGGATGAGTTCTGTTAGCGATGGTTGAATAATTTGGTGTGTTGTGGTTTGATGCTACCGTGGAAAGTAAGACTGATGCGTTATTCTCCCAATACGTAGAACCATAGAGTTTTTGCATGGTCTCAGTATATGGTTGATATAAACGAGACTGTAGTCTATTTCTTTGTTGATATATGAATTTTCATATACCAAAAATTGAGCGAATGAAATAAGGTTATAATAAATTCGTTACAAAAATAGTACACATCCAAAGTATTGCTGGAGTGGAGTTGATGGGATTCAGTTTATAGAAATGTTAGGGGTGTAGTGAGGTATCGCATTTAATACTTCCTGTAAATTATTGATTCTACGGTAAAGATTAATAATAATAGGAGATATTGGCGTCGGAGATAGTAGTAAGATGTGTACCAATTCAGAGTTTATAACATTAGTATCTGATATCCGCATGTTGCTGGTTAGGTATCCTATAGCATATTTAGGATTACCTGCAGACGCTTGTCGATTGAGATGTACATAAGATTGATTTGGGAGTTGAAGTTGGTACGGGCTTACCATCTTAAAAGATGAATAGAAACTAATGAAGTAGATACGAATGTTCATCAAGAACTGAGTTGAGTGAAATGATACTATTTTTGTAAGATTTTATCGTAATTTTTCAGCAAACTAAAAATGCAAGTGCTAATAACTTCACGATTCCCTCATAGAATAGTATGTTCCCAATTAAAGTATCGAGCAAATGATATGTTTACAAATTGGAATGGTTAACGCTACCGTTTAAATGAACGGTATCGACTCAGAAGAACCCGAAAGTAGAGATAATATTGTCCAGGGTACTTGAGACTTGTCACCTATGAAACTCTGTCTGGGTGACGGAGGTAAATTTGCAGATAGTCTATTGAAAGAAAAAATTAACTAGGGATTTGATTCGAGGAAACAAAACCAAAATGCATCATTCAAAGAATTAAATATGTATGGTAAATGAATTTTGTTATTATACAGAGATATTTTTGTAATACAACTCACAGACAATTCAAAAGAAAATGATTAGCGTTATGCGTATGTGTATGCTTTAAACAACATGGCAAACAGGAAACAAATAAAAACTTACTGAAAATGTGAAGCATTTTTGTTTCTTCTTTAACGGGGATTATGCCGAAAATTACAGAAGAAATATTAGTCACTGAACGCACAAGATAAGAAAAAACTGTTGTTGTGGTGTGAGTGAATCCCTGCTTCGAGGCTAGTTCCTAGGGATAGCGTGGTTTAGCGTCTCTGAAGAGGCAACACCCTGAGAATGCGCGAGCTGCGAGTGTGACCATTCGTGTGTGAGGTTATTGCTTAAGGCAATGAGTTGTTGAGTTTCCGGAGGTTATGCTGTGTACGATCATCTTGTAGAGTTCGAGAGGTAAGGGAGCATCTTGAGATGCGCGAGCTGTGGGTGTAACTTCCGTGTGTGATAGAGTTATCGCATGAGGTTGTACCGATCGTGCCGCGAGCTTTTGAGTTGCCGTAGGTTATGCTGTGTGCTGTGATCTTGGAGAGTTCACAAAAGATAGACCTGGCGGGTCTGCGACGGGGACCTCTGCCGAGAGGGAGAGTGTAATGAGGGCCAATGCCGGCCAGCTGTGAGATTCCGCACGCTGAGTGTAGGTGTGTGTGTGTGTGGCCACCTGGTGAGAGGACATGCCAGCTGGAAAAGAAAAGAATTGTTAAAACTGTTGTATATTATTTACATACGGTTGGTATAGAGTGAGGATTACATACGAAAATTTTCACCTAATAATGGAAACTGTGAGTTTCATATATACATATGTAAGAAAAGCAAGTTATTGTAAGTATCCGTATGATCGTTTTCTTGCCTGGATGTATTGAAAATGAAACGCGGAGAGTACATCATGAACGAATTTAGCTGATATTTCGACATAAGTAAATTTGTAGCTTAAATATACGTTCTATGGGAAAAGATGTGGATATAACTAAGTGCATCCTCACATCGTTTTCTTACCTGAATAAAAAGAAAATAAGTGGAGTCGGGAAGGACATAAGGAGATATTAAAGATGAAGAAAATGGTATAGACCTTGTAGATCTAGACTTCCAAAAGACTTTTGATAAAATCCCCCATCATCGGCTAATGAAAAATTTGGAAGCCCATGGCATCCAGGGTGGCTATTTACATTGGATCAAGGCATATATAGCTTACGGGTCGGCAGTAGCGAGTGAAGCTTGAAGGAGAGTCGAGCGACAGGACATATGTTTCATCAGGGGTTCCATAAGGTAGCGTGCTTGGCCCACTTCTGTTCTCAATTATATCAAAGTTCTCGATCTTAACATCAGTAGTAAAATCAGTAAATTTACGAATAATACAAAACTATGTCATCCTACAACAAAAAAAGCCGAGCTTCAACAAGACCTTGACCACCTCATGCAATGGAGCACAACGTGGTAGATGAACTTTAACGTCGACAAATGCTCAGTAATGCACGTAGCACTGGTGAACTCTTCCACCCCATTGAAAAGGAATGGGACGGAATTGACTACTGTCACCCAACAACGTAACTTACGAATCACTTTTACAAACAAACTACAACACAGTCAGCAAGTAACAAAAGTGTGAAAATGGCGAGCAGAGTACTCGGATTCATCACATGAAACTTCGAATACAAGTCTAAGGACATCATCGTTCCCTTGTGCAAGGCATTAGTGAGACCACACTTAGAATTTGCTGTTCAATTCTGGTCGCCACATCTCTGTAAAGATATCGATAACATGGAAAGAGTCCAACGCAGAGCAACGAAATTGATACCTCATCTGAGAAAGAAGTCGTGTGAGCGTCGCCTAAAAGAACTGAGGCTGATCTCTCTCGAGCAAAGACGACTCATGGGGCAACTAATATAAACATTCAAGTACTTGAATGGCTTCAACGACGTACCTATAACGGAACTCTTTGAAAGAGACCTTAATAATCGCTTGCGAAACAACAGTCAAAAACATAAAGCTCGTTTAAAAATCGTTTTGACATACATTGGGAGAGACATCTTCCACAGCTAAGAACTCATCCTCCACGAGTCGCAAGCACTTAATGGCCAAAGCTTCCAGGGCATTTTAAGCTGACTTCTTTTCACTTCCGCTCCATCTATATATTTAAGCTCCGCATATCAGCGGCTATCGATCATGCCTGCGTGCATTCATGACCATCTCTTTGGCGGAAATTTTTCTCCACTTTTTATTTTTTCTTTCTTTTTTTTTCTCTTTCGTCTTCCATTATTTCTCCTCTCGTTTCCCCAGTCCTCTACATCCTACTAACATAATGGCAATAGCTCATAGAGGGCCGGGGTGTAAGCTCCGGTGTCTCTTTGGGAATGGGCCTCTTGGTTCGGCTACTGCCGCCTATCTAATCTAATCTAATATAGGAAGCTGATGGATAAATTAATACGTTTCATAAGATGGAAATAACTAACACCCAATCGTTTTCTTTGCGTTTGGTGCATAGAAAATAAGTGAGAGTCAGAGGAGGTTCTATTGATGCGTGTAATATTTCAATAAAATAAAGAAATTTGTAGGTTAAATACATACAATACATAAGAAGGTGGAAATAACTAAGTATGTCATAATAGTTTCCTGTTTGATGAGTGCATAAAAAATATTGAGTAGAGTGAGGGTCTCATACAAGCCTCAGGGAAACTTTGAGATGATGCTGAAACCTGTGGGGTAAATATATACCTTAAGTAAGAATATGAGAAAATAACTATTACCTATTCGTTTTCCTTGAAGTGAATGCATAGAAAATAGCATATGAAGCTGAGTGGAATTTCAACGTAATGGAATCTGTAGGTTTAATATACACGTCATATAGAGTGGGAGTGGGAAAATAGATGGGAAAAAATTGGAAAAACATAATGTGAAAATCAAATGTGGGTGGAGAAATAAAAAATATAAGAGTTTATCCTGATAGCTTTCTGTTTGGTAAGTGCATAGAAACTGGGTGGGTGGTGGATGTCACGCTATGCTGAGAGAAGTTTCAATAAGATAAAAAACACTGTATGCTCAATATATACTCCATAAAATTAGAGAAACTAGCTGAGTGGTTTTTCTTGTCGTTTTCTTTGGGGATGAATAGGAAAATTTGTGTGCGACGTGAGGAGATGAACGATACTAGTCCATCGGTGCGTTGCAGGGTTAATATGCGATTTCCAGATGCAAATACAGTCAACATGAAAAAAAAATAGTAGAAAAATAAAGGGTTAAGTGCTGTAAACGACAGATGGGAGGGTTAAGCGGTAACGAGGATTGATTCCATTTAACTTGAGGCTATAAACGAAGCTGAGATAAGTTAGTGAAGAAGAGTCTTCCATCTTAATCGAACATCTAGTGTAAATATGTATACAAATAAATTTTCTAAATATCAATATCTATTTCATTATCCTTACATAACACGACTTACATTTTTTGGTGGGGAAGGGTAGGGTGAGGTTTCAGCTAGAAATGGTGCAGTTGGGACTGGAGTCATTTCAGTTGCTGATTGCGAAACCAGTACTCCAGTTCTCAAAATGCCTGACCTACGGCTGGTGGAGTCCGCTCTTATCATGATCCTGAAGTTGAGGTAGCTGATTTGATACGTCTTGTAGGCTTATAGGTGAGACGACTACCTTACCAAAATCGATAATGGAAATTCCCTTGGACTAATTGTAGCATGGTCATCTTATTCGATCAACCTAAAAAATTGATGAACGCCTTAACATCTCACTGGTTAAGGTCCTAAACACCGCCCAGGTTGGGACATCCAAACAAGTGCACATGATATAAGAAAATATTAAAAAATATCCAACTGGTAAAAACACGTATATATCTCATAATAACACAAGCAGTGAAATTGATATGAGCATTGAAATTCTAAAACCGGTAAATCCGTCACTCAAGGTCAACCGGTCTGCTATCCTCCCGAGGTCGAGGTCCTGAAAGCCTGCCGGGAAACAGCGCCCGAGAAACGCCGCCCGGGGGGACCGAGCAGGAGTAGGGGACCTTCCGGTCCCCTACGCTTCTTCTTACACTACTGTCAGGCCTTGGGATAAGTTTTTTCAGTCACTGTTAAGATCAATTCGAAATCAACTCTACTCTGCTATTTCGGGCAGGCCATTCGTCTTCCTCCTACCTTGTATTGTCAAATGAAGTTGACTTTCTCCGAACATTTTAAAAAATAACGGATATCCGTAAAACTTCCTGGACCTCTACGGCAAATTGTTCCTAGACAAACTGTTCGATCCCAGGATTAGTAAATCCTTGATGCGTATATTAGACTCTTTTCGATTCATTCCGTACAACAATGCCTCTGTTACTGCGGTAAACGCTTTAAAAATTTTCTTCTCTGAATCCTATGCAGATATTAACTTCAAATTTTCATACAGAAAGACATTTACCATAGAGTTCTACTTTAAATTTAAAGACAAACCTCCCACACCACTTTTCTCTAGTGTTATCTACCGTTTCCAGTGCCAATGCCATGCCTCGTAAATCGGTAGCACTGGACAAGATTTCAAAGCCCGTATTAACCAACATTTAGATGTATCTAGTCGAACCAGTTTACCACTCGCAAAACCCTCACATTCTGCTACCCGCCAGCATGCTGAGCAAAATAACCACCCCTGCAGCAGGAATGACTTCTCCATCGTAGACTCTTCTAATCCAATCGAGCTCACTACATTTGAGTCCCTCTACATACAAAGAACAAGACCCAGCCTTAACATTATGATCTCGGCTGTTCCGCTTCACACAGTCCATAATTAGTCCCACATCCGCTAACATGTACAGAAGCTGACATCCGCCCTCCACGTAGCTTTGTTCATTCACTTTTTAAACTTCCACCCGACAACATCTATGCTCCTCTCACGGCATTAGAAATAAAGAAAGTTTTTATTTATAGGTTTAGGTTACAATTTGATTATCTGATGATGGGAGGTTTTTTCTGAAAAGTTAAATCTTCATTACTAGTCAACATTATATTTATTATTTCGTTACTTATACACTACAACGGCCAACTCAAATTGTCACAATAGATGACTGATCTCTTTCACAATCCATCTGGGCAGCACACTCCATCCTTCCCTCAGCTGACATGCAGAAATAAATCTATTTATTTTAGCCTACAGTGAAGCATCACTGAATTTAATTAAATTCCCCTCTGCGAATTCTGTCTACGGTATGATACACCTTCGATACCTTAGTTAGCTATTGAAATTTTTGCCTCCAAATGAAAAATGCTTGTCAGAGGAAAAGTGAAAAGTAAAAAATAGTTCTACATCTACTGCATTGCGGAAAAGCTCCTCTCCTGTGCTTCGTTGATCATCCACTGAATTTGTACATCGTGAATTGAGAGCGAATAGCATAGCTCCCATGAATTGAGAAAGAAACAAAAATCAAACTCCATGGCAGAGCTAAGACAAGCAATAAATATTTTCAATATTTGAGATTTCAAGTTGGCTGAGCAAGAAGCGCATTCACTTGTAAAGATAATGACTTCTTTCCGACTCTAGACACCTCCTGCAACGTGTGCTAATTTTCCCCTATCGAACTCCATCAAAAGGCAACACAATACAAAATCTGCAACCTGGCCTTTTTTTCACCTATTTCGTTGAAAACGTGACATGAAAGATACTAATACATAATATATAACGATATTAATATAATGATATAAATATAGAAACACAAGACGGTGTTCATTATATTGTTTTGAATGTTTTGCTTGTGTTTTCTATCTCTGACTTTACATTTCGCTATCAGTTAAGTATGGATTTATAAACCTATTGAGACGAGGCAACCTCGAAAAGTTTTGCTCTGCACCACAATATTTTAGATGATGATGCACACAATGTCATATTCTCTTCTTTGCGCATAATTTAAGGTCTAATAAAACTGCTTAAAATTTGTTATCGTACGCAGGCAATATCATATTCACTGAAAAAAATGGAATATTTAGGGCTTAACTCAACGATATCAATGCGTAAATATATCTTAGTTCTTGTTGTCAGTTTTTTTCTCTTCTACATCTTCCTCAGCACCTCCATCTCGACTGCGATAAGGTAAGAACCTCGAGGCTAAGAGAAACTACGCTGTGAAGATCTCGCGCCCACTACCAACCCTCATTTTCGAATGTTGCAATATAAAATGACATGGATGTTAATATTTAGAGCAATATATGTTATAAGGATAAACTAGGGCTAACCCTCAAACAATGTATAATTAATTAAATATGTGAATCATTCTACCCTATATACATATATATGATATATGACATAAGAGAGACAAAATATTAGACTTAAAATGCTCTGCTGTGCAGGTACGATATTTATGTACTCTTAACTTTTGGAAGCGCTTGCGAAAAGTCATGGAATTAATAACTGACTGTTTTGTTTACTATTTAGGCTGGAAGTTATGTACCTGCATCGACCAATAACTTTCAGTCCTGCTAAAAAAAATAGTAAACAATGGCGGCAGTCAGCAGACTTCTGGTCTGCATTTGCTCTCGCACCTTGGCCGCTAGTACCAGTTTAACTGCGGGTGGTGCGTAGCGGGGAGTGTGCGTTGCGCAAAGCACTGGTTGTACGGCGCAACAAGCAACTGTTTACCGTTATGTAGAGTATCTATGATGCTCACCAAGAGATAACCAAGTCTCCCTTACTTAGTACATTGGAGCGATAAAGCTGAGCCCAATCGAACGTTTCAAGAGACTAATATGATGAGCTGAGAAGCGGACTTGGCTAAGCGCCACGGCAGACATTTTACGTTTTATTATACCAGTGTGTAGCTGAAACTCTCGACTGTCAGCTGGAAACCGAGCCAAATTAAAAAAAAAAACATTTCAATGCCGAAAACTTCGTTCCCGCACGATAATTACAACGAACAGCGTCACTCAGCCACTCGCTCAAGCGCCCCACACACCTAGTCAGAAGCACTGTTGCATTAAACAGCCAATGAGGAACCTCCTCGTATACCCGATAGGCTGCTAATAGCGTTGTCTTGCGCTAATCGATTGCCTCTGGGGGAAACGTTTGAACCAAAATGTAAATGCTTGTAAGGGCGAAAATTCAATTAATGTACGTGGTCCAACGCGGTGCGTCGCATAGATATACTGTAGACTCAACGCTGGAAGCACAGCTGGCCATCCACCACCGCGACTCAACAGCAGCGATTTTGGGTGAGGCAGCCAATGACGGGCTGCCTAACGTACTGTGTAGGCTGGTCCTAGCCAATCATAGCGCGGCTTCCGAAAACGCCGCCAGTTTCTGTACACAAGGAACTGTGTTAGGCATACATATTGCCTCTACAGCTCGCTTGGTATTGTACATTCTTTTGGCTAGATAAGAAAAACACCTTGAAAGTGTTTATGGCTACAGAGATATGATGCTTTGAAATTCGGGAATCTCTTCGCTTTTATTCCTGTCTTTATTTGCGGCGCACAGCCAAGTCTTTTTCTCGGTACCTCATTCCCAATGCTTATACTGACAGTCAGCTGACTGAACGGCTGCGTATATAATAATGTATCGTTCGTTAATCCTGAATCTGTTCACCAAATTTCAACTTGAATAGCCTGCCTGCTTCATTTTCATTTAACGATGTCATGGGCGCTGGTTGCGGCCATTTCCGGAGAGGTTGGTCATGAGTACGATGATCGCGCTCGCCCTGCCAGAGCTACGTCACATATTTCGTGGTAATGACAGAAGAAAAGAAGTCTCTGCCATTGCTGGTACTTAATACAGCGGGGCAGAAAATATTCAAATTCATGTGGCAATTACTTCAAGTCAAAACAAATTTATTCCCAGAGTATAGAGATCTTAGGCGTGTTCGATTGAGCCTCTGAGGCTTGAATTGTCTGGGACTTGAGACATTTGCTCTAGCTTCGACCAGTAGGATTGAAGTTCAGGCGTTGACTCTTGGTCAGATCATATTGAGACTTCCAAAAATTCAGTCTAGCTTAGTAAAATACAGCTTTTAGTCGGCTTAAGGGGGGCATCCTGTTTTTTTAACACTTTTTTATTTGCAGACCGATTATTTTAAAATTTTTACAGAACGTGTATTTTCGAAAAAGAAACGTATTTTGCTCCCACACATTTTTTTATTTAGGCCTTAATTTTGAGATAATACTGAATCTATAATATTAATAGCGTTGTTCCTTCGTGTGTTACGCTCTTCAATAATAGATAGAAGGATATTAGAGCGAATAGTTTTACAGCTCAGCAGCTGTCATCGGTCAAATAGCTAGGAAGAAAGTCGGTAAAATCTTCAAATAATGTGAATCAGGCAGCATTATGAAGCTGACGTATCTCTGATATGGCGAGGATCACCAATCGGAAACAGGGCAACGCTGTTCTGTGCCAGCGCGTTGTACTCCGTATCATTGTCTGAGGTTACCGTGGGAATCCCGCCAAAACAGTGCAATCTCTGAGCAAATACAATGACAGCTAGAGAACAGAAGATGACCCTGCTGCGAGTGAAGAAATTGACCGAATCTGGTTTATTTTATTAAACAGCTATCACATAGAACAAAGCAGAAAAATGATGGGCTATTGATCAGTATCCACGGGTCCCGAAATAGTGAGAAAAATCGAATACGCCGACAAAAAAAAATTGTATTGCGTAAGATTAGGGAGGGGCTAAATTACCTGTAAGCTGTGGGAAGCAGAACTTAGAAAAGGTGTGCGAATGCATTGGAGAACAATGCATGAAGTACCGTCATGTTTTTGCCTTTATCAAGACTCTTTGCTGGCAGAATAAATTCGTGATTAATTTTAGTGGTGAAATAAAAATACTAGGAAATGTTAGGCGAGATGAAAGGTAGACGGACTGCGTAACGAAAGACAGGAATAAGCGACGGACGTAACTTCAGACGGGTTGGATTAAGTTAGAAGCACTACCTCAGGTTAAACTATGGCAAGTGAAAACATTTACCACCCGTAGAATACCCACGGGTCCGTAGAGAACATATACCTCCATAGGAGAACAGCTATCCTCCATAAGGGGTTAACTACCCCTTGGAAGGACAACTACCCATGGGGAAGACAACTACTCCAAGGAGGACAACTACCCCTGTGAAGTTAACTACCCCCTGGTGGACAACTACCTACTGGGAGGGCTTCTACCGATTTGCACTAATAAACACGATAAAATTAGAAGCGCAACTCATTACATTGAATCCAGAAACAAGCATACTGGTACTAGGAATTTTTTCCAAACACTTGAAATAAAGTTAGTAAACCGCGAATTTTTTCACGAGTCCAGGTAGTATATATAATATATATATAAATTGTAGAAATCAATGAGAAGCTGTTGAAGTTTTGTTACCCACGACGCGCGTTTCGCTGTTAACGTCAGTTCAACAGGTAGGAGTCTCAAGAGGCCTACTATAGTTTTTCAACTACTGGATGCTCTCGTCAATAGTTAATAATTGCAACTTCAACAAGAAACTTTTATCTTCCAGCCACTGCGACTTCTACTTGAGGATGCATCGCTAGTCTCTTAACATTGCTTTGTATGTTCGAGTACTTCTTCAGAAATCGGGAAAATTGAATTATCTTCATCTGCAGTCTGCGCTTCTAACTTATGTTTTGGATTGCTGTGTAATGTGTCTTCGCCCATTGTAGGATTGATGGCTACTGGTTATGAAGTCTACCATACTGATGTGCCAACCTTAACGTGCCCTTTGAAAGAACGTACACTTCCGAGCTCGGGTGCATCTGTATTAGTGATGGGGCGAATATTCAGATCTGCAGACATCCGTACATTCTTTGCACATCCGCATCTGCAGCCGCGATTCAACTAACTATCATACATCCGCATCCGCGAGTCTTCATTTAGGAACATCCGCATCTGCAGTAAATGAGGTGCGGATGTACAGTCTTATCACTGTACAGGGTACACTAAGCTCATCCACAGTGCTTACAGCTACAGACTTTCATTTGGAAATTTAACTAAAATTTGTGCAAGCGCTGCCCCTGTCAACAGAGCACCATCTCAAGTTTTTTTTTCCTCAGTTTAGTGCAAAGCTGCCAACACTTGGTTTTTAAACCAAGATCTTTGTTTTTTAGCTTGTTTTATAGTTTTTAAACAACTTCTTAAATTCATGTTTTTTGGCTATTTCTGGGAAAATACCAGAAACATATACCGTAATTACTTACGAAGACTGAACAAATTTCACAACTTATTTATGTTGCAATAGATTAAAACCGTGTAAAGCAAATGGTCTGTTATACGCTATACAAATGTTTAGCTGTGTTAGTCCACTCTAGTCCATATTTTACCTAAGAAACTATCATACGTCAGTAGTATATAAGGTAGCGAAATGCCCCTTTTTGAGGGTAACCTACCCTCGCGGCTACCCTCTCGCGCGAGCTTCCGGTTTGTAACGGCCAATGCACTACCGGTTTAGCGGGGGTCAGGGGGGGGCACTATCCGGAAGTGGGCGGGGCCTGGGAAACCGGAAGGGGCGGCGCGATGACCCGCCGGCGCGAGGGGAACCTACCCTCAAAAACGGCGATCTCGTCGCCTTACCCACTACTTACGTCTTTTTTTGCATCAGAACTCACCGCCAGTGGTAGCAGCGCCAGCCAGACATCGAAATCCGACAGGTGACGCGATACGGTTGCGGTCAGACGTAATGCAAAAAGACAGAGGTGCTGAAGTATTCAGATCGAGCTGTCAATTGCCCATATCACGGTACTTTTTCAATTTTTTAGCATTAAATGTCCATTGAGAAATATAACTGCCTGTCTCGAAACGAGAGGGTCGACAGACCTCGTATACTCGTCACGTCATAATTCTGTTTCGTTAGCATCGCTGCCTGGCCAAGCAACTCGTGACAAAAATAAGCATCATGTATCACACGGAAGCTCAAAATAGACCTGTTGAAAGATCTGGTGAGCGGAGATCCAGCTGGACGCTATAAAGGGAGACTAAATGAAACGAAAAGTGATGAGCAAGTTGCCGTCTATCAAGATATTGACGCTGAATAAATGCATGAGGTAGGAGTTCGTCCAGATTTGTAAGTTAATTAGTCATTCCATTAAAGACTGGGTAGTGTATAATTAAGTATTTAATGGACAGACATTTTATTAAAGATCTTGTTTTTTCTTCATATCGTACTCTTTTTTAATACGCTATCTTGGTTTTTCGCCAAATGCAGAGTGCAGGCAGTAGCACTGGCGACTGTCGAGGCAATATGTTGCCCCGTGTAATAAGCTAATAGCGCCTTTAGTCAGCTGTGTGTGACGGGGCGGCTAAACTCGTTGAACGGTACAATTTTTTCAATAGAGGTGAACTATTTCGATTCAAACTTTGAATTAACCTAGTTAATATTTATGACATCCGCATCTGCATCCGCGGATTTTCAGATGGGAGCATTGGCAATCGCATCTGCATCCGCGGATGTTGAGTTGGTAACATTTGCAATCACAAAATGCAATCCGCTAACAGATCCGCATCTGCAGATGTCCAAAAAATTTTACATCCGACCCATCACTAATCTGTACGTCTGCATTCCGTGCAGTAATTGGTATCGACTCAGCGGACAGCATTTCAAAATTGAAGAAAACATTTGCTAGATTGCAACTGACATTTAAACCTTTCGAAAACTCAGTATCATAGCTACACCTTCCTAGGGTAACCTGCCAAAATTTCGCAAGATCTTAACGAATTAAATTTGGTCAACTCTAAGCCTCCCACCTGATGAGCTGAGGCTTACAGCGAAACGCGCGTCGTGCGTAGCAAAATTTCAACTGCTTCTCATTGATTTATGCCATTTCAAGAAAATAATATATATATATTTGAAATTCAAAAGAACAGAACTCAGTGAGTTTTAATACTAGATAAAATAAATAGTGACAGTTTTGGCATCCTTGGAACATTCCTAACAAAACCATACAGCTGGATTTTTTATTTTCTTTTTCGTTTTCTTCTGATATGCTATTTTTTATAGCTAACTGAAATATAGTAAGAAAAGCAAAATTTTCGGTTTTGTGCTGTGATAAAAAACTATGAGGGCAAAATGGAAAATTTCGATCTATAATTTTGTTGGAAATGTTTCAAGGATTCCAAAACTGTCTATGTTTTTTTTTCTAGCTTGAAAACTCATTGGCTTCAATTCATTTTATGTAAAAAAAAAAACAAATTTTATACGATAGGCATAAACTTGAAGTATAAATATATATTTATATATTCCCCACAGTCTCAAAAACTAAGGCCTAAATAAAAAAGTTGGGGCAGCAAAATATGTTTCTTTTTCAAAAATACACACACTGTCCAAGTTTCAGAACAATCGGTCCACAAATAAAAAAAGTTATCACATATTTATTTCCAATTTGACTCCCCTGCCCCCTCCTCTTTGGGCCCGTTTTGGAGGTTATAGTGACTGTAACCCCATAATAATTTGGGACACACTTTCCCACTACCTGGGGATCGTTTTTCAGCAAGAAAAAAAATTGATAATTTTGACCAAAATCGCCAAGATGCTCCCCCTTTAAGCTACTAAAATTGCTTCTAGCACTTGCAACACGATTAAAAACAATAGAGCCAAAGCTTCGGTCTGATGTTTCAGAGAAGTCAAGCCTCGGCGCCTAATGGAATGTGCCATAAAGAAATTTTATCTTTTGTCCTCGCAACGAAATGTCGGGACCGAAACGTTTGGCTAAAATAATTAGATATTCTGCAAGTGCAGATTATTAGTGAATAATGTGAACTTCAAGAAAGTAACGCTAGCAATAGTAAATTCAATTTTGCGGCGCACATAAACTGGTAAATCCACATGTACTTGTCCGTGATGCAGATAGACGCTCGCTATATGCCATAGGTTCCAGTAGATTTAACGGCCGTGGTTAACTATACAGACTGTCTGAGCTGTGGAATGAAGAGACGGAAGGCACATTATGGCAACTTACCCTCTCCTCGGTGTTCTCGCTGCTCTTTAGGTCAGTGCCCTCGCAGTGGCCTTAGTATGTCAGAAACGCTGGCACTATAAGCATGAGCATTGAAGCCTCATCTCCCTGGCAAGGAAGCAAACCTTAGGTCTTGAGGCCGTAATCCTGGTTCTCTGTCCAAGCTACCACTGCGACCTTGTTGGAACATGAATTTGCTGCATGGAATCTGAGTAATAATTCCCGATTGCCAGATGAGTAGAAATCATTCATATCGCAGCAGCAGACCCTAAAATTAGATTACCAATGCCCACAATAGTGCTGTTACAGAAAATAGATAATAATAATAATAATGATAAATGTTGCAGACCAACGACATTTACATCGGACTTACGATGATCGATTCAGTACTCAGTTTTACTGAAATGCACAGACCCCATTCGAACAAACAATGCGCAGGCATACGAAGTTTTTCGAGATTATACCTTAAGACCATGTCAGTAGTCCTTCAAATGTCACTTCGGTACAGTGATTTCTTTACTTTTTTTGGTATTGCCGCGCAGTATCAAAGTGCAGGTTAGCATAAGGTTGCCTCTTGTGCATTCTGTACCTGAGTAAACCCAAGATATTTACGAAACCTTGTCAAGGACTACTATACTTTTTAATAATTTGTATGAAAGGGATTAGTTTAGAGCTAAAGAAAAAATTGCATATCATTGTTTAAAAGTACATCTAAATATCGCCAGAATTTCATCAACATTTTTCTCTAATAAATAATCTAGCAGGACTGAAACTTGAGAATGTAGCAAATGTAAATATCTAGGAATTATTTTGAAATAGGCTGTCATTCTCGTACCTACCGTTGCAGAAAACTGCCTATCAGAAATGAAGAAATGACAGCTCCAGCACCTGCGCCCCAGCAATCTGCGAATAGAAGTCTAGGTGAGTTGTGTCTAAATTAACTCTCTGTAATTTCTTCTGCCAATGAGGTTGTGTTTTTGTCACGTTAGTCTGTCTGTCTCTTTGTCTATCACCAAGTTCACTCAGAGAGTTATGGACAGAAGTTTACGAAATTTACAGACATTGTTAGGCATGTGAAGAGGAACAGATGACTAGCTTTTCGTGAAGATTCGTTCAACAGTTTGTTTGTTTGCCTCTTTTTTTCTTAGTGCTATAACTCAAAAAGTTATGGCCGGATTTTTATGAAATTTATACGAGTTCTTACGCATATCACGAGGAATAAATGACCAAAAATTTTTGTTGATCTGGTCATCCGTTTGTCTCTCTGTTTGATCTTATGTTTGCCAGCAATATCACTCAAAAGTTATGAACGGATCTTCATATGAAATTTGCAGAAATTGTTAGAAATGTTGAGACATCAATGATTAAATTCAGGTGATGTTCGGTTTGTCCGTTGGTGTGTTTGACTGATATGTGTCAATTTAAATTTTTCGTTAACGCTGCTCTGCTGGGCGAAGATATGCGCTCTCAGAGTGCCCAAATTGTTGATGTAAATTTGACAGCCGTGGAACAATGCAACATTTATTTCTCTGCCGTCAAAAATGAAGGAAAAGAATTTGTGAGGATGCTTCTGTCATTATATCATATGCGTTCCTTATTTTCTTACCCCACTGCTGCCCACTCCTGTTGAGAGGCGCAATTGAAGGGCTACTATCTACGAGAAGGACTAAAACTCCTTAGCTTACGTTCAGTGACAAGCATATAATAAAATTATTCAGTTTCAGATAACAATCAAGCATCACTCAAGTATAATTTTCGGCTCGGTATCACAAACACGTCATGATATTAACCATTAAAAAAATTTTTGCATCCTAGCAAAAAGCTCTTGCGCCAAAGGAAGAAATCAAATTGAAGAAGTAATGCCTGAAAGGAAATCCACCAATTCTGCCTGTCTACGGTACACTACATTTACATTTTTTTACATTTTATTCCATTGATTTCCGCGTCACCTCAAAGCAGTTGATGTTTGGATGTTGGAACTGCGCAAATCAGAATGGATCAGAGTTCTGAGATGAACTACAGATATATTCATAGGTCAAGTTTCAGCAGGGACAGATCAAGAAGTGCATTCAACCATTAAGTTCCTATAATGCTGCCATCATTTACAAGCTGGTTTAATTTTCGTCAGTTGGTTTTTAACAACGAAGCGCGACAGGATGGCCACAGTTTCCAACTTGGCCTACTATTTGTCAGTATTCCTTCAAGAGTGACAGAACATATATATGTATATATATAAATCACAACAATATAATAAACACCGTTTTGTGTTTATATGTTTACTACAGGGCCCAGACGTCAAAAATTACGGCAAAAAAAATTATAATTAGTGTTTCTTATTCCTGCTTGCTGATTAGGTTTAGCTGTATGGTAGGTCTCATACATGCAGGCGTGATGTTCCATTAAAGAAATGTATGTTGTACCGCCATGAATTTTGCGAAAGCAAAGTTTCCCTTCTGCAAGATTGGGCCCGAATGTAACTTTGAAGTTGGTTATATGTTGAGCAACACTAAGAAAATATAGTTCGATCAAAAGAATGCAGGGGAAATGCTCAGGGCTTACCCTAACCTGGATACCAACCGATAGTTGAACTTCAAGCGTTGAAATTTGGCTGCAATGAAAGCTGAATATAATTTGGCGTCTGTTCAGCGTAAAGTTGTAATTGCCACGTAAATATTCAGCTAATGAAAGCATAAACTAAATGGATTACGTACAAAAGAAATAGAAACTCCAACCAAGACTGAGCCTCTCTCACTGCTACAAAGAAATTTAGCTAAAAAAAAAAAAATACGCGATATAGCTGATGCCCGACAGGATTTAAAAATCTATCGAAGATACCGCCTTTCATCTACCACGCTCACTACAAAGCGATACAAAATGAAGGAAATGCAGTATTTCCACTTTTAACAATATATTTTAGAAGCTATATTTGTCGTCGTAAAAACACTAAGGGCTAAAAGTTTATGGTATCTGAACTGGTTTTTTGTTTTTTTCAGTAGATTAATTTTCTCCTGTCTAAATCCTTAACATCGTGACGGAGAGAAGGACCAACCAAAAAAGCAAGCGAGCAAAAAAGCGTAGAGCGACAACAACTATGCATTATTATGTAGCGGATATATTTGTATCTTCCATGTAACGCTCTTAATGAATTAGATAAGCTAAATATAGGCCAGTTTGCAGATTTTGCAACGTTGTTGGATTTTGATTGAGATTGAAAAGTGAAACATAGACCAAGTTGCAGAAGATGGCCTAAGTAGAAATGCTTATTCATTTAATTGAGTGCACTTCTTGCTCAGCTAACTCTAAAACCAAAACAGTGAAGATACTTACAGGTTCTCTTAGCGCTGTCAAGGAGTCTGATTTTGTTACTTTTCCCACAAACCAACTATATTTGTTCTCAGTTCACAACGTAGAAATTGAGTAGATGATCAATGAAGACCAAGAGAAGTGATTTTTCAAGGTGAAGTGGACGTGGCAATTGTGGTTCCGGCTTGCTTTCTTCCTCTGACGATGCAGTTATCGCATGAGTGCAAAAATTTTTAATGTACTGAAGTTGCATCATGGAGTAAATAGGATACAGTGTGGGGAATTTAATTAAAGTCTGATGCTTCACTGCTTACAAATATAAATTAATTTTTTAAACATGTCATTATGGAAAAGAAGAAGAGCGCTGTTCATATAAATTGAAACAGAGCACTCATCTCTTACGATAGTCTGAGTTGGTCGTTGTAGCGTATCCTTCAGAAGCGAAAGTATGATCGATGAAGAAGGGTCATCACGAATTCCTCTCCGTGACTTTTGACAACGCAGGTACTCTAGTAAACAGATGAATGCACAATCGTCTTTATTATGTTCAAGATGGGAAAGGGCGGGGTCGTCTAGCACAGGGATAAATCAAGCCTCCTCCCTTAGACCAATAAAACAGTTAGACAATGCGATGGTGCCATCTACTGATGACGTAAAGGGAGGGAGAAGCGAGGGAAATGCCGAAGAAATTATTAAATGCAACAGCCTGATTATCACGGTAATGAAGGCATAAGTTAGCGATCATAGGTAATCATAATGTCGATGCCACACGTGATCCAAAAGAACGAGTATTCGAGTTTTGCGCGCGAAATAGACGTCTAAAAACATGCACACTCCTGCTAGGATGGAGTATGAAAAATATATCCACGAACCACCACCTTGCGCCACGAGTGACGCCCAGAGACATCTTTCGGAGGGTAGGGCGTTTAGTTCGCTATCGGAGCCGCAATGGATTTCTTATCTATATTATGACTAGAGGGCCCAGCCGTCAGAAATGGTAAAGTCATTAAGAGACACCGGCACCCCGCACTGCTCTGCATGAGCTCTAACGGAAGAGTGAGCGGGGCTGGCGAGAATGTTGCCCGTTCTACAACTCCTCCCCAAATGCTCACTGGCCCTCGTGTGCAGCGTACGATAGGTTGACCCTATGTAAAAAAATACACACTGTGCACAACAAAATTTATACACGAGGGAGCTTTGCATGCTGAGAGGAAGTCGATCTTTAAAACGGAAAAATGAACCTATCATGTAATTGTTAGTCATAGTGATTTTAAAAACTATATCAGTAAAATATTTCGATAACAATGTTAAAAGCTCTGTTTTCAAGGTGAATGACTGAAGTCCAAAATATTGCACTGAAAAGAAAAATTAACTTCTTGGGACCGTTATGGGTTGGCGGTCGTATGACTTGTTAAAAAATTTATTAATTTGCGACTCTATTAAATTTTGAGGATAGCCATTGTTCTTAAAAAATTAAAGAAAAAATATGAAAATAAGATGAACAAATATGGTAGTCAAGATGAAGTAAAGTAGAATTGGCATTGATTTTGAAACTGCTTGGGATAATACTGAAAAAACTGTTGCTAATTCCAGTAAATGTGTTTTTTTCTGTAAACTGATGTTTCGAAAGTATTATTGGAGCGCAAAACTTGAACGTCCAGGAAAGAGAGCTTGCCATTAACTTCACAGTCCATGGAGAATTTGATGTTGGGATGTTTACTGTTCAAATAGTAAAGAAATTTGGAGGCATGGGAGTGGTGATGGAACAGTAAAAACGAGTCATCTACGTATCGCTGATATAAAATTGGGCGGAAATCTCCAGGACAGTCTCGTAATCTATAACATTCGTGATGGCACATAAATACATTGACGAAGGTAGGACCTAATGCTAAGTCCATACCTAAACCATCCTTCTGCTTGTACAAATTGCCATTAAAATAAAAGAATGAATTTAAAACTGAGTGCTCAAGCAGTGTCTTGAAATATTGCCTACTTAAACCTATGACATTGGTTATCTGCCCTTGAAACAAACTATCCAAACAAATATTTACAGTCTCTATCAAAGGTATATTAGTAAAAAGGTTTTCTACGTTGAAAGAGGCCATAAAATACCTGTTGGCATTTGGGATAGAGCAAATACGATCAACAAATTTAAAAGAATTGTCTATTGTATATTCTTTAGTGGTAAAAGGGGTTAGAATCGATACAAGATACTTTGCAATACGGTAACTGGCCGTGTTGTAAGCGGCGAAAATTGGTCTAAAAGGCAAGTCAACAGAAAAATTGGGTTTGTGAATTTTGGGTAGTCCATACAAAATTCCACCATAAAAATTGATGGCGATGAATTTTATTCTCCATTCAAAAACAGGTAGAAGGAGTTGAGCTATGCCCATGATTTTTTGCAAGGAGCCTGGTGGGCTGTCGCCAATGTCACCCATGCAAAACAGAACTAAAAATAAGATTAGCTGGCCATAAAAATGACGACAATGAAATTTGCTCCCTATCCAAAAACAGGTAGGAGTTATGCTATCTTCATGATTTTTGCAGGGAGTCTGGTGGGCTGTCCTCGATGTGACCCGTGCCAGAAAACTAGGATTAGCTGGCCATAAAAATATGATGACGACGAAATTTGCTCCCACCGCGGGTGATGATCTTACGCCACCGAGGCCTTCTTGCTGTATATATGTATATATATTTTTCTGTCCACCTAAGAAGTGGTCGAAGGAGTTGAGCAATTTTCATTGTTTTTTGTAGTGAGTTTGGTGGGCTGACCTAGATGTGACCCATACCAAAAAAACTAATCGTAGCAGGCCATAAAAAATGAAAGTGTTGAATTTTCCTCCACCGGATTGAATTTGCCACCACCGCGGCAGATCGTCTCACGCCACAAGTCCTCTCATTTTTTCCTACTTTATTATAAAGAGATCTGCATGGGGCTGTCATCGTGGCTCTAGCCTTGTTGCACAGAGCATCCATGTGAGAAACTAGCATTAGCTGGCTATCAAAAATTACTTCGTTGAATTTGCACCCACCGCGGGTGATGGTCTTACGCCCCGAGGCATTCTAGTTTATTCCTGTGCTAGACGACCCCGCCCATTCTTATCTACAATATTATGAAGACAATTTATAAATTTGTATGTGTCATGTCATGCTCTTAACCAAATAGGCGAAGAATAGGCTAGGTTGCAAATTTTAAAATTAAGTTACGTTTTCCTGGGGATCGATTACCTGGCTGCAGAAGATGGCAAAAGTGAAAACCTTATCCCTTCATCCGAATGCATTTCTGCATTTCTTGCTTGAAACAGTTCTTGACATCGAAACTATGCAGAAATTTTCAGCTTCTCTTAGCACGGTTATGGAATCTGTTTCTTATCACTTTGTCCATACTTCGAAACAGATGTTTGTTTGCTTCATTGAAAACTGATAGGCGGAAAACAACATTGAAGTCCACTCAATACAGACACATACAGCTTCTCCAAGCACTCTTTTGCATCGTAATTCGTGCATTCTTCTGAGGTTTCTTTTATCCTAACTTCAGCTGCCTGAGTTTACGCTGATGCTCTTATTGACTGCAAATCATCGAAGCTAGTGGTAAGATGTTCTTCATTGGTTAGTAGACAGATAAAGAACACGAGGATATCTTGGCAGCAAATAATTTTCACCAGTTTAGGTTCTACTTTCAACAGAATAGCTTTCCATGCACGAGAGGAAAAAACTTCAACTATCCGAGTTATAGGACAACATCATCGCGTGTCCTGGATACAGAGCTCAGTATTTGTTAGCAGACAATATCGACTCCAGGCAAAAAAAAAAAATGCTTTTCAGCGTATCACTGAAAGAAAGTTTGAAGTTTCTCAGCCCTAGCATGCTTATAGGCTACGTTCCAGCATTATTCAAGCTGGCAGTAGCAGTGCATCCTACATAAAGGAGTTAATAAGAAAATTATGATCAATGATCAAGAACAAAGTGCTGGTATAATTATGAATGCGCGTCGTATGAGTTAATTACTGACTATTGTTTTTCCCTACAGCAGCGCCCACGAGCCAAGAGGCAGCACACAAAACTGACAATGAGAAAAATTCATCGATGAAGGTTGTCACGAATCTTCCCGAGCGCAAAGTGATTCTTTACTGGAATGACGTGAGTATTGTCTAACGCTCTATAACGTAGTAGTTTTTAAGTACATACCATGATGTAGCTGAAAATATAGGTGTTCATTTTTCCATTTTCTTTTTTTTTGTATGTGCTGTGTTTGGTGACAGTGAGGTTTTCCGCAAATGCTTTTATGCTTTTATACTGTCTGTGTTGGAGTATTGCTCACCGGTCTGGGCTTCAGCTGCTGACGCTCACTTTCGTCTGTTTCACTGACTTGTTCTTTCAGCCAGCAGGCTGATAATGGCGGATGATGATCTGGCGAAACTGTCCCACAGGAGAAGGGTTGCTGAACTCTGTATATTTTATAAGGTGTACAACAATGAAAGGCATTGTTTGCATTCTTCGGTCCCTGCCCTCAGGGTCTTTAGTAGAGAAACACGTGCTGCGGTCGGCGGGCACTCTTTCACGTCGGATTATGCTGGATGTTGAGCTAATCAGTTCGGTCAGTGCTTCGTGCCCTGGTCGGTTAAGGTCTGGAATTAATTGCCGGCATCAGCTTTCGGTCGTATTGGCCATCAGGAGTTTAAGTCGTCTATTAATGGCTTTTTGTTGGAATTCCTTTTGCAGCGTTTCGGGCTTCCCGGTGTTGCAAAGTGCTTCATAAGGGATGTATAAACTGTCTGTGGGAGCTCGAGGGTGAATTATTAATAATAAACTCCAACGCGAACTTAGACTGTGGCTGACCAGCTATATATGAGAGCTAACTAGGTGAGTGAGGAAATTTCCAAGCCCAATTCCACCTTTTCATCCTCTAAAATCCCCTTTGGACTGGGGAAAAGTTAATAAAGATCGGCACTCCGGTATCAGCTGAGAGTTCTCTGGTTCAGTGGCTCTCAACCCTTCTGTTGCCCATGCGACGCTTTCAGTTTGTGCTCATGCACATGAGGTACGCCATGAGGTACTGCATGAGGGACTGCATGAGGGACTGCATGAGGGACTGCATGAGGGACTGCATGAGGTACTGCATGAGGTACTGCATGAGGTACGGCATGCTGCGACTCGTGCCGTCTTGATTATTTTGGTTAGAGACTGTGGCCATCCTCTCACGATCAGTTGGAAAACCGTTAGGCAAAAATTACACCGGGCTACAGATGGTGGCAAAAAAGGATAGCCTCAAAATTGAATGTACTTCTTAAAAAGCAAAAAATGAAGACATCAGCAGTTTCTCTTACTAGTCTCATGGTGCAGATTTATACTTTCTTCCTGCAACAAAACTTTAGTTGCTTCGAGTCCACGAGGCGCCAATTGATAGTTGATCAACGAGAAAAAAGGCTGATTCACACCGACTACTTTCGTTGCCGTCACAGCCCGTACGGCGCTACTCTGACGACTGACAAAGGTAGAGCAAGCGGCGGCTACAGGTTGCATTTTTGACGCCGTCGACGCTAACGTGCGGTGAGCTCCATTTATAAACTGCACAAATCAATTGCGTTTGAAATGTAATTTGGGCATACAACAGTGTTGTTTGCTTATGTAACACTTCCTTGTTATCGGATGACGAAAACGTAGGGAAAATGTTCCTAATGTCTCACATTTTCATGAGAAAAGCACGTATGGCGCCATAGCCATGACGTCATAGCTTTTAGCTAAGTAACAATTTCACTAGTAGTGTACAACTATGAATCTGTTACTTACTACAATTTTGTATAAGAAATGGAATATTAGGACAGGCTGGCCTAACTGCATTTCTATTGACAAAAAGTGCTTAAATATGCAAATTCTCCTTGCTTTCAATCCAAATCTTAGTTGAAGAGCCTTAGCTCAATCATTTTATACAACAAACTTAACCTAAAATTTGTTCATGTGGCAAACGAAAGTGTTACGGCGTTTTGGGAATATATGTTTATGTCGATATACATATATATAATTAATTGATTGATATGTGACATCGTTATATATGCATATATATATATTAAGCAGGTTTCGTTGAACGAAAGATGACATTGCGTTTTAATTAGTTTTGTTTCCAACCTTTCCAAGTGTCGGAAGCTACGTTTTACTTCTTCAGAGCAAGTTCGCAAAGTAGTGACAGACAGCCATTTAGTTAAAATGGTTTTAATAAAAGCGGTCATGGCGACGTTTCGGGTGTACAACGCCCATAGTCATGCTAGGTTTAAAATGGCTCTGGTCTAGCAGCGCACACGGTTATATACCTGTTGTTTGAGTTGCCAAG
>LQNS02278170.1:30497701-30507939 GCA_001587735.2 Parhyale hawaiensis
GCTATTTTGTTTAAGTTTGTTGGAGTATTTTACTCAAAATGTTACTTCTGCCTGTCTATATAGAAGACCTAAGGATGCCAGCATGATAAAGGATCAATGAAGAAAAGAAGAAAATTAAGAAGCAAATAAGCGAAGAGCAGATTCCGCACCGGCTTAGAGGCATTAGGCAAACGTATAGGTTATGGCGTGAATTCTTCACGCACGGGTCCACTAGTAATAATAATAATAATAATGAGCTAGACTGCTGAAGCAAAGTGTCAGCAATCTCCAGTTGGGGATGCTGCAGCAAGAGGGTCCGAGACCGACTGACAATCATCGACTTGGCCTTACTGGCATTTAGCTTCATACTCCATGAAGAGCACCATGCACTAATGCGCGACAAATCCCTATTCAGAGACTGAGCGACAGCATCACGTACATTTTTAAATACATTTCGTATTACTTTATCTGTTTTTTTGCTGTGTGTTCTACCTTTAATGCTTTTCACGTTACTTCTAAATTTCTCGTATTTGTGTGTATACCCACAGCTCTTGTCATGTGTTAATGACTTGCAGTTACAATAGATAGGGTGCGTAATATGGCTTCACAAGTATTACTTTCCTCAGTTCTTACAATGCTTAACTGGTGGGCTTACAAACTGTTCCATAAAAAGAATGTAAAGCATAGATTAATTGCGCTGTTCAGCAAAGCTGTATTGACTATTTAAAGCAAAACAGCGCTCTGCCTAAAACAGCGCACATTTGCGAAGTGCTCTGAGCCTTAGGTGGCGGGATGCAACCCGGCGCTAGAGCGTAGAGTTAAACATCGCTTAACCGATCCACAATTGGGTCGTGAATTCCCTCCGATAATAACGCAGCAGACGGTGCTGTTACATCTATTTTAATGGACAGCATGTAACACTTCCTGTTAAAAACTTGAATTAATTCTGTGTCGTAAGCATCAGTACTCTTTTTGACAGGGCTCGATGGCATATCTTTAATTTTTTTTTTGCATAGGCTGAGAGCGCTTGTAAACGATGTTAATAATTTTTTGGATGTGGCACTGCATCTTGCGTTTTACATTTAGCGTTGTAACAACAAAACAGTGCAAATTGGTTTCACCCGCAAAATTAGAGCTTTATGCATTTAACTTTCTTCTACTACTCTTGAAATGCATTAAAACTCTATTAGGTGTAGTTAAATTGACTTTTTAGCGACAGTCGGGGAAATCGAATTTCTAATTACACTTGCAACACGGTTATGAATGGCAAAGCCGGAGCTCTCGTATGAAGCTTCGGATAGGTACAAAGTATGCGAAACATATTTGACTGTGGTACTGCAAATAGGCCGACATGTATTTGTCGGTTGTGCAGATATACATGCGCATTGCAGGGTAGGCCCCAGTTGACTGCGCGGCCCTTATCAATTATTGTAGAAGCTGTTACGACAGAGACGGAAGGGTTGAATGATTACTACGACCCTCAGACCATCCCCGTGTGTGCTTGGGACAGTGAACCCACACTGGGGCGTAAATGTCAGGTACGGTACATGGACGCAGCTTGCCGGGATTCACAAGAATCTGCTAATGCTAATGAAGTCAATCCCAGGACATAACTTAATCCAGAATCACAAAACAGAGTAAGACAGTCTTATGTCCGAATTATCCGAAACTCAAAACTAGGCGCTGGTTTCAAAAATTGAATAGAGGGACAAGTCGAGGCTTATTGGCTTAACAAAACACAACTAAGCTGTGGAAGTTGTATGCCACTTCATCCGGGCAGTGTATGTGTAGATCATTTCGGATCGAAAATAAAAAAAAGGGCTCATACTCTAATGAGGCTACGCACTTAATTTTCTCGAAATGATTTGTGCAGTGTAAAGAACGAGCGATGTATGCAGTTGATCGTGAAAATTAGAACTTTTTGTTTATACTGTAAATGTAAGGGTAGATTTAAGGTGTCATCGAGTGACTGACTCGTTAGAGTAGGATCAAAATAAATCCACAGGGCTTGACTTGCATAGAACATAAAATAGAAGTTCTGTTTTCATCATTCTGAATTGTGTTACAGGTGTAAGAAACTAATCAGTCTAGTTTAAAGTGCAATATGCGAGTGGAATCACTCTCTGTTCACTATATATTTTGTTCTGCCGGCCTGTATGTTGTCCTGCATACAATGTAGCTAATTTGCATATTATATTTTGCCAAACCAAAGAATTGATCGTTGAGTTCAGTCGAGCCGTTATAGGCTAAAGTGGTCCGGAACTTCAAGTACACGCGCTTTCACTAACCCTCTCTGAATCGCTTTACATGTGTTAGAACTACTCCATTTTACGGAGCTAGACAAACTTTTCGAAAGTCTCATTTAAAATCAGATAGAAGTTAATGCTTTGAAACTTGAGATAGAAAGTGTAAAAGACGCCAACGCCACCAAATCGACAGGATCTTTGCCTTAACTTCTGCGGAAAGCTAACAGTTACAATAACGTCAACGTGACCGCACATCCCAACTGGGAAGCCAACACGCACTACTGCAGGTATGTACTTTCTGATAAGGTCTCCAAAATATCTTGGGGAGGCCTAGCTTTCGGCCCCAGAGGCGTGGACGTATTCAATCGATCACATATCGTCAAGAGCTATGGTGCCAACGATGGAACCTCCTATATCATGCTTTGTGCCCCGGACAATCTCCACTATGGTTAGGGCCAATATAGCGCTGCAACAGCTCTGAACACCGAATGCTGCCTTTACAAGCGACACAAAAGAACTGCTGTTGGCAATAGTCTGAAACATATGCAGTCCGGGTGTGACATTACCATTGAAGCATCCTGTTATTGCACGATGATTGATTATTGAGGTGAGGGGATGGTCTGATTGTGGTTAGCTTAAAAGCGAAATTACCCTGATCGCACACCCCAAGTGGAAAATCCACAAACAGTAGTAGAAGTATTCTCCTATCATAAGCCTTCCTACTAGCCGTGTACACCGTGATCCAAAGGGAGAAAGAAAGAAGAGACCTGAAGAATATCAACATAAACGTGGAACCCATGTCCGAATCCCGCGCTTGGGAACAGCAAATCAGGAAAGAAGAGGAAGAATAGAACAAAGCATAATAATTCAGACGACGAATTTAGAAGGAAAAAGAAAGTGGGCACGACAGACACGTCCCAAAGGATCCAAAAGCACTGGTTCGTTCTTAAGATGCTATTATGCTAACTGGTTCAAAGTAGTTCACGGCTGCAGTTCATCACAGTTCATCAAGAGCTTTGGCTCAGGACTGAAAGCTATTATGCTTCATAATTATGGGGAAAACATTCTTAAAACACGACGGTATTTCGATCCTACAAACTTTATTTCTGTCTGCTTGAATCATTTCAATGAACTGGTGTTTAATTTTCAATGTCCATAAGCAAACCAGGAAGCTGAAATAGGCTAAATCAATTCTCTTGTGAAGTGATAGCAGGGGCTATATTGGAAGCTCTCGCCTCTGAATTATTTTTATATTATCTAAACTCTAGAGTATTAAAAATAACTTACGACTTTTGCAGAATGTCACATATAGTGCTAGAATATAAATATTCAATGATCCACGATCACCGAAAATACACTTCAGTTAGTGCCTTTTGGTGCCCAAAAAGGAAAAAAATTGAATGTATTTACCCAAGTATTTAAATACATTCATGCATTTAAGTATTTAGTATTTAAATACATTTCAAAAATGTAATTAGTATTTAGTATTTAAATACATTTTACAGATGTATTTAGTATTTAGTATTTAAGTACTTTAGTGTATTTAGTGCCCATCACTGACCATGAGTAGCTAGAGACCAGTGGGTCCCTCGCAGTTATCAATCTTTTCGATCAACCAATCGGCTTTGACCCCGCTAACGTCTTCCCATCAATCCCTGCACCACACGATCTCGCCGAGCCTGAGGGTTTTCCTTAACCAGTATCTCACAGGCTAAGGTTTACTAGCCCTAGTCTTAACGCAAGCATTTCGTATATCATACACCAGTTCCCTAAGAATGGATAATGCCTACGCCTGGACTCCGTAACTTCACACGTCCCTAATTAATCTGAAGTACCTAGGTTCTGTCGACTGCTAACTGTGCCCCTGATTGTACAGATTCAACTGAACCCGCCGAGTGAGTGTACTCACTACTGCATTTTGATCCGGTGTGTGCGCTGACCACATTGATGCTCTCTCATGTAATGGTTTACTACTTGTCGCCCTCGCATCGAATTCGTACTCGGCCGCTTCAGAGGATAATAAAACGTTATGGTTATATAACCTCTGGTCTACCTCCTACTTCACTGCCACGACACCCAGTGTCCGGAAATGTCCGCAAACTCAATGAATTCGGTAACTGTCGAAAATACCCTGACCATATAATCAGTATCTATGTGTGAATTTCTCCTGAGTATGCGTATTCATTTCTGAATTCTGCATTTAATGCTAGTTCAATTATCGTAAATATCACAAAATATTATAGCCCGTTGAATTAGCCTTTGCATAGTATATCCTAACTCCAAAATACTGCACCAGATAAAAGACAGCCTACGGTTTACAATAATGAAATCCTTCCTCATTCGCAACCTGAAACCAATCACCAATGGAGAAATCACAGGAACTAGCCGTCTACTAAAGCTACAAGAAGAGCTGCCAGCCGCAACAGTAAGGGCTAATCCATATACGTGATTGGCTCCTTACCAATCACCAACAAGTTTGCGTCCTATTACGCGGTAAAGAACTTATACGAGTGAGACACCTTTTTTGCATAATCCTATTATATTTTACTTCCACTCAGCGCACTTTTGAGGTATCCCTAACTAGCCTGATGTTGACCTTCCTGAAAGTTGAAACGCGTCACAAGAATCCCAGTACATCAACAACATGGAAGATGGTACATCTGCTCAGCCTCTGTATGACGACCTTGGCACCGGCCACCTCTTTTACTTGACAGGAGATTATAACCTTGTTTAAAAGTCACGACAGCTGGAAAGAGTAAATGAAACGACTGTAAATCAATCAACACTATGGCACTATTTTTAACTCAATATGTGTATATATAGCTAGATTGGACTTTGCTAGTGAATTTAACTTTACACGTCGTTAAGTGTTGTCAGCTGAGGTTAGTTGTAAGGTTGAACTTTACACCTAACGACCAACAACTCCATGGGGCTCTTCTCGTACGTATCCCTACAGATGAATGCGCTAGGCCTTCATTAGTCCGCCACCATTACCGACCACAACCCTAATAGAGAGCCCCTTCAAATGAGCTCCCGTTCAAAAGGTTAGGGGAGACCAGGACTGGTTCTGCTAGCGCCCCGAAGATTTTTTACAGTATTTATGTCGGTTTTAATTGTTTTTATTGGTTTTTAGCGTTTAAGTTATTTTTTTTACTGAGCGTCAATCCTTGATCGTTAGCAGAACCAGTCCTTGCCCTTACCTAACCTAGATTAGGAAAAGCTCATTGGAGGTTAGCAGAACGAGTACTGGCCTTCACCAAAGCTTATGAGAACGAGCTCATTGGCCTGTAGGCTATTACGCTTAATAGCCTTTTACACCGTACAATTACACCTAATGATAAAAAATTACACTTACGGACCACTTTACACCCAAACCCATCGTTCGATACACATATCTTTGCTTAGAGGCCAAGTGTTGAGTTTTCCGCTGAGAATTTCTTTGAAGGATTGTTAACAAAAGCGAAGCAGGGGTTCTGCTGAGGTACTAATTTTCTGTAGGTATTTAATCACGGGTGGGCCATTAATCGAAAACATAAAATTTAGAGCGCATGTTCAATATCAGCAGCTAAGACAGTTGAAGAACAGCGTGAGTTTGATATTCCCCTCCCGACGACGTTACCAACCTGAAAATGGAAATTAAATACCGGGCTTGAATGGGAATTATTGGAGGCGAGCACTCGTCTACTTGTCCGCCGAGAGTCCACTAAATACTTATAGGTTTGAAGTTTGTTATGCGTGGACAATGACTATTACTAAGTTAGTTGAAGAAGAGTGTGAGTAAGTTGTTTGAAAGATAAAAGCATTAGCAACGTATATCTATACTTGCTTACAGCCAGCCAGTTCGGGCAGCAAGAAGTGAGCTGCTGGTTCACGAAGTGTAAATTTCTTATGTCGCCTCCCCTATACTTCCTCTGCCTACTCCCACCGTTTCCCACTTCTCCAATGCCTACTCCCACCGTTCACCGTGACTCCCACAGAGCCAGCCAGATCTCCCAATAAATAGTAAGCAGCTCGTTAGAGGTAAAGGTAAAGTCAACTTAGTTCACACCCTCACCTGGGAAACCCACATGCACTGGCTTGTGCTGCGGGTATAGGCCCACTGGCCCCAGATGAGTAAGTGTAGTCGCAGTCGCCATCGGGTCACCAAGAACTATGGCTTCAATTTGACGGAAGGTACGAATGACCTGAGACCCCCTACCCCCCTCATCTCTGAGGAAAGCAGTTCCACCACGGTGCCGTGCATGCACACACAACTACCGAGTCAGCACACCAAGATCTGCAAAGAGCTCATGTGCCAGGCCGGGAATCGAGCCGGCGAGCAATACATGGTGTTAGAGCTGAGAACGGAAGCAAGCTGCTACCGCCTCTCCTTATCCTTCCTTCAAAAACTAAAATAAAACAAACAATAAACAATAAATAGACCCTCTTCTCTGTGAAACACATCTTACGCTGTTTGTATGGGACATATACAATAATTGTGAAGTATCACGTTGTCCATTCTTAAGACCGTGTAGTAGCTGCAATATGTATTTTGGAGCTGACTAAATCTACGGTCAAAGCTACAAAGATTTAAGTATGCTTCTCAGTAGATTTCACATAGTAATCAAATTAATAACAACTGGTAGTTAAATATGAAGGATAATGACACAAAATATTTCCGTATCATCATTCTTGGTTTTAAATATCAACTAAAACTAACTGAACATCCAGATAAAATAGGACTGAAATTTTTCGATAGAAATCACAAAAGAACAACTGACATATCTCATTCAGGTACCGACCGATACGAGGCGTCGCTCTGTTAGAATGAGTAAAGAATAAACTCATATTTCTAGACACGGGTGAAGGTGGAGTGAATACCTAAGTTTTAAACTGAATCGAAGCTGAGCGTTATCTAGTTTATGTACCTAATGTAAATCAAATTTTAAGTGACACGTTTGATGGAAAAACTTCCCAAATATACTAATCGAAGTAATGTAATATTTGCAAGTGGGCAACATAGCTAAATCAATACATAGTAACATTCCTTATATAGATATTTCCAAAATGAAAACAGCAGCTGAAAGGAGCCCTCCGAAAGTGGGAACCTCCTAAGAAATGAAGACTGCATACACTTCCATCTCTCTTCAATAAATTAGTAACAATCGACAGCACCATACTGAGTGGCAAGCAAAAAGTTGTAGCATAGTTAATTTTGGCAGTATACACATCTGTTGCACTTTACGATTTCCTATAATGTAGTACTAGCTAAAAAAAATGTTTTACAAATGTAGGGAAACAAATACGATGTAGAATTTGTCGTTATAACATTGGGACTCCTAACGAAACTGAGACGATATACATATCTTCGTTTTATGAGTTTCACAGTATGAGAAAAAACAGCAAAAGAAGCAGTGTATTTGGTTAACTGATTTACATAATATCCACGAATGAAAGCTTATAGCCCGGGGCCCATAGACATTATCTATGTCTATGACTCAGGGCAGTAACACTCTCTTGCGGAACGACTCTAGCATAAAGACTGCCTAATGTATTATTGTGCAAATCAATATGTCGAAGCCAGATCAAATGGGCCCGTTTTTATACATAAAATGATATGGACTATCCCAATTATGCATCAGACTCTCTCGCGCAAATAACTTTTCAAGCTGTGTCTTGCGGTTACATTAGTAACGATGCACCGAACCAGGTTTACAGATATAAAATCTAGTAGTCAATTTCAGAGACATAATCCTACTGCAAACTGCGCCTTCTGCTTCCATCACTCATTCTAGTGCAACAGAGTTTGATTGACAGGCGGATGCGGTCGGGCTCCAAAATGGCTATGCGGCTAACGAACGAAACATTCGTCGAACAGACTGGTTTGAACCAGAACGGTCACTGCAGGTGCTTTTACACTGTGTCAGATGCTGTTATGCAGATGTATTGGCAGTACAGTGTTGTGGGAGAGCTTCCAATAAAACGATCGTTTCACGAATGCTTTTATTTATCATGACCAATGGCATAGGGTACGGATGCAACTATACAGTCCCTTTGTCCAGCCAGTGGTCGATAAAAAGTATGACTTTTAATGAAATAACATTGGAGCTGCTAAGATACGGAAACATTTAACACTCTTTGACTCCACACTATCTACTATACCAGCAATGGGCATGAAATTGAAGGAAAGGCAGTTTTAGGTCCTTGGGGTGCGAATGCAAGACGATGCTACCTTCGAAGAACATATATATTGCTGGCATTTTCACTATGGCAAAAAGGTGAAGTAGATGGGCTTACGAACTTTCTCGTCACATTATGCTCCCACTATGGAAGCAATTAGTTATGCTGAGAATACTGTTCTCCACTTTGGATGCCGAATACAAGTAAAAAGCTGGAACAACTTGAAGCTATCCAAAGATCTTTCACGGCCAAAATTCGAGGCATGCAAGAGTACGATTACCACGAGCGACTTAGCTATCTTCAATTGTATTCGATACAACGAAGAATCGAGCGATTTACAGTGATATATGTTTGGGAAATTCTGAAACGTATCACTGTGAATGTGAATGAGCGGATTGTCGCCTGACACACAGAGAGAACTCAAAGGACTTGCGACATACGCATTACAAGCAGACATGGTGGGAACGCCGAGGCGACAAAATATTCTTATAGTTTTACTATACGGAGAGCAGAATTGTTTAAGAAAATGCCTCGGCATATTCGAAACGCTACTGATATAAAAGTTATAGAGTTCAAATATTTGTTAGATTCTCAATTCAGAAGAATACCAGATAGGCCAGGGGTCAGCAGTTACGTGTACTGTGGAGATAATTCGTTGCTGGCTCTAGCTTTGATTGCAAACTGTGGCCGCGCAGAAGACACCCAGCATCGTGACTCAACACACATGAGGTGATCGATGCGTGAAACGTCACCTGGACTTCGTCCGAAGACCCACAAGGTAAGTCAGGTACCACTTGACAATTTGCAAGCTGAAGCCGTCCCAGCGATAACATATTCGGATTAGTTGAGTTAGCCCTCTGGTAGTAGCACGACGAAAATTGTACGTGGATAGCCCGCTTAATAGTAGGCTAATAATATAATAATCGGCAGAATTTAATGACATTATTTTACAATAAACACTGTAAGCAATACACAGGTAGCTGGGAAAAGCCGGGTCACTCTGCTCGATCGCAGCACTCCCAGGGCAGAGTCAATTGGCCAACGAAACCAAGACTTTGAGACTTGACTGGTCCGGAATTTCAGACGGGTGCGCTGCCTTTGAAACTCAGTTGAATTCCAGACGTTGACTCTACATTGATTACCCTTGATACTTCCAAAGCTCAGTCTTGCTCTGTGTAAGGGATTGGTTAGCCGACACAACATAATCGGGTTGGCTGTAACACGTGCAACACCATTCAAATTAGAGAAGCCAAGGCTCATGTCTAGAGTTCCGAACAAGTCCAGCTACCACGATTTAACACAAAATACGGCAATAAAATGGCAGTTATGTCCACGTAAAATATTTTCATTAAAGCCAAGGAAGTCACGCTTCGTAAGTTTCATTGAACTGCTGGAATGCGGCTGCAGTCTGCAAGTGAGCGCTAAATATCTTTCCCACGGAAACAGTAATAGGCGGCCCAAACGAGTGGTTACATAAGATGACAAATAGGCGGCCCAAACGAGTTGGTTACATAAGATGGCAAATAGGCGGGCCAAACGAGTTGGTTACATAAGATGGCAAATAGGCGGGCAAACGAGTTGGTTACATAAGATGGCAAATAGGCGGGCCAAACGAGTTGGTTACATAAGATGGCAAATAGGCGGCCCAAACGAGTTGGTTACATAAGATGGCAAATAGGCGGCCCAAACGAGTTGGTTACATGACAAGGTGTCTACAAAAATGAGAAAACCATATTTTACTACCTTTTACTACTTTTTACTACCTTTCCAACACAAGATTTTACTACCTTATAATTGCATAACTATATCTTAGGGAACCTCAAATGAGGACCCTCCGGCCTCCACGTCTCCCCT
>LQNS02278170.1:30578633-30589210 GCA_001587735.2 Parhyale hawaiensis
ATGAGTAACTGGTGAGAAGGAAGCAAAATGGGCACGAAAGACAGACAAGACGATCGTGACAACGACCCAACGGGTCACGGGTCGTCTAGTATTATACTAAAAGTCTGTGAACCGGTAGTAGTATATAATGATGCGAGATAGTTGTTTTTGAGGGTAGGTTCCCCTCGCGCCGCCGGGTCATCGCGCCGCCTCTTCCGGTTTCCCAGGCCCCGCCCACTTCCGGTTAGCGCCCCCTCCTGACCCCCGCTAAACCGGAAGTGCATTGCCGTTACAAACCGGAAGCTCGCGCGCGAGGGTAGCCGCGAGGGTAGGTTACCCTCAAAAACAACTATCTCGCATCATTATATACTACTACCGGTCTTGCTTGTTTATTTATTTGTGTCTTGTTTGGCACATCTTCTTCACTATTACACGAAAAGAAATTCGAGGTATGGGGGGGGGGCAGTGGCATTCTTTCAATGGATTAGCTCTTTAATTCGATTGTATCTGTGATAAGGAAGTTAAACTGAGCTGGGCCTCAAGAACGGGCATGATCAATTCATCGGTTCCATGGGCAATACAACTGAAATACATAACATATAATAATTTGACTTTACTTACAACCTGGATGTTGAATACTTGTTAGAGAAACAAAGAATCTGTTGATAGTGAATCGAACGGGCCGCTCCTTGACGGGCAGAAGAGGACGGCCGAATAGCGGGTGGTCTATGCCCAGCTAAATAACACCTGCTTTTTTTGCGAAAGCGAAGACGATCGTGATGATGACCCAACGGGTCACGGGCCGTCTAGTTTTAAGCTACAAGTATGCGACATACCTTATAACCAAGAGGTTTAAAAACTCTACCGTAGATACCGCCTTTTATCTATATCGGGCTCAGAAGAAAAATCTTCATCATATCAAAAAGTGCCCAGCTACTTTTCAAAGCGATGTGAGATCCAGAAATGCGATATTTCCCCTTTTAATAAAATATTTCAAAAGCTACATTCGTCATCGTAATTTGAAATGTTGAAATTTCATTGTATCTCAACTTGTTTTTCAGTAGATGAATTTTCTCCTATCTAAGAACTCCTTAACAGCGTGAAGGAGGGAAGGACATACCAAAGAGCAAGCAAGCCAGCTTGGAGCAAGCCCCGTATGAAAAATTCCTCCATTGGAGGTGATTTTTTTTTAAGTTCAAATCTAGTGGATATTCCGTCGGCACGGCTACCGTAGCATGGGAGCCGAGGACGGAGGTCGGACCAGCTGCCGGCGCAGACACATTTTAGCTCGCGTTCTGTTCATTTGTTATCCTCATCAGCTCGCAGAGTAATTACTTAATGTTTTTTACTTTGCTGGTTCAATTAACCGTTGCACAATGGCTGTGGCGTCATTTGCTGACTTTGTTTCCTGGAGCATGAGGCAGCCGCATCAGCAGCAGGAGCAGTGAAGCATCTTAATTCCCTTCCTTCATCTCACACCTAAATTTTAGCATCACTTACTATATCTACCCTTCGGCCGGTCGTCCTGTATTGAACTTTTCTTGATGGAATTAGGGGTTCTAACTTAATTATCCTACTTGGAGTTGCTTCCTTGTAATTGCGGTTTAGTTACCTCATTCAGCCTCTCCTTGCTCTCTTTGAATTTTCCTAATTTCTCTTCACTGCTCTGAAAGTCATCTCGACACTGACGGCAACATTACGTTAGGTAAGAATCCGACCTCGCGAGAGGATAGTTGTGGGGCCGTGGCATACGCCAGATGTCGCCGTGGCGCGCTTCGTAGTTTTAACAAAGTTCCTATTATTTCATTGCAGTACAAGCCTGACAGAGCGGGAAGCTTCCGACTTCCGAGAGCTGTGACATGCTGAATGGTGAAAACTGCTAAAGTGCTTTGTCGAACTGTTTAAATTTTGGATAATCCACTGAATCTAGGTTAGTATATGGGGTAAAGGGGGGGAGGTATTATTCTTCAATTATTTAATATCCTCCCCAGTGAAGTGTTGAAAAGGTCTATAAGGAAGTTTTTTTCTCTTTAACAGTGCAGTGTGTTGGCTGGACTGCTTCTAACCGTGATTTTTACCACGTTGAGGGTGGCTGTTCGATCGGCATTTTCTCCAAACAATTCATTTAGTGCCGTTGCTCCCAACAGCAGAGGAGCCAGGGAATTGTCGATGACTGCCGGACCGAAATCAACGGAACTATTGTCAGCCTATTGAAACTGTGCGGCAGGGTTACCTCGTAACCCACCGTCGACCGTATTGTCGCTGTGCTGTTGATGTCAAGCGCTTCAAAATAGACCTGTAACTTGTCTCGTGCGATGCAATTTGTTAATCGATCCAGCACTGAGGCTTACTTCGTTAAAATTTCATATCTTAGCGAGCTTAATCTGATGGTTTTGTCTATTAGTTTCGAAACTTGTGAGCTATTTTCATTGTTTCCAATTGTTCATCTAACTGCGAATTACAGTAATTGCTTATTGCATCTAAACTGATAAAATTCTTCAATTATTTATCCAACTTCATGTAAATTTTTAAAAGTGTTTAACCGCTAATATTCGTTACCGCTCCTTAAGTACCTGTTGACTAAATTGCAGTCTACCCGTAGGCAGCATGTCGTCATTAAGGAATGTCTTACTTGCCATCCTTTCGTTATATATTTTTAATAAAGTAATAACGTAATGATTGGGTACTTGTTCCTTTGTAGCCCATTTTCTTTTTTCATTCTCCAGTTTCTTTGAAATTTCAAAGGTGTCTTCTTTTCGCTTAATAAATTTCGAATTTCCTTAAATAGATTTCGTTGAATAACTGACTATGGATGGCCGTCAAATATTACAGCAGAGAAACACTTCATATCCGTGCAGTGAGGAGGGAAGGTGTATAATGCCCGGGTTCAACTTCTTCACGGTATGGCTCAAAGCCCCCATCATACTGATATATCATGAGAAACGAGAACAATTCAGTTCGTATAAAACAAGTTGGCCCCCAAAAGGTGTAATTCAAAGATAAACGTTCGGCATACATACTATAGATTGGAATTTGTTCCACGAATGCCACTACAATTCTAACAGTTTCGAAATGTTTAGTAAATTAATACAGTTAACAGCAACAAGTAAATAACTTGAAGTTATATATTTTTTCATGAGTCATGATAATATACATTATAGAAAAATTCAAAGTGGTTCTGGAACTATGATTTCCTTTGTATCAATACCAAAATCTAATCATTTGTGCCTTTTGACGGTAATAATAGTTTCTCTAATTTTGTTGAAGATCCGTTCATAACTTTTCGAGTTATGCTGCTAACAAACATTCGCACAAACATCAATGAGACACACAAACAGACCAACCGATCATCACCCAAATTTAATCATTCATGTATATCAACATTACCGGCAATTCCTGTGGATTTTATAATGATCTGTTCGTAACTTTTTGAGCTATTTTACTAACTAGCGTAAAATCAAATACGGAAACAAACAAACAACAACTCTTGTAAATTTCATAAAAATCCCTCCATAATTATTTTTTAATTGTGATATTAAGAAAAATGAGGCAGACAAACAAACAATTCAAACAGATGAACGGATCTTCATCAAAAGTTAATCATCTGTTCCTCCTAACATATACCTAACAAAATCTCCGTCCATAACTTTTTGACTTATTTTGGTGACAGACAAAGAGACAGTCAGACAAAGAGTCAAACTCGATAAAAACATAACCTCCTTGATAGAGGTAATTGAAGAAATGATTTTAAAGGAAAAGTCATATTCTAATTGTGTCCTGAGAAGGTGATCACGCTGTATCCACAAGAAAAAAAGTGGATACAATGGCTACAAGTAGATAAATCCAACAACAAAATCATAGACGACTAAATATGAAAAATAGGAATGCAGGAAAAATTTTTGCCTACCACATTGTAATGAGCTCCGTGGTGTCAAACCGTACGAAGTGCCACAGCGTTACTCTTCATTACATTGTCACATTCAAACACGTAATATCGGGAGCAGAGCCAAGTGCTCTTATCAATTTAAACACTCTACAGCACCTTAGCGATCACTTTTTGCCATATTCAATCCTAAAATGATGAGAGTAATAATGTAATAACGAGTGACATTGACTATGGCGGTTCGTGCAGGACCTGTGCTTCCAGGAGCCTCAGCCTTACTAAACATTAAGTGCCCTGCGCAACAAATAAAATACTTACATTTCTCGGCCGCTGGCGGTGTTGCAGTGACTCACGAACCAAGCTGCAAGTTTTGTCTTGCCCTCAGCGTAGTTCTTTGACAATTTTGGTAGATCTTGGGTTACTGACGGCGGCCTTATGATGCCGTACCTGAAATAGTTTGGTATTGGCAGTACTAGGTGCAGTAATTGACTGATGCCCAGTGTGAGAATTTCTACTCAATACGAGTGCTGCTCAGCTTCATAGTTTCAGCACTGCTAGTGACATCTGCAAAGACGCATTAAAGTTACAGTCCTCTGGTAGTGGCACTTTTCCTCGTTCACGCTCGTTGTCACAATTTTACTGATACCTACATTGGGCCTGCATATTTGGTCATTGATTTAAAATCGTGAGAAAGGAAGTGCGGCAATTTTGCTTCACGCGTTCCCGTTCCATCACCATCAATTAATATTATAAAAATAAATTTCTCGAATTAGCTAAATTGTCTCCTGTTCTAGATGTTCCAATGTTCTGCCTGATGCAGCTTGGAATGCACTGTCTGATTGTCCTCTATGTTGTATGATATGCACATTGTAAAAATTTGCACTAGTATTTATGAATAAGAATACCCCCACTTGTTGGAAAAATAAATGTTTTATGTTAATGTTATCATTATTATTACTATCGAGGGGATTCACAACCCAAAGTTTTGATTGGTTGAGCGATGTTGGGCTTTACGGTCTGGCTATTATTATTATAATGGTTCTAAAGTCGCATTCACGGTGGATATACACGAAGTAGGTAGGGCTGATGCAAAGGACATCGGGCGTCACAATGACACTGAATTGAGGCAGGAAGATAAATGGTACGTACATAATGCTGTTTACGGCATAATAGAGCTAGATAGTCATTACTTACGACGATACGATGTCGGAGTCGGGACGGTAAGTCATGGTCCAGTTGAAGACATTGTCGTATGGAGCCAAGCTCGCAAAGGTGTGCGTAGGGCTCTCTTTCAGCCAGAAAATGAAGAATGTGTGCGGTGACCTGCACACAGTAAGCTTTAAGTGTTGTTTTAGTTTGTGAGAAGTTCTTTTGGGTGTGGAGTGAAGCACTGACTTGTCTTATTGACGGGTTTGACATTCTGTCGTTCTATTGTGTCATTATGTGAAGGTGTTGTAGGTACAGCCATTGGGTATATTTTGCATGATGGTGATTGTACGTGGGTGGGCAGTATGGTAGTAGTGGCTGAGTAGTGAATTCATTGTAGCTCATCGCCAGGTATCGGTGTGTGCGATGCGAATTGGTTAAATAGCGTGGGAGAGAATAAGCCTCCTAGTGAAACGACCAATTTCTTGGTTGCGTTTGACCTGTTTTGATTTTGCATGGTTTCATAGCTTATATTTTGCCCGGCCCTTAATTGATGAAGATTAAGAAAATTTACTTCTATGTCAGTAATAGTGGTTTGCGCTTCCTTTCGTAATAGTTATCTGTTTGTGCACGTTCAGATATCCAATACGCATGACACTCGTAATAATCGAGTTCAGAGTATGCGAATTCTCTGATATGCGAATGGACAAGAATGTGACCACTGACTCGCTTCATGCGAGAAAATTTGCTTTATGCGCCTTGCGAGTCGGGAGGAGCGACCTGAACCAAGAGCAACCAATCGCATGTTCCCTTAATTCTCGTCTGTTGCTCACCACTACCGAAATCCACCCTGCCTCAGCCTCACACCTGCTTGCATAACAGTACTTCTTGCAGTGTTTTTCTATCTATACGCACCTTTCTAAGCTCTGTTCAGCGCCGTACCTGTAACTTCTTCCACTCTTAATTAATTAAAACCTTTAAATTCAGCAGTCAACCTGGCTGAGTGACTGGCTGACAGCCAGTTTTACGGAGCGGTTGTATAATCTGCACGATACCAGTACAAGATAGCACATGAAATTTGCTAGCCAAATCTCTTCGCAAACGTTGACACCAAGAAAAAAATAGGGTTCACGACTGGGCGGAAACTTCAAAAAGGGTTGGTATACAAAATACCTAGGGCTATATTAATGGCCTTCTCTGGAGAATTAAAAATCTGAAATTTATGAGACGTGGACAATTGCAGAAGGGCATAGGCCTGATGCCTGACACCTCCTCCTCCTCCCCCTCCAGCGCGCGCTCCAGTAGAATCTTTACTCTAAGATCCGAGCTACGTATCTGGCTGGCCTATTATGAACATCGCGGGCCACAAGCAAAGCGAACACAGTATGTTGTAAAAGAAATCAAAAGCGATAGGTGCTATACAAGTGAAATGGTCTTCATGTTTTCGCTTTGAGAGTGACTGATTTTTTTTTTTTCAAGAAGGGCTTAAGAAGACAGCTATGGATGAACTTCGTTCCAGCGTAGCCTAAGTCAGAGCTTTTTGCAAGTTAAATTTTCTTCTAACTAGCGTAATAGTGAAAAGCGTCACGCACAGAACAGGGATGGACTAATGGACGTATGGAACCTCAAGCAGAAGCTATAATATTAATAGCGTTGTTCCTTCGTTCTCTCCTTCGTTCGTTCCTTCGTGTGTTACGCCTGAATTCACTGTTCAACTTGCAATTGGGCTTACATGCGGAATCCGGTATCTGTGCTACAGCTAACGAGAGGCAATTATATTAGCGATTTCCGTCGGTCATTCTTCATTGTTTTGCGCTTTATTGAGTTCGGGAAGCTGGCGTATCTGTGATACGGCTGGTGACTAATCTCTCGGCCACAGGCCAGGTCTTCTTAATTATTGTTTTACGTCCGAAAGTTTTAAGAATAATTTTTTTGGGGGGAACCTGTATTGTGGTTTACTGCGAAAGGAATTTCACAGGTCCAGTTAGACAGAGTGACTTATAAATATAATCCACGGGCCCACTTAGAAAAGGGCAGCTTCAGTAATTATTATTAGCAAAAGGCTGGTCGTAAAAGATATCATACATGGAATCTCGGTGTTGTTTGTGATGTTGACGGGGAATTGCCATGGTACAATGCGAATGTTTCACTGATCTATCTGAAGCGCCTTAAGCCAGTCCGTGAACGTTTCACGGGTGCTGCTGGCTTATAGGCCAGCAGCGGAGGTCAGCAGTTCTGTGCAGCTGGGCAAGGTCTTTTTAATTATTTTTATGCCCCTGTGCTCTTCTGAATGAACGGGTTGGGACTTTGGAAATTTCCATGTGTTCAAAGGGAGGGGGGCAGTGAGACACAAAAGCTAGGCCCTAAGCAGTAAATTTTTTTTTTTTTCAAGCCTCATTTCCAGTGTAGGGGAGTGTAACTTTTTGGGGAGGGAGTGTGTCCCCACGATCCTCCACTGGCTACTCTACTGCAGGGAATTATGGATATTATTATCAACCAAGAGGATGGACTTAGTGTATCACACATCGAATCCCTGTGTTGAAGAATAAGTGTGGTGTTACCATGCTAAAATATGAATGTTTCACGTGTCTGTCTAAAAGGCCTTGCAAAGCCGTGATAAAGTTTCACGGGTTTAGCTAGTTATAATATTTATATCTGGGTTAGTGTATATATATATTTGTTTGGTACATGAAGTTGAGCAATGTTCATAATTTCTTGCAGAGAGTCTGGTGGGTTCGCCTGAATGTGACCTATGCCAAAGTACTAGAATTACCTGGCCATCAAAAATAACGGCGATGAATTTTGTTAAATGTCCAGCCAAAAAGAGGAAGAAGTAGTTGAGTCATATATATATAATAATAGTAATTTCTTTCAGACAGTCAGGTAGGTAGTCTGAGATGTGAAAAATAGCAACAAATTTTGAGTTAGCTGGCCATTAAAAATGACGGCGTTGAATCTTAGCTTCACCCGAAAAGAGGCAGAAGGAGTTGAGCCATGTTCATAATTTTTTGAAGGGAGTCATTTGCGTTGACTTAGATGTGAATAGAGCCAACAAAGCTAAAATTAGCTGGCCATCAAAAACGATAGCGTTGAATTTGCCCCTACCGCGGGTGATGGTCTTACGCCACGAGGCATTCCAAACATATTGTTGTAATATACCTTTACTGTTGGGTTTTCCCTCTGCGTAAGTGCCGTACGTATTATTGTGAAAAAGTTCCAGATTCAACATTTAAGGAAGTTGAAAATGGGTCATGGGACGTAAGCCTCTTCTCATAATGGAAAGATAGGTTGGATATACGCGAATTCACCTTGCACCAGAATTTTTGTCACTGCATGTAACCCTCACACAAAAAGAGAATTAGCTGTACTTTAGATCTGTCGAATGTTACTATATCTGTATGGATATTTTACATCACTCTTGCTGAATCCGGCCGTTGTCGTGTTGTTTATGGCTTCACTTGCAGTGTGCCAAGCACTGAGCTCAACTTGTCTATAGCTCGAGACGAGTACGTAGGCAACGCTGGACCGAGTTTCAGGCGTTAATTTTTGGTTAATAATTCAAGAGACTTTCGAAAATTCAATATTGCTTCCTAAAGTACAGTTTCCAGCTGTCTCCTGTGTAGCGAGATTGCTTTCAATACTTACAATGAGATTCAAAATGACGAAACTAGCGCTCCTATTTGAAGTACAAGACAATAAAGCATTCCAGTCTTAGCTTGACTCGACTTGGCATCAAAACTAGGGAGAAATATTACAGGTTAATGCATTAAAGTTCTGTAATACGAGCACAAAGATCCATAGTTACATCAGTTTAGATAGGACTTTCGACTGGCTTGTCTAAGTCGATCTTAACCAAGTCCCCTCGGGCGATATTGCAGACAGATGCTTTGGCCTCGCCCCTGTACGCTAGGGGTTAACCTTGAAGCAGCGCTCATGGCATGGCCTGAAACTCATGCCTGCTTCTTTACGTGGAGTTTCGAGCTGCCTCAAGCGTACTTGGATTGTTCTTAACACCTGCAGCACGATTCAAAGTGGTGAAACTAACGCTCTTGTCTGAGTCGTCGGAAGAGTACGATTGGTTTCGATCGACTTTGAAGAGCCAAGCGAACGAGTCCGTAGTGGAAAATTATCCGACGGGCCGGCCCATTCCCAGACACCAGTAAGGCCTACGTTTCCGTTTACTGTAAAGTTATTGCCATATTATGGTTATGCGAGGCGGGGTGAATGAAAAGTACCGAGCCTCAGAGCATAGACAGCTGCGTGATAAAGTAATGAATATGCGGATATTTATATGCTTAGTAAATTGCTTCTAGTAAATTGTTGGAGCGACAGTTTTGACTGACGAATTTGTGAATATATTTCATTCAATGAAGACGTAATACATCTCATTTACTCCCCCCACCCCATAGGTCTCATCGCCCTATCAAGCAAACAACTTGTACAGGCTACACACCTACGTAGTCTGACCTATCTCAAATTAGATACTACAGTGGTAATAGAGGGACGCCTGGAACGATGACGTCCATCCACAGAGATAAGGCGAAGCCTGGCTATGTTCGGGTCTGCAATGAGCTGCTCCCACCGCACGACAGGCGCACATTGACGCGTTGTCTTCGTTTGCTAATGTGAACAAAATTAAACTTTATTTAGTTCTACCGCAGCCACTTTATATTAGATCGATGCCAGAAGAATGGACAGTAGAGCTACTTAAGCAGGTATAAAGTAGGGTAAAAGCATGCCCTAAATTGACACGTCCAGTCTGTGTCAGTACATGAATATCGAGGAGCGTGAAAGTTTGTACGTATGTGCTCAGCTGAGCTGCCTGGATTAATATGTCTAACTAAATTAAAGCTTTCCTGCAGAGTATGGATACTTGTGCTTAGAGCACTTGCAGCGAAGTGTTTAGTGAAATACTAAAAATATTCGCCCACCTTTTCTTGGGTAAGCTTTTATCTTTGGCTCTCAGGTGCCACATGACGGCGTCGACTTTTTCTGGAGGAAATTCAGTCCTGTTGCCCGTGGCGTAGCAGGCGTCCACTTCACACTTGGCGGCCACAAACGGCTGCTGGCCATAGCCGAACCAGAAATCCTTCGCTCCGAATAGCTGCACACACAAGAGAGGAAGAAGTATGATAAAATACACACGGGTCTGTTACTACCTCTTTGAAGGATAAGGTCCTGTCCCAGTAACTTATGCAGCGTATTTATCGGCACAGTTCGCCCAACCAACACACAGAAAATTCAGTAAGTTGGTTCCGACGATTTTCGAAATTGATGATTTTTGTCACAGTCTTGTACCTTCAAACGATTAAATGAGCGAAAGAACTGCTTTAACTTGCTACGAGCAAGTAATGGGAGCAACGGATGCCTATTTTCTGTATTAACTTTTGGAAACAAATCTCTATGAGTCTCGATGCAGTGAACAAACGTATTTGTCTCAATTAGCCCGTTATTAAGGTTGAGAATCACTGTTGTAGTTCCCTGGAAGCAAAGTGAACCACAACTGTATCATTCAAAACGAACCACTGCTGTAGTAGTTGGAAGGGAAGTGAAGCACTGCTCAATAACT
>LQNS02278170.1:30592542-30607649 GCA_001587735.2 Parhyale hawaiensis
TTTCTGAAATTTAGCCAGGTTATCACAGAAAGATGTAGCTGTGATACCGAATTTTCCAAAGCTATAAAAATAATTTTCAAACAAGCAAACGTTTTTCAATTTTGAAACATTGTCCGCTGCAGTGACGCCAACTACAGCAGGTAGATGCACCGGGGTGGCAGGAACCTCCTGCACAAGGGCTTCAAAGGTGGCACATCTGCGCGGTAGACGGCGAAAATACAACAAACAACGACGATTAAATTTTGACGGGAGCATCGAGTAGCTTGAAGCGATGGAAGAGGCCTTCCATTGCTTCAAGCTACTTCCTTCAATATTTGAAATAATGCCACCTCAAGACAATAATAATAATAATAATAATACTGGAAGCAAAGTTGTAAGGCTATAAACGCTTGTATTATGGAAAAATTCGCAATTCTCGCTCTTATTGCTCAGCGACGACTGCTGAACCAGCTCTCTGAGTAAGGTTCGTTTCCCAACATTATTCCATCAAGTGACAATAATTTTGAGAGTACCTATGTCGGCTGAGAAAACAGTTCGCTATGTGTGATCAGACACTTGTTACTTCGGTTCACTCTGCCATTTCTGACGGTGTATATCAGTGTGGAATTTTAATTCAACTTTGAACCATACTCACGTCATTCCAATATAATATCACTTTGAGATCTCGCGGGTTTGTGATAGCTTGAGTTGATATGGTTTTCTCGTCACTGCCATTGCGTTGAGCTCGACTGTCTACTTTCACGCCTGTAATGATGACAAGGACCAGTATTTACGAGTTGGTATTAAATGCACACATACCAATTGTTTCTAATGCTTGACTACTACGATCAATATTTCTCCAGGCTAAACTTTTATGTAATTCAGAGAAGCCGGTTTATTCTTTCTCTTATTATCTGACAGCCACTCTGGGAAACACTCCAACAACTTTGGCTTTTTTATACTCTAACCGTCTTTGCACCAGGTTCCGAGCGGCTTCTAATCACCAGGTTGTAATTTTCACACATCATATATAAAGATTCATTCATTACCGGAAGTTACTTCACATTTCATAACTCACTCTGACTTCGCTCCGAAGAGTTCTTCAGTTTTTGTTGAAAAGCATCCGGAGGCGGAGCCTTAAACTTCCCCACAGGCAAACTGTTGCGAAGAGAGATAGATTATTGCTGGCACACTTCATATTCAATCTAATCTCGCATGTTTTCGGAATACATGCAACTTTCATTATTGGTATCTGAGCATAACTCTCAAAAGCGAGCATCGAGCGTGTATATTAAAACCTATAGTATTACATTGGCCTTATATAATGCAGTCAAAAATCAATATGACCATAATTTATAAATCAAACTTAAATAGTGGAAACTCGAACTGATAGTACGCTTATTGTGTAGACATGAGCGATGAGTGAGTGCTGGGTCCACAGTAACGTTACTTGACACGCTTTCCTTAGCTTCGTATCCTTGTCTAGTTCTCCTGAGTTAGTGCACTGATGCCGTGCACTAAGCCAACACAAAAAAAGAAAGAAAAACATACGAATTGCTCAATCTGCCTTCCGACGCATGACAACATTAAAGACCTAAAATTACTTCAGCAATAATGCGTCTAATTCTTAAGATAAAGAGCAAGGTGAAAATCGCTAATCGTAAAGTCATTTTATTAAGATACTTGAACTCATCATTTGATAAAATTGAACGTTTCGGACAAACAGTCCATCTTCAGCAAATTTTGTATAACAATAAACAAAAAATTTACACTACAGCGAATCAAATCTCAAATCTATAACAACCAATCCTAAAAAACGATGAAATTCTATGAGCATTTGAAATTATAGTGCGAACATAGAATAAATACAGAGCCATTCACAAATACACAAAACGGAAAATGAATAGAATAGAAAAAAGTGCAGGGTGAAAAGGAAAACATGATGAGGGGAACTGATAGTTGGCAATGAAAAGGGGGAATGCACTTTGGGTATAATTTAGAGCAGGTTTGAATTTGAAAATATACAGAGACTCGAGGATGCGTAGACCTGATCTATAAGAGGCATTTGCCAATATTTTAAAATCATTGATTGTTACAGAGACGTTACAATTTACTGCATGTGACCTAACTGAGGAGAGCAGAGGGGAATAGAGTGGAAGACTGGTCCTACAACTGCGTCCAGCGGGCTCAGAAACTCTGGTCATGAGGGTACGACAGGGAGAACCTATATACCGCAATTCACAACGTGAACAACTAAATTGATACACCAGAGGGGAGCACATAGCAGGAGGGAGTCTATCCTTGGAATGAAAAAAAGAGCCAATTGTAAAATTGTTTACCAGAATTGTATGAACTTTGAGTTGTGGCAAGAATTTACAGGTAAGGGATTGAATGTCTTCATTCAACTTAATGGACTGGTGACCAAAGTACGGTAGTTTGACATAAAACTTTTGTAAATTGCAAGACTGAACTGCTGGATAGGGATTATAAATCTTTGTTAAAAATTTATTGACTTGTTCATCAACAACGAAAGATGGAAAACCATTCCTAGTAAAGAACCGTCGCCAATCATCGAATTCTTAGTGCAAGTACTGAAAATTAGTGCATATTTGATACGCTCTATTGATAAGGGTCCGAATACCGCTGAATTTGAAATTGCTGGCACAGAAACTAAAATCAGGATAGACTCCTTCCTGCTATGTGCTCTCCTCTGGTGTATCAATTTAGTTGTTCACGTTGTGAATTGCGGTATATAGGTTCTACCTGTCGTACCCTCATGACCAGAGTTTCTGAGCCCGCTGGACGCAGTTGTAGGACCAGTCTTCCACTCTGTTCCCCTCCGCTGTCCTCAGTTAGGTCACATGCAGAAAATTGTAACGTCTCTGTTACAATCAATGATTTTAAAATATTGGCAAATGCCTCTTATAGATCAGATCTACGCATCCTCGAGTCTCTGTATATTTTCAAATCCAAACCTGCTCTAAATGATACCCAAAGTGCATTCCCCATTCTCATTGCCAACTATCAGTTCCCCACATCATGTTTTCTTTTTCACCCTGCCCTTTTTTTCTATTTTATTCGTTTTAGATTTTCTGTAGTTGTCCATGGCTCTGTATTTTTTCTATGTTCGCAGTATAATTTCAAATGCTCATAGAATTTCAGCGTTTTTTAGGATTGGTTGTTATAGATTTGATATTTAATTCACTGTAGTGTAAATTTTTCGTTTATTGTTTTACAGAATTTGCTGAAGATGGACTGTTTGTCCGAAACGTTCAATTTTATCAAATGATGAGTTCAAGTATCTAAATAAAATGACTTTACGATTAGCGATTTTCGCCTTGCTCTTTATCTTAAACATTAAAGACGTGCACACCGGCGAAATCATGAGAAATTTTTATTAGAAAACGTTGTAGGATTGCCGCATCCAGCCGTGGCATTTCTCTCTGCTCCTTTACAGTACATGTGCGTGGGAAAGTTACTTGGCAGTACTCTCTTTTTTTCGAAGTTATAAAGCAGGAAAAATATATAATTATATATTTAGTAATAACCCTTACATGAAAGCCCCTATATGCACGACTACAATCTTTATGCCACATTAAATAGATTTTAGGCGTTACTATGAAACCTTTTTTTATTGAGATAAGCAAAAAAAATCAATAATACTCCGCTGGATGAAGCGTTCGCCTGCCTCAAAGCTAATGGGGTTGAGAATATTACGTGAAACCTGTTCGAAACGGTGATGCTAAGGCTCGTGACGCAAGTTCCGGACTAGTTAAAGTTAATAAGCGAACTCTTCCAGCTCGAACTGTGCTAGTCAGTCATGCTTGACATAGCTAGACAAAGTCTCTCCATCTAGTTCCAGTCCCATGAAAAACCCGAGGAATATTAAGGCTGGTTCTCCCACCAACCCCGGAAATTGTCTAAAATGGGAGCTCGTATCTCTCCTCTGGTGGTAAACTGAATTAACTACCGCGAGTCAAATCAGTTTTCAGTTTATTGTTGGAAATAGGCTAGATACCAAAGTTTGTGTTAAGAGTTTTTCTACTACCAAAGTAAAGAAAATCAGTAGTGCTGTAGATTTACAGGTAGGAAAAGTGCTAAACATTCGATACTACCATCTGCCAGTTTACAGTAGTTTTGTAGTAATTAGCAAGAATATGTAACTGCCTTAAACCGAGCCAGAAAACGATTCTAACTTAATGAATAGAATTACTTACATTGTCGGAGGCGCGATGGCGTTGCGAAGGAAGATATATACAAAAAACATGCAAGCAAAGAGAAGAAAAACATATTTACGCAACTGTTTCTCTCCATCCAATCCCACAAATTGCATTGTCTCAAAGATTTGACTTTACTTAAAATAAAAATAACTATATCATCTCATTCTCATGCAGAAAATCAAGAGACTGTGTTCTTAACCCTGTAATTAAAAATCCAAATTGGTTCCAATATCGTTGTGAAAACACGATCATTACGAGATATCCAGCCTGGTGACCAGGAAGATGGGCCTTCTGACTTGTGCTGTTAAGTTAATATTGCCTACCAATTGTGACTTCACAAAATCATTGAACAGGCCCACCACTGGTCAGTAAATTTTAGTAACAAAATTAATAGCGTCACAACTAATAAGAAAAAACGCCGCGGCGTGGATACCTGCACCGTCTGCCAACTGATCAGATCTTGCACGGTGTAACGCAACGCCAGGTGCCGACTCACCATCACACCGCTCCGAGAACAGCAAAGTCACCCCTAACGACAGTCGGTAGGCCCAGCACTACTGGTTCTGTCGCGCTGCCATCTCCTTTCCAGCGCGTAGGCAGGCTTACGCCGCCGAGTGCGCTACTGCCTCTCTTACGTGCTGCGGCTCCCGTCTGTAACTTGTTGAGTCACTGCTGGAATGTATATTTAACGCTCGTGTTTGTTATCTAGTGTTGCCACTGTGTATGATAGAGATAACTGTTTATCTGTGTAACTTTAACTAGTATTCTCTGAAGTTTATATTTGTATTGTGCGAACAGTGTATGGTTTTTAGAATTGAGTAATATCCTGTATTTTATCATCTGTGGTCTGATACCGGACACGTCGGGAGACCCGCTTTTTGCAATATAGTCAGAGATAAAACGAGCTAAAGAGATACTTTGGTTTGCGTAACCTTCTAGCTACGTTTTTCTCGAAGGACAGGTTACGCCTGAGTGGGTAACTTGTCAGGAAGACCGCTATCGCAGTCTGGCACACGACCAGGAACACGTACCCAACCCAACCTAACCTAACCAAATTTTTAGGGTTTTTCCCTAACCTAACTACCATTCAATTATCTCCCTTCCCCCCCCCCCACCCAAAAACCCTGGTTCCCACGGGTCCCCCATTGTAGTAAGCTATTATTATGGGTTTTTCCCCTATAACTCAAAAACTAGGGGCGACCGAAAAAAACGGACTTCAGATTTGGAATCAGCATCGAAAAATACACAAAAAACATACGTTTTTTTGGACGTAATTAAACTCAAGTAAAACCCTCAATCCCTTCTTTACGATGTACAGGCTTGAGTAAAGGGGTGTTTCTCGGGCGACAAGCTTAATTTCAATCTAGCTCTCTTATAAACTCTTCCAACTGTGTGTCGAAATACAGTAGCTCCAGGGTCACCCTGAGCTTCTACAATAGGCGTGTTTTTCTGAGCATCTTGTGGATGATTTTGCATGATCCGCGCGTATTTGTGATCATTTTTGGCGATTCTGGTAGCAATCAACCGTGATCAGTGAAAATTAATTGCACCGTGATTTCCTCCGCGGGCTGATCTTGCGTGATCAAAGAGTGATTCCAGCCATTCGACAAGCAAAAATTCAAAATTTGTAGTGCAAAGTCGTGATGTTTTCTCATATTTAAGGTTGAACTAGACAAATTAAACTTATTTCCTTTGAAGGTTCTTATTAAGAAGAGAATGGCAACGGTAAAAACTCGCAGAGAAAGCATGATTGATATTCAAAAGAAACTGAAGTTCGCAACTATAAAATTTGAACGTTTCAGCCTTCAAGGCCATTATCAACTTCTGGAATAGTAAAATGAAAAATAATTTAGCAAAAAATTCCATCTATTGTTACTCAGTACTATTATCGAGAACATCTAAAAAGCAACCTATATATGCTGCCTATAGAAGCAAAATCTATCGAGAAGCTAAACATTCAAGAGTTGTAATGGCTAAGAGGCTTGCATATCATTGAGAGGTGGCTTACGACTGTAAATAAGAAGACTCAAAAATACGTAGATCGCATGGGGTAGCCGCTATCCCTAACTCAGTAAAATCGTCTGAACTCACGAGAACTCGGCATGGAATCTAGAGCCGCGTCTACACGACGATCTTTTTCGTCGAAGTTTGTGATCGCGGAGGGATTTTGATCGCCAAACACACGCGGCGAGCCTTCGAAGTCCGTGATCTTTGATCGCCGACAGTGTTGGAAATCACGATCAAAAATCACGATCACAAAAAGTTTGAAAACTATATTTCGCTCTGTAAATAGATGTATCTATTTTAAATATATTATATAGCAATTAAAGCATCACTTTTTATTTAAATTTACCCGCATAGCGAATTTTGTTTATGTCTGATTCGAACTTCTGTACAGCGGGAAGCATTTGGCAACTATATGTTGTCAATTAGTAATAACTGCAGCATATTCCTCAAGTTACGTCTGTACCTTCTTTTTTTTTCATTAGTAAAAGCTACAATGGAGCAAGAGTTCCGTTTGAATGGAATAAACAGATGTACTCAGGGTGAATTGCTATAGAAATTAGATAAATTTATGAATAAAAAATGAGAAATTATTCTATCGTGTGCATTTCTGCATTTGAAGGGATGCCAGTGAATGAATTTTTAGCTATACTTTTTGCCAGTATATATAAAGTTTTACCCGCCAATCAGCATCTACAATTACAATAAATATGTGACCGATAATGTGAGGGTGGAATATAGATTAATTGTAATGGAATGCTGAATTCGCGTGTAGTGACCTTGAATTGATCGTGGCTTCTCTTTCTCATATCGTTGAGACAAGGAGGCGAAATTGTTTGTGATTTTGATCGTCGATTCTTGTGTTTGTGATCGCTGAAAAGATCGTCATGTAGACGCGACTTAATGGTAGACTGAGGGGGGTTGCGTAGCATATGGCCCGTACGATAACTCCTGCTGGCATGCTTTGCTCAGCCGCACGAACACGTCTTAACTGCTTCTTCATGTTCAACGGTAAACTATTTCAACAATTAGACGGATTAGGAATGAGACTAACTTTGAATCCTACTTTCGCTAATGTGTTTATGTGCTTTAACAAGAGAATATGGCTTAACGACTGTCAAGTAGAATTCAAACCGGTGTTTTATAGGCGTTATATAAACGATACGTTTTTACTTTTCCGTGACCCATCTCATTGCCCCATGTTTTTAGATTAACTCAATTCTAAACATCAAAATATCAAGTTTAGAATGGAAACAGAAAACGATAATGGTTTGTCATATTTAGATACATATGTTAAGAAAGATAGCAGTAAATTCGTGTATTCCGTGTATAGAAAATCTACATTTACGGGTATGGGTACTAGTTTTTTTTAGTTTTTGTAGTTTCGGCTTTAAGTGTAATAGTACACAAGCGCTTTTATTCAGGGCTTATCGAATTTGTTCCGCTTACGCAGCAGTTCATATGGAGATTTCCTTTCTGAAGAGCTTTTTTATTTCTAATGGTTACCCGGTTAATCTATTTGAGAAATTTGTTAGGAAACTTTTTGAAAGCGTCTTCAATAGAAAAACTGTCACTGTAACTGTGCCGAAGATCATTATCTATTTTTCCTTACCTTACTTTGGTAGACAGTCGGAAAAACTTCTAGTCGAACTTTCAGCTTTACTGTCTAGATACTTTATGCAATGTCAGTTCAAATTCATCCAGTCAATATTTTCAACTTGGGTTCTTATTTCAAGTACAAAGATAACCTTCCGAAAGGCATGCTCAGTTCCGTAATTTATAAACACAGTTGCGCATCTTGTCCGTCTGAATACGTGGGCTCGACCACCCGGTCTCTGTGACCGTGCGGTTGAGCATGCCGGCAGGAGTTATCGTACGGGCCATATCCTATGCAACCCCCCTCAGTCTGCCATTAGATCCCATGCCGAGCAGTGAAAGTTCTCGTGCGCTTAAGCTATTTTACTGTGTTAGGGACAGCTGCTAGAATCTCTTTTTATTTACAGTCGTAAGCCACCTCTCAATGCTATGCAATCCGCTTATCCATTACAACTCGTAAATGCTTAGCTTCTCGATAAATTTTAGTTCTATAAGCAGTATATGTAAGTCGATTTTTAGATCTTCTCGATAATAGTACAGAGTAACATAGATGGAATTTTTTACTAAATTGTTTTTCATTTTTCCAGACTTTGATAATGGCCTGGAAGGCTGAAACGTTGAGATTTTATAGTTACGAACTTCAGTATCTTTTAAATATCAATCATGCTTTCTCTATGAGTTTTTACGTTTGCCATTCTCTTCTTAATAAGGTTAAATTATATATATTCAAACTTCTTGGAAGCGAAAATTTTGCTCTGCTGAAACTATCTCACGGTGTATTCTGGATACGCAGCGGAAATGAAATTCAGTGATGTTTCAGCGCTTACTAATTCAGGTAATTTCATTTTTGCTTGCCATCTAAGGGGGGAAAAAGTGTGCTGAAGCCGAATTGAGGGGTACTGCTCAGAAGAAAGCACGTACCATTGCTTACGATAATTTGAGTTTTGCCGTAGTAGTGTTTCCTCTATATGTATTTTAGTAAGGAAAATACAATCAATGAAAAAGTGTAATGAAGAAGAAGAAGCTAGTCAAAGAAGAGTAGATTCCGCAACGACCAATATTATGCAAATATATTGTTGATTATCGGGTGAATTTTCTTACTCGACGGTCCACTATCGCATTAAACACTGCAGAATAATGATGCACTATTGATCAGTATCCACGGGTCCCGGGTCCGAAATACTGAGAAAAATTGAATACGCCGACAATAAATTGAAATGCGTAGGATTAGGAAGGGCTAAATCACCTCTAAGCTTTAGGACTGAGAGCTAAGAAACGGCATTCAATACATTGGAGAACAGTGCAAGAAACACCGTGATGTTTCTGTCTCTTGCAAGACACAAGTGCGAATTCTTTGCTGACGGAATAAATTCGCGATTAATTTTAGCGGTGAAACAAATATACTAGAAATGGTTAGGCGAGATGTAAGGTACACGGACTGCGTAACGAAAGACAGGAAGGAGTAAGCGAGGGACTTATGCTCAGATGGGATGAGTTAAATTAGGAGCACTACCTCAGGTTAAGCTGTGGTAAGTGAAAACATTTACCAACTGTAGAAATGCCCACGGGTCTCGTAGACGAGAGATACCTCCATAGGAGAAAAACTATCCCCATATGAGGCACTTATTCCTTGGAAGGGTAACTGCCCACTGAGAGAACAACTACCCCTAGGAGGATAACTACCTACTGGGAGGGCAACTACCGATTTGCACTAATCAACATGATAAAATTAGATGTGCAACTAATTACATTAAAATCCAATAACAAGCATACCGGTATCAGGAAATTTTCCAAACGCTCAAAATAAAGTTAGTAAACCGAGAATGTTTTCAAGGGTCCAGCTAGTACTAATTATTAAGCCATTCCGGGGTTCGCGTCATTGATACGGTTTTGGGAAGGCTTCGGGCAGACAGCTCTCTTATTATAGTATAGATTGTTTACATTATCAACTTCCACAATTGTAGTTTTGTTAGTTTTAGACCTGTGCATGTTCCAAAATGAGATAAATACTGCTAGTTCACGTATGCATCGACGTCAAAAATAACTGAAAATATCTAAAACAAAATCCATTCCCCGCCACCTTGCGTGTAAATACGATAGAAATGTAATTGTTGAAAATAGACATAACGTCTCTGGTTTGCTTACAAAATCATCCACCGTTCTTGTGCTTTGTAGAGATGACAGTGATCATGATCACATCGATTCTGATCACAAATGTGGCCACAAAAAGACGCCTATAATGTCCTTTGCACTGGCCCTTGGGTTTTGGTTGGAATATCTAACGCTCTCTGGGACAAAACTTATTTTCTACCAAGTCCTATCTTGTTTTGACACGACTTTGTTGGGCTCAAACAGTTGACTTTGGAGTGGCTCAAACAGTTGACTTTGGAGTGTTTAACTTTTTGGAAACCATATCATAGCTTTCCCCTTAACATGACAATGTACAATGCGTTTCCTGAGGTCTTCACGGTGTTCTCTAACCTTCACCATCACAGTAATCTCTTATTTCTATGAAAATATACTGTAACGATTATCTGATATGGAATAATACCAAAATCAGTACGAAAACATTTGAATACAAAGTTCTAACAATAAATATATGTAGGAAAACTTCAAAGCAGAATAACACAGTATACACACCTCGAATAGACAAAAATAATAAGCCGTGCCAATACTTTTGAACCTGTAATATTAACGCTTTTGCTCACTTCTCTCTTATTACAGCGATTTTCAAAATAATTCTGAATGTTGTATGCAACCGACTTTCATTTCAACCTCTTGCGTATGATTTCAAGAACAATATGGGTGTTTTATTACACCTAGCCAATAAATTCGCTCATGGCTGTGCAAGGCACCTGCACTCGCACACGGAACATAACGACTAGATAGCGCAGTTGTTACTAGAGCTCCCAATCGTTCGCAGCTGTTCGGTACAGCTGAATATTTGCCACACTTTCGCAGGTGTGGACCAAAATAAGCTTACCGCTGTGCCAGTTGAAGTTCAGAGGTGCACTGCGTTAGAGTATCAAAAAGCGTCATTGATTGCCATGGCAAACGTGAGTACACTTTAACTCGTTTAGATTGACTTAGTCTGAACTTCACATTGGAGAGTTTTGCTTGCCACTTTGAAATTTTAGTTTCAGACCCTAACCTCGAATCGATAGTTTTTGAAACAACCGTAATTTCAAACCTACTCCATATTTTCAACCGCCTGAAACTTACTTGAGCTGGTTTTGCCCTGCAACATGATCGAAATAGGCGAAAGCAAGTCACCTCTTCGAAGTTGAGCTTATTGTGTTTTGCCGCTCCCACGCCATGCAGGAGATGGTGCTAACGAGTTTTGTTGCGTAGTTTTCCAGTAATTACTGTGCCCCCCCTCCCGTGCAGAGACAAGTACATTATGTGGCACTGGAGGTATGCTAAAAGAGATTTTTTACCAACATTAAACTCTTTATTGTTATCTGTGGTTACCTCAAGGTTGCACAAAGATGGGCATAGCATTGAGATCTCCTGTACAAGAGCCCCAAAATCTCACCTGTACAGTTGTCACCCTAAAAAAATCCCACCTGTAGAATTGTCATCCCAACAAATCTCACCTGTACAATAATTATTGTCACCCCACTGTATCCACTAGTGCAATTGTCACCCCAATATTTAAGGTAAAGTTAGATAACGTTATGTAAGGTTAGGTTTGGTTAAGTTAGGTTAAGCTAGGTTAGGCTAGGTTAAATTAAGTTAGGTTAGTTTAGGTTAGGTTATGTCAGGCCAGTTTAGGTTAGGTTAGGCAAGGCTAAATTGGGTTAGGCAAGGCTAAGTTAGGTTGATTAATACTAGGTTAGGTAAGGCTAGGTTAGGTTAATTAGAAGAACGATCACATCCTCTGTACAACTGTCAGCCCAGTCTTTCTACCTGTACAACTGTCACCCCAAAATTTCTCACCTGTACAACTCTCACCCCAGACACCTCTGGGGTGACAACTATACAAGTGATCCTGGCAATGCTGTGCTGAACTGAAGGGGGCACCCAGCCCTCTTTTCAAATGATAAACCGCAGTTACGGTAGGCAAGTTCAGGATCAATCTTCCATAGGGGAATATGAATTGTAAAGAGCGACGGACGATATGAATAGTAAATGGGTGTTGCTGTAACAGTATTATTGCCGTAAATATAATGGGTTACGCAGGCTCTACTGGCAGTAAGACTACGCTTCCCGGAAGCAAAAAAAATTATTTGAGAGCAGTAACGAAGATTTTAGCATAATATGCAGTATGTGTGAGTACAAGCTAAACTTATTCAATCAGATTATGATATCTCGAGTTATGCTTTCGCTTTTATATGCTTTGATACTGGTGAAATCGTAAATAATATCTTTAAAGTGTACAAACTGTGTCTGGATGACTTTTTTTAGCCATGACTAAATCATTTCTTTGCTCCTATGGCTGGTTTTTCTCTGAAAACGGATATTGCTTGTTTTTCCTTCACAGGTATTCTGTTCTGCTACGAGAAGAGAGTGCAACGCAGGATCCATACAGGTCACTACCGGGATATACTACAGAATCTGATGTAGGTATTTACTTTGCAAGTTTATTTTCAAGGGACGTAAATCGAAAATATTGCAAAATTAAGTTTTGCGATTACAAATTCGCTTCGAGAGAGTCGAACCTTAACGACTTACCGATGTTCTTCAGTGTTGTCAAAGTGAACTTAATTTCTATTAGACTTGGTGAAAAATATCGTGCGTAGTGATCAAACAGCGATATCACAGGTAAACTTGCTAACAATCTCTTCTTCGAGGTACTACTCTGCTACGTAACTACCGGCACCCGTGGAAGCTCCATCGTTAATGTTTTTACATTCTAAAATGTAAAAGTAGTTAGCTACGCTTTAAAACTTATTTTATTTTGACCTAACGCCGCTCTTAATCTAACCCACCTCTTGTAAACAAACGCCCGTCACTTCAACCTGACGATCTCCTTTTGACCTTCAGCAATTGTTTTACAAAGTTTAAAGCCGCGTCTACACGGCGATCTTTTTCGTCGAAGTTTGTGATCGCGGAGAGATTTTGATCGCCAAACACACGCTGCGAGCCTTCGAAGTCCGTGATCTTTGATCGCCGACAGTGCTGGAAATCACGATCAAAAATCACGATCACAAAAAGTTTGAAAACTATATTTCGCTCTGTAAATAGATTTATTTATTTTAAATATATTACATAGTAATTAAAGCGTCACTTTTTATTTAAATTTACCCGCATAGCGAATTTTGTTTATGTTTGATTCGAACTTCTGTACAGCGGGAAGCATTTGGCAACTAAATGTTGCCAGTTAGTAATAACTGTAGCATATTCCTCAAGTTACGTCTGTACCTTCTTTTTTTCATAAGTAAAAGCTACAATGGTGCAAGAGTTTCGTTTTAATGGAATAAACGGATGTACACAGTGTGATTTGCTGTAGAAATTAAATAAATTTATNGCATTTGAGGGGATGCCAGTGAATGAAATTTTAGCTATACTTTTTGTTTTGTCAGTACGGTATATATAAAGTTTTACCCGCCAATCAGCATCTACAACTACAATAAATATCTGACCGATGATGTGAGGGTGGAATATCGATTAATAGTATATGTATCTTGTATATGTATCTTGACGAAGACAGAGATATGGCAAAAAAAAACATAACTACAGTATCCTCACTATTCGCAGGTACTTCTTGTAGTGTTCTTCGTCCATATTTACACGGCTTTTCTAAACTTTGCATCTCACAGTCTGCATGTAATATACGTACTCGTAGCGTATCATTCTTAACATTTTCATATTTAACTGGCGTGTCTGACGTTTTCAACACAACATACAGCGGGACCTGTGGCTATTTTATGCAGTAGCCCATTTTTTTATTGATGCCAGAGCTATGTCAAATATTAAAGGAGGCTCTTCCAAATTCTTCAAAACCACATTATTGTCACTATGATCCCTTTTGTGAGGTGAATTTATTTACTTCACTTAAAAAAAAAACTATAAAATGGATCAGTCCAGAAGAGCTCGCTTCGTACTGTATCCCGTTTTTCCTTATTTTGGGTTGTTATGAGGCACCATGTAGCGAAACGAAAATTATATGACGTCAAAATCGGTATGCATGACACAAATATGTGAACTTTGTGTCTTCCTTTCACAACTGCCTGAAAACTTTTCCGAGAGGTGAAAGGAGCACAACTGTGGAGGAAGTTGCTTCCAGTCAGAGCCAGATCTTCCTCCAAGTTGAATGTTCCCCGATCTAATGCTGAAGACGGAATACACAAAGGGACGGACAGAATCACAAACAGAATTAGTACTATATACCTGGCTTCTTCTAACCTAATTTAATCTAACATAACGTCACCTAACTTGACCTAACCTAACCTCAGCTAACTTGACCTGAACGATTTTAATAACTGCGATCAATGGGACTTAAATAAAACTTAGCCGTGACCACATGTAGCCGAAGAATGTCGCACCGACGAGTCGAATTATTTGAGCGGTTGGCTTCTTAATCCGAGCCGAAGACGTAAGCAATGTTATATGCTTGACGCGAGAGAAACCATAAGAATTAATAGTTGAAAATAGTAATTGCTCAAACTTTCTGTAATTAACGATAATCATCATACCGTGTTTTGTGCATGGGTGCAGCTCATGTAGCTGGCCAGTCAGGAACGTAGCGGGAGATCGAGTGAATTAAGTCGAACAAATACGGTGATATGTTCAACTGTTTTGTGAAGAGCACTGTAACTCAATATGAAGTGTAAATGAGGTTCACTTCAAAAAATATAAATCAGGGAACCATACCATCATAAATTTTACCTCTAGTGCTGTGAAAGTTTCCACCAGCCTCTATTACAGTTTTCTGTTCATAATTGTTTATTGTTCGATTAGTATACATTCTCTTCGTTTATTTATTTGCTTAAGGGATAAAATTAGCAACTGACGATGATTTTTCATGACAAACTAAATAAAATATCCTTAGGCTGCTTAGCCGGAGCGTAGCGTTCGTCGATGTTGACGTCATTGATGAAGTCACTTTTTATGCTAATTTGACGTATTCTTCCAGTTACGCTCTTCGCTTTCTGCATAGGGATAACCCGATATACAGATTTTTGGACTTAAAACAAGTCCAAAATGTAAAATTTGGACTCCCACGCATGAAGCCTAACCTAACCCCTCTAACCTAAATTAACCTCTCCTAAGCTGATTTCACCTAACCTAACCAACCTTACCTAGCCCAGCCTCACCTAGTTTAACCTTACCTAACCAAAGTTCATCTTACAAATCCTACCTCAA
>LQNS02278170.1:30654884-30669567 GCA_001587735.2 Parhyale hawaiensis
CTAGCGAGTAAGACTCCTTGCTTATTGTTTTACACTAGTGTACTGAACATGTATTGTAATAGAACTATTGTATGAATACCTTCCTACGGGGAGAAATACATGATTTTGATTTGATTTGTGGCGCGTAAATATGGCAGTATATGCTGCTGTAAGAACTGTATATAAACTTCTGCACTGACTTTGCTATGTAAGCGAACGAATGGTCCAGACCCATCAGCAGAAAATACTCCCCAAAGCATCACACTTCCTCCCCCAAATGTCACTGTTATCTTGATACACTTCAAGGATAGTCTTTCTCCAACTTTGCGACTTACACATAATTTTCCGTCAGATCCGATGACGTCACTAAAGTGTACCCCAGACCATTGTTCATCAACTCCTGACGATATGTTCCTGAGTAAACTTAAATCAGGGACTTTGGGACAGGGAGGCGAGCTTCCAAGCCAGCTCATTAATGCCTACGCGAAACAGTACACCGAGACATAGCTCCACCTGACATAACCTTAATCTCATGTGAAATTTCTGCAGCAGACTTGAAACGGTCAACCACACTCATTCTGACAATCAGCCAGTCTTCTTCTGGTGGAAACTTGGGCGGACGCCGCCTTTCTTTCCAGCGTCCGATCTATTCGGAAATAATATATCGCCTGCCTATGAGTAAATAGTGAGCGGTTGCGGATAACGTCGGATAAACGCCTATAAATTTTCGATTGGGAAATTTGAGATATTTAGCAATGACGCGCTGAAAAAACATTAGTGCGAGACCTTCCTGTCATGTCAGAAATCTCGAACAGGGATTTTCTATCTTTATGCTGGACAGAACACGATTTTTTTTTTTTCTTCGAAGACATCTTGCGCCGTAGCACGGAGCCATGATTGTTTGTTTACGGTCCGCCTGGTTCCAACAATGCAGCTACACTCTTACATAATCAAATATTGTGATATTTAGTTTTTAAAGCACAGTAAGATAGCTACACAATTGGAGGCATTTTTCAGGTGACCCTTAGTTTTTGCAAGGGGGCGAAAATCTCCTTATTTTCTTTAATGTTGAATCATTTTTCAGTCATTGAGTGAAATCGTTTCAAATTTTCGAATTGAAAATGTCGACTAATGGAATAAGTTATGCTGTAATGCACAGCTGTGTGCGTGTTCCACTTTTTTCGTATTAAACGATTTTCTTGAACTTTTTTCGCTGTTCCTTAATTTTTGCACGTCGCTGTAACGTCAAAGAAAGTGATGAAACATTCAATAAGAGGAATCAAACTAAGGCAATTATTTATTGATAAATATAAGTCAACAAATCATAAAATTTAACGTTTAAGGAATCTTTCTCATCCTTAGAAACAAAAATAGACGTAACAGCTATGACTAAAACGATTTATTACCTTCGCCAATTAGGTTATGATTTCGTCGGGTTTGTCTGTCTATCTTTTTGTCTGTCTATCTCTGTCTGTCTGTTTGTTATAACTGTTAGGTATGTTAGGTATAACTGTTAGGTATGTTAAGAGAAACAGATGTTTAACTTTTGGTGAAAATCCGTCCATTCGTTTGTTTGTCTGCCTCATTTTTTTCAATGCCATAACTCAAACAGTTATTGACGGATTTTTATGAAATTCATAAGAGTTGTTAGATATATTACAAAGAGTAAATAACCAAATTTTTGTGATGATCTGTTCGTTCGTTCGTTCGTTCGTATGTTTGTTGCTGTGTTTGATTTTATGTTTGGTAGCGCAGTAACTCAGAAAGCTTTGTATGAATCTTTATGAAACTTACAGGAATTGTTAGTAATGTTGAAAGACATGAATGATTAAATTTTGGAGCTGATCGGTAGATTCGTTTCTATATTTGAGTTGTGTTTGTCATAATGTTTGTTACGCAATAACTCAAAAATTTTGAATGGATCTTTATGAAATTTGCAGGAGTGGTTATTAATAGTAAAAGATATATATGGTTAAATTTTGGTGTAGATCGGTTGGCTCGTTTGTATGTTTCACTTATGTTTGTCATGTTTGTTAGCAGCATGACTCAAAGGAAAGGATCTTGAAAAAAATTGCAGAAACTGCTAATACTATTAAAAGGCACAAATGATTAGATTTTGGAGTTGGTACAAAAGAAATCATGGTTTCAGAGACAATTTGAATTTTTCGTTACCGTTGCCGTACTTGGCGGAGGTATGCGCTCTCAAAATACTCTAGTTTCTTTCATTTTCATTTGCAGAGGAGTATAGGTGTTATTGGGAGGGAGTCTAAAACGCGAATGAGCAAAGCCACTTGGACGGGCTGGATGTCGGCGTCTATACAGTCAGCTGATGTTGGGCTAGTTGTGGTCAGTGTGAAGCGGTACATCCGAGGTCATAATGTTTACGCTGGGTCTTGTTCCATGAATGTAGAGGGACTCTAATGCTGTGAGCTCGTTTGGGCTAGAAAAGCCCATGATGGAGAAGTCATTTTTGCTGAAGGAATGGTTGTTTCGCTCAGCATGCATGCGGTGAGCTGAATGTGAGGATTTTGCGAGTGGTTGACCGGTTCGGCTAGATACACCTAAATGTTGGTAAATACGCGCTTTGAAATGTTGTCCAGTGCTACCGATATAAGAGGCATTGCAAAATCTGCAACTGAAGCGATAGATAACACTACACAAAAGTGGTGCGAGAAGCTTGGCTTTAAATTTAAAGTAGGACCCTACGGTGAATGCATTTTTCTATGAAAATTTGAAGTTTATATGTGGGTAAGCTTGAGAGAGGAATGCTTTCAATGTGTTTACCGTACAAACAGAGGCTTTGTTGTAGTACGGGAGCGAGTGAAAGAAGTCTATTTTTGGACAAAAGGTTTACCAATGCCGGGATCGAACAGTTTGTCTAGAAACAATTTGCAGTAGTGGCCCAGAAGATGGTACGGATAACCATTATTTTTTAAATAAATGATCGGAGAAAGCCATTTCCATTTGAGAACGCAAGGTAGGAACAAGACAAATGGTTTACCTGAAATATTCGAGTTTTCATTACATTACTTTCAAATTGATCAAAGCAATGACTGAAAAAACTTATCGCGAGGCCTGAGACAGTTTTTTTTTTTTGCATATTCCGATGGTAAATGTCAAATCTTGAATAGTTATTAAGACATCTATATATATAAAGAAAAGCTAAAGAATTCTTTGATCGGTTTTCGGCAGTGACTTTGATATTTAGATGTTTGATGTTCAAATGTTCCAGAAATAAATCAGAATCAGTTTGATTTTTTGATATGAGGAAGGTGTGATCTACATTATGATTGTAGTTGATTGGTTTGAAGTCATTTGGGCTGTCGCTGAGCCGTAGAGTTTCATGATGGCATGAGTAAATATCTGCTAACGATGGACTAGGCGGGGACCCCATGGGAATTACATTAGCGGGCAAAATAAGAGAACGATTTTAATTTTTTGAAAATAAAGGTTCACCATGTAGAGTAGGTTAAAGAATCTTTTGATGGAGCCCTAAGGAATGTATTTAACATATTTCTACAAAATATCGGGACAAACATAACTATATTTAATACATTAGAGCAATCTAACAAACAATACAAAAAATTGAACAGTGCAAAATAAGAGAACGATCGTCTAAATGCAATATTACAAACAAATAACATGGAACACTGGTCAATTTTAGGTTTAGAACAATTAGTATGGAGTACTAAAACCTTTATTTTCAATAACTTTAGCACAGCGACGATTACACGACATCACAAGTTTCTTGCAGAACTCTGGAGTTATTTTTTTTTTTCATTTTTCTTCAATTTTTGTTCACAGATCCTCTACTGTAGATAGTTGCCGTTCTCTTACATTGTCACCTCTAATTTTCCATAATTTTTCAATAGGATTAAGGTCCGAGCTTCGGGCAGGCCACTTCATGACTTCAATATTCTCTTCCGCAAAATATTCCTTCACTTTCTTTGCAGTATGGCACGGGGCATTGTCCTGCATAAAAATTGCTGGCTGGTTTGGTCATGATCGTAGAGATGGGATAGCATATTGCTGTAAAAGATTCTGATACACATTAGCATTGACAGTTACTTTAATGGCCACCAACGGTCCAACTCCTTCAGATGAAAACATGCCCCACACCATTACGCTACCTCCCCATGCTTTACAGATGTATTGTCACATTTCGGGTTCAGCCTGTCATCTGTTACACGTCTAACATACCGTCTGCTATCAGATCCAACCAAATTAAATTTACTTTCTTTGCTGAAATGCACTCTTTTCCAATCTTCATCTCTCCAAACGATGTGCTTTTCCTCATATTCAAGTCTTGCTTTCTTATTCTTCTTACTGATAAGTGGTTTAGTGGCAGGACAGCGTGCCTTTAACCCACATGCACACATGCATTGAGGCGACGAGAAACTGTATAGCGAGACACTTCTATGTTGTTATTGACCTTCAGCTTTCTGGACATTCCCGCTGTAGTTCCGAAAGGATCCTTCTGGGCATAGCGTTTCATAATCCTATCGTCTCGTACGGTGGTTTTCCGAGGGTGGCCTGCAGATACCGGTGATTCCAGCTGTTTCTTTTCATCATAGAGCTTCAAAGCACGAGAAACAACGCTCTTAGATCGGTTTACCTCTATTGATATGGCCGAAAGAGTCATTCCTGAGCTTAACAATTTCTTCCCAAGCTCAGGAGTAACTTTCACGTGAGGTGCCATGCTTCTAGAATGGTGTAATCGTAAGAGTGGCAGTTCTAGAAGTCATGTACACGAAATTGAATGTTGCCAGATGACCGGGGTATATGTGAGATTGTTTTAGAGACGATCGTTCTCATATTTTGCACTGTTCAATTTTTGTTATTGTTTGTTAGATTGCTCTAATGTATTAAATATAGTTATGGTTGTCTTGATATTTGTAGAAATATGTTAAATACATTCCTTAAGGCCCCATCAAAAGATTCATTAACCTACTTTACGTGATTAAACTTTATTTTCAAATAATGAAAATCGTTCTTTTTTTTTCTCCGCTACAGTATCTCTGTTTGCTTGTACAGTCTATTGTTAAACATGAAGAATGAATTGTTAATGGCAAGACTAAGGAAATTTCTGAAGGTAGATTTAAATAAATCGTCATCGCTGTTAGGTCTATTTTCGTTTCTGAGGATGGGAAAGATTCCCGAAACGTTAAATTTTATCATCTTTCGGCTTTATATTTAACAGTTAATGAGTCAAAAATGTTTGGTGAGAAAGGGCGCTACTTCTGCTTGTGGTCAGTTTTAAAGTTCACACTACAAGAAAATGTGCGATAGTTTTATATTTCGGGGTTTCAATCGGTTTCTATAGGGAATCCGAAGGTTCAGGGTGAAATTCTGAAAGTTTGCAAAATAACGTTATGAGTGGCGGTTCTCTGAGAATTATTTTTTTTATGAATCGAGCATCGCAATGAAATGGTAATGCGTCTGTCCTTAGTGCGCCTCTTTCAAAAATCGGAGTATCACATCCGAAAATGGGTAGTTAGCCCCTAACGTACTTAGGGGCGTAATGGCCAGCAAAATTTATATGTACGGTGCTGGGCATTTCATTGCATGATCAAATATTTAGCTTTCCTGCAACGCGGAAAGGAGTCAACAAAACTAATATTGTCATCTATTTTCAACTTTAGAATTGAAAATGATAGGCATCAATATATGAGAATACGATTCCGAGCGTGTAATAAGTTCAAGTTTAATAAGAATTCACTTATCACCGAATGGTAGTCTACGACCGCCGAATTTTTGTAAGCAAACATAGAATTTTCATTTATTTTGATGCAATTTTTTTCGCTGGCGATCGCAATCTCGGATTTTTGCGGCCTCTTAGTATCAATTCAGGGATCAGAAAGGTCGTTAAAAAAACTTATTTCTTGCCCTACAGGAACGTCAAATGTTCAATGGCGAAATAATCGCCATTACGAATGAAACGCCGCTGCGAAGTTCAACCCATTGAAAACTACCAACATCATATGCACCCATGTTTCGGGAAAGGAAAAATTGTATGTTGATCTAAGCGATGTAGTTCTTTATGTTTGTGCAGATATATCAATAGAGAACAAACGAACGGCTACGCGAGACATCATGGTATCTGTTTTTGCCGCACTACAACGGTTTGTGTTAACTGCAGTTGGTGTGTTGCTCCTAGTGGAACCGCAAACGTTCGATACAGAGGACACCAATAATGGGATCACCGTTGACTTCATTGTTGGTATGTACTTCAGCTTCCAAATGCTTCCATTGCTGAAAAAATATCACACCGAGTCTAGGAATACAGTAAAACTCCATCAATATCTGTGTCAGACTCCATTTAATTTTTCAATTATTCCTCCTCTTTTTCACACTCATGCAGCCTGTGTTTCATTTGTTTGGGAGGAAATCTCGCAATGCGTATAACAGTCGCGTTTAGTAGCCACCATTAAGCCGTCATAATAATGGACTCGATGTTGACTCAGTCTAGTGATGTAAAAAAAACCTGTTTTTACTTGCCGTTTTTTGTAATTAAAAATGTTTTTTATGCGTTTTTTATGTTTTTAAATATGTACCCAAAATTGCTTAGATATGGACAATAAGTTTAGAGAAACAGGTTCATGTGTCCTACTCATGCCTCTACTATATTTATGAGTCATCTATTCTTTAACATGCACGTGAAATAGAGCATACAATCTATTTTCCATATTAACCAGGCAACCCGAAATTTGTAGACTCTTAATATATTGTGAGTCGTAGGAGCCGGAACCCACTGGGTCACTTGATATTTTAATTTTTGATGAAATGAAGCACAAAAAGCCAAATAGTTAAAACTAATATTCATTATGTAATGGGCTGTGCAACAGAAAAGGCAGCAATAAGTAACTTGAAAAATCGGCTGTCAATAGCTATCTGATAGTTACATTTTTCTCTTTTGAATAGTCACCTCAGGAGGCATAGAATGGGCCAATGCCCACAGGGCTAGGATTGGCCAAGGTCTATAGCCCATAGGGTTAGGATCGCTCATTCTAAGTTACGTATGGGGAGCAGTACCCCGGGAGATTTGGGTAGTACTATAGCCACTAGCTAGGCTTTTGGGACATCTGTTTTCTGTGCCCACTTTGTTTCCTCCCGATTTCACACTTCTATTGATCTTACTTTCTTCTTATATATTGTAGTTCTGGCGAGGTGACGTTGTAATTGGAGTTCGTATTGAGTTCGTCACTGAACTTGGTTGTGAGAGTGAACTTCAAGGCCGAGTATAGTTATCAGGCTACAGGTTGGATGGTGAAGGAATGCCGTCAAGATCTTCTTGTTTATTTGCATCTTATTATACAAGACTTAGAAGATATGATCCAATGATAAGTAGCAACATGCTACTTGATAGATGCAGACTAAAGAATACAAGGTCTACATCGAAATAGTGTTACAAGCAGCATGCCGTAGGCAATGTTGGTACTGCACTGTCAAGTACCGAATTAAGCTGACGCTCGTTTTTGTTAAATAAGTTACAGTTATGTCTTATCGAAAATGAAGGTGGGTTTGCTTACAAATTTTCCCATTTTCTCCATAGAAAGAGTAATTCAATTAAAACGTAAGAAAACGGTGGTCTAGGGAAAATTCTATCCCTCCTCTAGTTTTTATTGAAGAGATGATGCACATGCCATTGGATTTCTAAAGGTAAAGTCTGCAAAGTTAAGCTTGCCGAACTTCAAAATATTGAAAAAAAAAAATTATGTGGGGAAAATGTGTTAGCTACGGATGCTTTCGATCTGTTTTACTATAGACTTTTCAAAGTAACATCAAAATCATTCAGGGTAGACGGATGAGCTCCCACATACACGCACGGCTCTGCCTTAACATGCATCCTTGCACTGATGCAGCGGGCAACACAAGTACCTTGCGTTGCTTTTGCTGTTTGTGGCTTGGTAATCTCTAGGAATCCTGACTCGATTCTTTGTGTTTATTCTATTTAAACACACTTAAGGGCGGACGGAGAGCCCCCTGTCTGGATAATACCAGGTGTTGACGGGACGAGAAACTGTGAGATTTACATATTATGCGAGCTCAACTTTGCGAATCTAACGGTGGCTATATGTATTATCTGTCTAGGATTATAACTGTAAGAGTAGCGTATTAAAATTTGGAAAAGAAGATTTTAGGTAAGGTTTGCACTTCTTTCCCGTTTTCTCTACTCAAGCCACGGCCACACGATCAATCACAAACACAATAGCCGAGAAGCAAAAACACAAACACTCTTGTTCTCTGTCCAGACGGGATCAAACAGGAACCGCAAACACTTCGAGGCCACGACAAGTGAATTCAGCATTCCATAGCGATTCATAGACATTCCATTCTCACTTTGTCATAGATAGTCCCTATTTATTTCAGTTGTTGTAAAAGCTGACTGGCGTGTTAAACTTTATTTATACTGGCAAAAAGTAGAGCTAATTCACTCACTGAAAAATTCAGACGACAAAAACATTAGTTTCTCATTTTTAAATAATTTTCTTGACTTTCTCTTGTAATTCATAGCGTGCATAACAGTTTCTTGCTTTGAAATGTAAATCGGGCTTCATTGTAGCTTTTAAAGATAAAAAAAAACAGACGAAACGAATGTAGCCAGACGAATATGCTACAGTTATTTACTAATTGGCATCATATGGTTGCCAAATGCTTCCTACTGTCCAGAAATTGAAATCAAACATCGAAAAAAAATTACATCACGGTTTAATTTCAATTAAAGAATGATGCTTTTGTTTGTGAATGCAGTGATGAAGCAATGTATAATAGTTATGAAACTCACCGAGTAAAATATAAATTTCGAACTTTATGTTGGTCAAAACTGCAGCGAGTTTGTGACTAATGTTTTCCAACATGCTCGATGTGTCTAAATCATAAAAATCTAGGTCGTGGCACTTGTGATTGTCAAGCAAAATTGTTCGGCAAAGACAAACTTCGTGAGGAAATTGACCGTCTGAACAAGGCTTTAACCATACACTGCCTGCCTAAAGCTTCCCCTGCGTGTCTGTCTGACTAATAGCTACCGCTAAGTGAAAATGTAGCGGGAAAACCTTTCTGTGGAAGGTGAGGCTAGCATACCATCCTCTCAAAAAAGTATTTTATTAATCGGTCGATCTTCAGGAAAATTGGTACAGATATGTAAAATCGAAAAAAAAGAAAAAAAAAATATGTTAGACTTGTGTACTTTTCCCCATAGAAAATGAGTTATTCAAAGAAAGTGGGGAAAAGGTGGTTATTCGTTTTCTTCGAATAACTCGTTTTCTATGGGAAAGTGGAGAAAATGTACATGAGTGTAATCCACATTTTTTCCCGTTTTTACATATCTATAACAAGTTTCAAGAAGATTGGCCAGGTAGTAGAAAAGCTAAAACGTCGAGGTCCATCGCACTCAGTTTCCAAGTTAGGTCACCCCCAAATCCATGAAAAACTTTTTTATACTATGCTGATATCCATGAAACTTTGTTCTGAGAACAGCCATGTAAAATCGGATACAATGTATGTTAGGCTCCGCTATTTCCTATTTTCCTCACAGTAAACGAGTTATTTAAATAAAACGGAGTTTTTCCTGTTTTCTTTGAATGACTAGTTTTCTATGGGAAAAAGAACACGAATAAAACCAGCATTTGTTTTCAGTTTCATGTATCTATTATGGATAAGGGTTCTTGAAGATTGGTCCAATTATAAAAAACTTATTTAAATTTAAAAAAATATACTTCTCAGGAGGGCCCACTCCTTCCGCAATCCCAAGTTCTACTCTCTTAGGGTTGGACTGGCTGCCTGAAACTTGGCTTGCATGTTTGTCTAATGTAGCTATAGCAGCTTTGGATTGAAAACTAAGTAACATTGAAAATTTCAATGTTTTTGGCAAGACAGTCCCCTTGAAGTATGGCACAAAGGGAATGGGAAATGTCCTCAATAGATATAAAACTATGCGAGAGGTTTATACTGTCTTAGTTGATTACCTAGAAACGTTTTTATTCCTTGCTGAAGTATGTAAAACACAATGTGCAAAAAACTAAAGCTTCGATTTTTTGCCGATTTTTTTTTTTTTTGTAAAAAATGCGTTTTTATATAAAAAACGAAGTTCTTTTTTAGTCACATCTCTAGTTCAGTCTTCAGGAATGAATAGGTATGGTAAGGATAAGGAATGGATATGACAAGGTTAGAGAAAGGATTATGGCTAAGGTAATCAACTAACCCTAACAATGGAGCATGGGAATGTAATGGCTGTAAAAAGAAAATGAATAAAATTAATAACTAATTTTACCTCTGATGAATCGCCCTGGGATGGAGGAAATTAATATTAGGGACAGGATCATGCTGAAGGCAATTAAGTAAGGAGGATATTTAAAAGCTGAAATTATATAGAATAAACTAAAAGCAAGGGAACAAAAGGATATGACAAAAATTATTATGCAACAGATTGAAAGACAAATTGCAAGGGTAAACAAGCATATGGGAAAGTATGCAACACAAAAATGAGGCAAAGCAAACACATAAAAGCAAAATAATATGTAACACAAAATTAGATTAAAATGGCACTGGTAATAAAGGCGACCTCCTCCTCCACCAGAACCGAAAGCAAATGCTCTTCTAAAAATAACAAAAAACTGGTATTGAAACCAAACTAAGCCTGTGAAATCAAATTAAACAAGGGATGAGTGCGAGGGAAATTGCTAGAGATAACAACTTACTAGATGCAGCAGTAAGTTATATTAATGGAAATGAAGATAAAATTAAAGCTTGTTGTGCGAGACTTTTAACAGTATTTGCAAAAAAATGCTTTCCATCTAAGCCCTAATCACATATTATGGAGCACTGTTGTGCAACTGGATGCCATATCAGAGAAATAAAGGTACTTATTAGATGGATATAATAATATTATTATGATACCAGACAAGAAAGTATACTCGTACCACTTACTTGTCGCTGATTTCTACTTTTCGTATCATGCTTGGAACCTCTCTTTTCAAAAGTAAGCTGGGACAATATTCATCTTATCCCCGAATTATATTAACATTGTTTGATTCGTTGAAAATGATTAATTCAAAATATATAGGTCTTTACTTGTGAAAATTCTGTTCTGTTTCATTAAATTTTCTGTCTTTTCAGCTTCTTCATTGACCCGTCGGAGTGCATTACTTCTTTAGGTTAGGTTACGTTTGTATGCGTAAGAACAAAATTCGCCCTCTTTAGGCCGTACTATCGGTTAGTTAGGCATATCCCTTACGATTCACCCCACTTTAGGCCGTACTGTCTGGTAGTTAGGCATAAACCCTTTCATAATATCGGACAGGTTAGGTAAGGCAAGGCGTAGGTCTGGTTTGCCTAATTTCCACAAAATAGGGATGTCATTTTCGTTTTCAGCATGCCTCAATTATGCTAGAAATCCCTTTCTTATCTTATTACTCGGGTGGGGGATAAGACGAATATTTATTAACCGTATGCTGTTCTGCTGTATTTAAAGTGAGTCAACACGTTGCTAAATACATTTCTCACTGACTGCAGATGCAGTGTAGTTGTAAGACAAAGATGATGAAACTTACAATGATAACGCACGGGGAGGGGCCAAGCTGCAATGCACCATGGGATATGGGCTTGTAACGTCATAAATGCCTAGTACGTTAAGAAGTAGCTATTTTACACTAGTGTACCCGCACGTGAAAAAATACACGCAATAATCGATACTTGTGCTTAATATAGGAATATAGGCCGGTGCGGAATCTTCTCTTCTCTGGCTTACTGCTTCATTTTCTTCGTTGATTCTCTGTCGGGCTCTCATCCTTAGGCCTAATCATCTTTTCTCTGAATTGCTATTTCCACATTTTCCCGCTCACGCTTATCAGCAGCTCGTATTCCCTTCTGTAACCTTTCTACATGCTTCAAGTCTTTCTTGACACTATTTCGTATAGCCACTTTATCTCACTCCATTGGCAGCACGTCTCCGTTTTTGAGACAGTAATAGTTTCTTTCTTTTATACTTTCCCTATCGTCCTCTTTAATTATACGTGTGTCTTCCACTGCGCGAGGCACAAGTAAAATCTTGAGTTAAACACTGCAATAAACTTGACTGCAACTCCAGCCCGCTTATATGCAATGTTAGCGCACCGTAGCCATGATACCGACTTTGATATTTGCTTCACTGAAATGCTGAAACTTTGGCCATTGATGGAATCTGCTCTGTTTCAGAGAAAGACAATAAGCTAGAAGAGATAATTGTCTACTGCCCGTGAAAAATCATCTCCAGAATGCTCCTTAGATCATCTGCAGAATTTGTACGTCGTAACCTGAGAGAAAAAGTTATAAATTGGACTCCGATTTCAAGAAGTGTTACAAGCAAGGAGTGTCTTCAGAAAATAGGATAGGGATCCCTCTTTCGCCACCTTCTGTAACCTGGTCATCGATCTCTATGAAAACGTAACTTAATTACAAAATCTACAGCCTGGCCTATTTTTCGCATAGTTATTTCCATAAGAGCGCACACGAAATAAAGAAATCTATACATTAATACACGAGTACCTACCTACGTCCGTACGTACCTACATTTTGTGCACTCTCCTCTATAAGAGATAGAAGGAAATTAGAGATTTGGCTTCAAATGTGAATCATTTCACCTGTATCATATCTACCTGTCGCTTTGCATTTTTTCATAACATTCTATTCGCTTTGCTGGTAACGGATGACATTTCTGATAGTTAGATGCGTAGCCAGAATACGCCCCACGTAAACATAATAGGTAGTGTTGGGCACACAGTTCATTTACAGAATGAGCTGTTGACAGTTCACTTACCATAGTAAGTGGACATCTCTGATTTGAACTCGTTTTTGAAGCGAATGTACTGCTGGGATAGCATTTGCCACTATACTGCAATGTCTGAGCAAATACAGTATCTCGAGAACAGAAGATTATCCTGTTGCGAGTGAAGACTTTGACCGAATCTGTTTTCTTTCATTATATAGCTATCGCATTAAACAAACAAGAAAAAATACGGGCTATTGATCAGCATCCACAGGTACCAAAATAGTGAGAAAAAATCTGAAATGCCGACAAAAATTGAAACGCGTACCCTTGTGGGGGGCTGAATTATCTGTAAACTGTGGGAAACAGAGATTAGAAAATGTGTGCAAACGCATAAGAGAACATTGCAAGATATACCGTCATATTTTTCGATCTTTATCAAGAAACAAATGCAAATAATTTGCACGATTTAGTGGTGAAAGCAAAATACTAGGAATGGTTTGACGAGATGCAAGGTAGACGGACTGCTTAACGATAGACTGGATTAAGCGGCGGACGTTAGGTAGTTCAGACGGAATGGCGCTACCTCAGGTTAAATAAAGTAAGCGAAACATTCACTAACCCTGGAACATCCACGGGTGCAGCTAGTAAATAAATACACGAAGCGTTTTATTATGCAAGGATTGGTTCTTCCTCATTTCATTTGGGCCTCCAGAGTGTCCTATATGTCCTACAATCTTCATAGTTGAACAAAAATGTGCATCAAAGCATTTACGAACTTTTTTAGCTTTCTTAAGGATAAAATTTTGAAAGAGCATTGGCTAAAAGGCTAGTAAAAGAGCAGATGAATTTAACCAGCAAATGCCCGCATGTGTCAGAAGCACTTTTAGAGCCAAGTTTTTCGCCTTTAAACTACAATAAATCAAGTGACTTTTATCGAGAATAATATGGCATTCTGAAGTTTGGAATCATATGAGTGAATACCTCAATATTTTCGATGATCTTTTTCATCTCTAGTGGCCGATGGTGTTCTGGATAGTAAGAAGCTTCCAGTTTCCTCTGGCAAGTCTGTTGTTAGCCATTTTAAGAAGGGGAAGTTGAAATCACCAGTAGTAGTTGAATTTTCACGCTGAGCAGCCGCCTTTTTATATTGAATTTACATCGCAGCCAAATTTCGACGCTAGAGGTTCAATAATCAGTTGATATCCACAATACGGTGAGCCGTGGGCATTTCCACTGAATTCTCTTCATTGAACTATATTTTCTTAAGGCAGCTTAACGTTTGATCAATTCCAAGTTGATATTCACCCCGTATCTTGCAGGGGGGATATTTTGATATCACAAAACTCATGGTTGTACAGTACAACTAATGGAAGATCAGGCCTGCAGGGATGAGACCTATAATACAGCAAAATTAATAATGGAACCGGAACAATAAAAAGCTCAATCACAAATTTTTTGCCGTCATTTTTGACGGCTGGCCCCTCTAGTATAGATTATAGAACAAAGTGCCAGCAGGGAATTATCTACACTGTGCAGTAACTGCAAAGCACTGGTCTGTCGTTTTCTTTAAATAAGAATCTAGCAACGGTTTCTAATTCCATAAGCTTCATATATATGCCGTTTCAAATATTCATGTAAACAGTGTTTCTCCTCATCATAGTAAAGGCATTAGAATCATTTGTCGCCCCGGCTTGGAACATGCACACCACAAGTCTTTTCAGTCCGTTTTGTGTGTCTGGTTGCAACCTATTCCTTCACATTCACAAGTTTCAGAATTTTCCAAAAATATATGATTGTGATATATATATATACATATGAATCTTCGTTTTATTGACCTGGACCCCTATGGAGGCACTGATCCATCGGGTATGTTTCCTTTCTTTCTTCGGAGGGTGGCTGGTGTGCTAGCAGCCCCGCTTGCTTCCGTATTCCGTCGAATGTTGCGGCTGGGCTCTTTTC
>LQNS02278170.1:30699366-30710173 GCA_001587735.2 Parhyale hawaiensis
CTCATTATTGTACACCTTATAAAACATACATAGCTCAGCTACTCTTCTCCTGTGGGACAGGTTCACTAGATCATTATCAGCGCACAGCCTGCTGGCTGAACTAACAAGTCGATCCAACAGACGCAAGTGAGTGTCAGCAGCTGAAGACCAGACCGGTGAGCAATACTCCAACACAGGCAGCAAAAACGCATAAAAACATCTGCGGAAAACCTGACTATCACCAAACACGGTATTCACCTTACGCAGGAGCCCAATCTTAGTGGAAGCACGTGACACCAACCTCCTAATATGCGGCTCAAAAGTAAGCTTCTCATCATAGACAACACCAAGAATCTCCAAGGAGCTAGACTCCTGACGTAAAGTGTCATCAATCTCCAGTTGGGGATACTGCGGTACAAGTGTCCGAGACCGACTGATAATCATCGACTTGGTCATATTGGCATTCAGCTTAATACTCCTAATGAAAACAACAATGTTGGCATAGAACCAAACTTTTTTTCCTTTCGGTTAATTAATATTAAAAACAAAAAGAAGACGTTTTGCTCACTTACCCTCCTTAAACAATGATGTTTTAAAATTATTAGTTCGCTTTCTATGACAATAATACAAGAATAGAAAAACATATTTTAGGGTTAACTTAAATATATTGTTCTGACATCATTTACTCGTACCATGGATTAGTAAAATGATAAAAACTTATGAATCACTCGAGCGGACCAGTGTCGTGTTCCGTTTACATAGTGCCATCACTGTCGCGTACGATCCATCACAAATAACCTATAAAAAGTAAGCTGAGCCAGCTCCATACTTCCGATCTAACTTAGACAACGACATTGTTGCAGCTTGCGAATAAAAAATCCACAAGATTTACTTCCAAGGATGTTTAACTTTTAAATGTTAGGAACGTAGGACAGGTTGTACTAGCAACATCACAGCTTGATTTAATATTTTACAGCGTAAGACCTAAAATCGGTTCGAAAGGGTCTCGCTTAAATCGGTCCGAAAAGTCTTAAGTCAAGTGCACTTGGCTATTCGACAGCGACATCCCAATCGAACACACCTAGGTATGGCTAGGTGGGAAAAGGTTAGGTGAGGTTATATTAGGCTAAGCTAAGTTAGGTTCGATTAGATGAATCTAAACTGTGTGAGGCTAGGCTAAGTTTCGTTTGGCTAGGTAAGGTAAACTTAGCACAGCTTGATTATATTATTTTAATATACCTTAGCCTACTTGATAACAGCGAAGTAGAGGTAAATACTGTACGTTAGATGACAGGCGGGGCTTTTATTATTCCGGGGCTTTTTTGCCGGGTGATTTTTTCCTTTTCTTACGGGTTTTGTTTCCTATCCCAATGCAGTGCAATGAGATTGTAGTGCAGTATGTATTGCAGATATATAATAATGGGCGCCCCAGTACCAGCATGATTGTATTACTTTTGAGCCCTCTAGATACAGTACATAGATTATAGAACATGCAAATGATCCGCGACACCCCCCCCCATCTTTGAGGAAAGCAAGTTCCACCACGGCGCAGTACATGCACACAACTACCGAGTCAACTAACCTAGACCAGCAAAGAGCTCGCGTGCCTTGGTCGGCCTCGAACGAGCGATACAAGGATTGCGAGATGCGAACGAAAGCATGGTGCTACCGTGGAGGCTTAATTTACATACCTTCTGATAGGTAAGCCTTTCGGAGCAAAATTTGGCTGCGATGTAAGTTGAATTTAAAAAGGCGTCTTATCAGCGTGAAATTCCAACTGCTACGAAAATATTCAGGTAAAGATAGCATAAGCGAAATGGATTATGAACGAAAGGAACGAAAACCCCAACCAAGACTGGGATTCTCGAACTGCTACAAAGAATTTCAGCTAAAACGTATGCGATATAGCTGATGCTCGATAGTATCAAAAACCCTACCAAAGATTCCGCCTCTTATTTACCATGCTCAGAGGAATCATCTCCATATGAAAAAGTACTGAGCTGGTTTTCAAAGCGATTCGAGATTAAAAAAATTCAGTATTTCTTTTTTTGGCCATACCTTCCAGAACCTATCTTCATCACCGTTGCTCCATGAGCTGAAATTTTATGGTCTCTTAACTTGCTTTTCAGTAGATTCATTTTCTCCTTGCTAAGTTCTTAACAGCGTGGCGGAGGGAAGAACTACCGAAAGAGCGAGAAAGTAAGCGACCAACAACTGTGTATTATTATATTATACAATATTGTGGATGAGGCCAATCCAACGCTGTCCCGTTACTAAAACTCACCTTCATAGTGCAGCCAGCGATGCAGCTAAAAGTCGTAATAGAAAACTATGGTCTGTACAGATATGACCGCAGAAATTGAAAGCTCGGTATACTGTATTAACATTGTACATAGAAGATCACCGCGGTTCTATCGATAAGCACAAATTTCCCTTATGGTGAGTGTGACTGTGTAGCTGTTAACCTGGTGCAAATTTAACCGTTTGCGTAGCGTCTTATCGATTTCCATATGCATTAGCTATCGTGTTGCTGTAATGCTGCATTATCAAGACGTATTGCAAATGAGTTTAGAGTGAGTATAAGTATTTATGATTGGTGATTTTAATTTAGCTCATAAAATGGCGAACTGTAAATTGCAAAATTAAGCTGTTTCTCTCTCTCCTCTTCTTTCTCGTCTTTCGCTTTCTTTCTCTGTTGCAAGCAATGGATAACTTTTCACGAGCTCAAATAGTTTGTTCTCCGAGGAAAAAATACGTTAATGGTCGTTTCTTTCTAGATAACGCACAGTTGATTAAAATATCGACATTTCTGATACAACACTGTCTGATCTTAAACTTGTTGAAATTATGTCTCAGCTCGTAAGATGCTATTCAAACAAACCTCACATTAGTACGCGACCCGAAGAAACACCATCGCGTCATCGTTACCTAAGCATGAACAATAAAGAGATAAGCAGCGACTGCCAGAAAACAGTGTCGCCAAAAACAAGTTTACCCTTGTCCCGCAGAAACAAAAAGAGAATGACAACAGCAAAGACTGACTCACACCAACACCTTATCAGTCCTTGCTGTCGTCTTTCTATTGCACCCACATTCCACTTTGCGTGGCGGTACGGTTCTGGCAGGGAGTGCAGCAGCTGATTTTTTTTTAAGCTTGAAGAGGGACACTTGGCTGACATTCAGTTCAAGAGCCACGCAGTTCATCGGCACTCCCTGCTCAATTAGGGTGAGGGCCAGAGTCTTTTCACCAATGGAAAGCTTCTTCCAACCCAATGTGATGCCAAGGTGGCTTTTGGTATGGTGCCAAAATAAGTGAAAAGGAGGGAAAGTAGAGGCCCGTGTACCAGCGCAGGGTACGTGTACTCTGTTCAAGATCTGCTATATCACAGACTGACTGTAGGTGTAGCGGGGATTTGTGTGTGGCGCGGGGGTCACACCACAAGTCATACCACCCTCCTCTCTCCTCTCATATGGCGGAGAATATCAAAACAAAGTTACCGGCGAATTATGCGATGATTTTGTTTTTGCAGCCACTGTTCTACGCTTCCGACCATAAACTGGGCCACGCTTTTAAATAATTCAATCCATAGACCACACAATACTTTGACTGGACACTGGCCCCTAAGACAGATTTCGGTCACGCAATTGGGCCAGACTGCACAGTGCCGCAGACGCATTTTATATGTTCTCCCGTTACTTTTTCATACTTTGTTTAGGCTATATGACAGTTCTTTTAAATTCAGTTATGACTGGCAAACCTATGCATACTTCTAATACTTCTATAAGGAACAAATTTAGAAAATATTGAGACTTGAAGTAAAATTACGTAGACTATTACGTAGTCTTACTGTGTATGACATCTTTGATACTTGCAGTAAACTCATTTCGCAATAGTGAAATAAACAGTCACATTTTGTAGAACAGAAGCTTCTCAAATTCGTGCTGTGTTCGATTTGTAATGAAATGCCAAGTAAACAGCTGATGAAAATGTTAACGAAATTTATTAGGTAGCTAAATAGGCTAAGCGAGCAAATCAGAACAGACTGCAGAGCTGAAAGGTGAGTTGGAGCAGCTTCCAGCCATAAAGTGATGAAGCCCGGCCAGCAGTGAAGTGATGAAGCACTGGCTGCCAGAAAGTGATCTAGCATTGGAAGCAGTGAAGTGATCTAGCATTGGAAGCAGTGAAGTGATCTAGCATTGGAAGCAGTGAAGTGATCTAGCATTGGAAGCAGTGAAGTGATCTAGCATTGGAAGCAGTGAAGTGATACAGCATTGGCCGCAAAGGGGTGATATAGCATTGGCGGCCGTGTAGTGATCAAAATGATAAAGCACTGGCCACCATAGAGTGATGTAGTATTGACAGCAGTGAAGTGATTCAGCATTGACAGCCGTGAAGTGATATTGCATTGACAACTGAGAAGTGATGTTGCCTTGACAGCAGTTAAGTGACATAATAATCATTGGCCGCCGTGTAGTGATGTAGGCCACTGTGAAGTGATTTAACTCCGGTAACCATGCAACTTAGGAATTCATGAAATGATATAACGTAGGCAACCACAAAGTGGTGTAATATGCATAGGCAATTATATGAAATGACACTGACAATCACGATGTACCGGTTTAGATGGTTCCCGTAAGGAAGGGTTGTATCAGCCGTAAATTGTTATGTTTTAATATCTACCGGCTGTCTTGCTTTCTCTATCTCATAGTTAAATATGCATTTTTAGTTCTTTTGTAAGTACCAATGTAGTGTTACTGTGGTTTTAATTCATTTTTCAACATTACTGGGTTATCTTAACTTCACTTTTGATGGGACTACTGGGATGAAGCTTACCGGAAGCTCTATACACATCAATTCCTGAGATTATTGCTTCAAATCCGTCATTGAAAAAAGACTCGATTGAATGTTATATTAAATTACATTACGTGTAGTATCTATAAGCCAATATTTTCTATAAATTTTTAATATTCCTAGACATTATTATGAATTTTCGATTTTTCTTGGTGCCCCAAAGTATGATGTTTACCGCCTACTGATGATATATGATGGTGAATTTAGATCTCCTGCTGTGCAACGCATTCCTTATGGTACGACGAAGAAATTAATCTTTGTTTGAGGTCTCTGTGATTATTAGAACTCATTTTATTAACACTTACGGAAATCGGCCTCCAGGCGCAATTGCGAGAGGCCCGATTTCAGTGTCCAGTCAATGTATGGTGTGGTCTATGTTCAATCAAAAGCAAAAGTATGAATGCTATGCAGAATATCCTCGATAAATGCCACAGATTTGGGTAGAAATGAAGCGAAACATGCAATCCGTCCAAGTGACCTCAAAGCGTAGCCAGGGAGGAGCGTAAGGCCTCTCTCACTGGAAATGAAGCCTTGAAAAAAAATTGTATTGCTTATGTAGCGCCCCCATAAATTTTGCTTGCCCCTAGCGTCCCCTCCCCCCATCCTCCTCATAGAGAATTTCCTGGCTACGTTACTGAGTGAGCTTAAACAAGACCAGAGGCGTGTTGCAACAGGCTCGATCTCGGTGTCACCCGGGTTACCACACGTCCAAGGAGACTCAGGTTGGTGACGCTGAAGACGACCTCTGCAGTTGTCGTACAATCCCTCTATGTTCATAAACTTTAATCCCTTCTCACCAATACAGCCAGTTCCTATCCACTACAGCTTGTGACAAGACAAATATTTCATACCTGTATTCTGTTATCTAATTTCCATTTCTTAATAGTTCCTATGACTGCGTTTGATTAGTTTACGCTGGCCAATGATTAGCTTGATATGTGACTATGTTAGTTGTAATGTTTTGTTAGTCTTATTTACATTTCCAGATCTGAATTGAACGTGGAGTTAGGCCCCGAAACATTCTCAATTACATTATGATTTTAGCAACTCTTTTTTGCTTTCATAATTCTTTAAAATGTGCTTATATGTATTAACTGTACGATTTTTGTTTCTTTAAGCTTGTTAATGAGTTGTTCACTTTCACTCATTGTACCTGCTGAGATTCTAAATGTTTCCCTGCTAAAGCGAGGTTGACACATACGACGTTACGTGTTACGACCATATTACGACTTTTAGTCGCACGGAAATGTACGACAAAACATACGTCGGACCGTTTGGAGCGTGTGGAAAATCCGAATTTTTGTTACGATGTTACGGCCATGGTACGACCTTAGTGCGACTAGTACGAATTTCCTTGAGACGCTTGCTTTTATGGTACGGTGAGGGTACGACTGGTAAGACGTTCTTTCGACCTTCGTTAGACGTCTCAAGACTATGGTACGAACATGTTACGACTATGATACGACTATTACCACCTGCCAGACTATGGTTGGACATTTCCGGCATTGAAAGGATCGTGATGGTGTAATACGCCTGTATAAAAAGAGGGGTTTTGCAAAAGCGAAATCAGATTCCTCCGGATATCTCAAGAATATGGACGCGTACTACAACTACCTGGCTGGCCTCATGCTTGCAATAGTTCCCATGATGATATTCAATTTTACAATGGAAATACTTCATCCACCACGACCTCCTCCTATACATCAGAGTCCTCGTCGGTTGTGGTCAAGGCAGAGGCTATTGAGAAGAGACGCATATGGAGCATGCATATGACAACTTACTGGCTGAGCTTCACAGGGAGGATTCCAGAGGCTTCAAGACCTATGTCTGCATCACAGCTGAAGTTTTTCGAGGAAGTAGTTGTTAGGATTACACGAGCTCTCAAGAAGAAGGACTCAAGATGGAGGAAGGCTCTCCCAGTGGGCCTCAAATTACCCGTCACTCTGCGCTTTCTGGCAACTGGAAACGCTTACCAAAGCCTAGAATTCAGTTAGCTATAGAACATCAAGGAGTGCCATCTGCAGGTTCGTTTCACTCAAGTGCCAAGCTATCATAAGACATGTAAAGGGCAAGGCGCAATAGTCGTATATTGATGCGAATAGTACAAACTTTAGTTCGACCAATACGACAAAAATTAGGACCATTGCGATTAGTCGTAATTGTTGTTACGTCATGCCAGGACCTAGTAACATCGCGCGGGATCGCTCGAAAATTACTAAAATATTAGAAATTTTAGTACGGCATAGTGCAACGTCACACGTCGTAATAATAATAATCTAAGGACATTAGTACGAGCATGTTCCGACCAGCGTGCGCCAAGAGCCCCACACATCGTACAATGTTCGTATCATGGCCACACGTTGAAACTTCATATGTGTCAACCTATGTTAAGCAGCCATGTTTGATCTTGGTGTAGTGTATCATATGTATGAGAGGGCTCAGATCTTCTCAGGACAAGTCGGTACTGCCTGAAGCTTTCTGGTACGCAATGTTGAAACTTGTAAAGCTCACGCGATATGCTTGCAGCCCTTCACACGGACGAAACGAGCGTACGTCCGCAAGGAAGTGATCCTGAGCGCCGGCGCCTACGACAGTCCCAAGATCCTCTTGCTGTCCGGCATCGGGCCAAGGGAGCACCTCGAGGCTATGGGGGTAAGGCACTAGAAATTGTCATGACGTGTGACTTTTTTCGCCAAAAATCACTTGGAATTGAACTTTCTTTAGCAACACTATCTCTGTAAACTGTATAATCATGTACGATTTTGTTGCTTGCGTCTGTCATTCGTTGCTTGGATGGTCTCTCCAGCCTGATGTGAAGGATTAAGAGGGAGAATTTCATTCGGTGTATAACAAAAGGCCCGTTGCCTCGCCTTATTTTTGAAATCTCAGAATCGAAGATGTCCATCTGCAGTACCTCTATGCTGTATCATACATTAAAATCCAAGATTGTTCTTCCTACTCACAGGGTTTTTTCTGAGCTCCTTATACGGTATTAGATTACAAGCTCAACGAAGGGAAAGATAATCCTGGAGAGAAAATTAGGAAGAGAATAAAAAAAAACTGGTTTCACGGAAGTATTTTCTTCCGTCAATGACGAGGCGGGCCCCTAGTATGCAATATGGAGGAGAAAACGAGTGCAGAACGGGGTTCTGGATTATGGTTTCCAGCTACAGGATTTCCTACTGCAATTGCGTACCAAATTACAGGACAAACCTGGGAAATTTTTTATATTTTGATTTATCAACAGTGCAAACATGAATTTCTAACATTAAACAGCCCTTATCATTAGCAAAAGCTGTAATCATTGAATAAAAATTGATGAATAAGAAAAAAATGTAATAGTTATAAATAAGGCATTTATTCTAACTAACCGGGCCCGTGAAAATTCCACGGTTAATTAAATTAATGTTTTCGCTTACATTAGTTAACCTCCAGTAGCGATTCTAACATAACCACCCCCCCCCCATCTAAACTAATGTTTGTTGCTTAACCCTGTCTATCCTTACGCAGTCCCTCTGCTTTGCATATCGTGTAATCTATCCTAGCGTTCTGATCTTACCTGTGAATCACATATTTGTTCTGGCAGCAGAGAATTCGCTCTTGTGGCTTGATAAATACCTAAAATTACCGTATAGAACGGTACTTCTCGCCCACCGTTTCTAAGCTCAGTTTCTCACGTCTTGCAGATAATTTAATCCCTCATAGTCTTAGCTACTTATTACAATTTTGGTCGGCGTGTTTGACTTTTTTGCATTTTTACGGGACCCGTTGATATTGATCATTTTGAGGCGATAGCTGTACAGCAGTAGATTAGGCCAGTTACCTCAGTCACTGCAGCGTAACGTTATCAAGAACAACATCAACATTTTCATGAGCTCTTTACTTGGCCTTTCATTACATATTTACTGCAAATATCAAAGGAAGTCATCAACGGTTACTCTACGTAATTAAATTTCAAGGGTTAATATTTTTGTAAATTTGTTGAGTGTAGAAATTATAGAAGTACTATTTTTCAGTTTGCGTTTTACCAATGCTCTAATATCTTTAAACTATCTCCACAAATTTAAACATTTTGCACCTGTTTAAACCAAACCTGTCAAACAGTTAACCATTCGCAGAACTACTTACATAGGCATGCGAAACGTCTAAACTGTTAACTGTTCATGACAAACTGGTATTAACCAATTAAAGAGCTTAGTATTGCATTAGTACTTCAATGAAGAGATCAAATATTATTTAAAAGTTTGCAGTTCAACTGAGCATAGTACACCCTACAGCTGTTAAACTGTTAACAGTTTAAATATTTTTAATAACTATTTAAGTAGTTCTGCAAAATGGTTACCCGTCTATATACAGGTGACGTTTAAACGGGTGCAAATGTTTAAATTTGTGGTGATCGCTCAAAGCAATTAAAGCATTGGCGAAACACAAACGGGAAAAACGGTGTGTCACTCATTACTGAATGTAAAAGAAATGTCAAATAGCCTAAACAAAGCATTAACTAGAGCACTCTAAGAGCGCATACCTCCGCCAAACGAGGCAACGGTAGCAAAAAATTCAAATTGGCTGCGAAACCATAATTTTCGTTGTAAAACCTCCAAAATCTTATCGTTTTTACCTTTTGAAAGTAATAACAGCCTGTGCAATTTTCTTGAATATCCGATTTACCTTTTGAGTTATATTGCTAGCAAAAGTTATGACAAACATGAGTCAAACATACAAACGAACAAACCGAGCTGCACCAAAATTCAATCATTTATGTCTTTTAACATTACTAACAATTCCTATAAATTTCATAAATATCCATTTATTATTTTTTGAGTTATTGTGCTAACAAGAATAAAATTAAAAACAGTGACAAACGAACGAACAATATAATCATTACCAAAATTTGGTCATTTACTCTTTGTTATAAACCTAACAACTCACTTTAATATCATAAAAATGCATCAATAACTTTTTGAGTTATGGCATTGAGAAAATGAGGTAGACATACAAACAAACAGACTGATGGACATATCTTCATCAAAAGTTAATCATCTGTTCCTCTTAACATACCTAACAATCCCTGAAAATTTCGTCCAAATGGGTTCGTAACTTTTTGGATTATCTTGGTGACAGACAGACAAACACAACGAAAACATAACCTCCTTGACGGAGGTAAGAAGTAATGAGATAACATATAAAAAATGCGTGTGCGGCTCCGTGCAATCAGGCCCAATTGGGGGACCGAAATCTGCCTTAGGGGCCAGTGTCCAGTCAATGTATGGTGTGGTCTATGCTTCAATAAAGGCCCATTTGGTTTTGCTCCTAGTCGGGGCTAGGTTTCAGAAATATATTTTTTTTCGATTAACTACTCATGATGCCCTATGCGCATCAAAACTCAGGAAACAATAGTGGCAGCAGACGTACAATATAGTATCTACATTACCAGTAGATGTAACCAAGTTATTTTCAGCCTTCGAGTTGAAAAATTTTCTAAGGTGACGGCACTTTTGCCTTTGAGCAGATTACTTTTCTCTCGTCGAACCAATCATATCGTAGCGGAAGAATAGCTAAATAAGTAATCAACAAAACTCTGTTCTATTAAATAGAAAGATGATAAATCGCTGAGCGAAACATAAGAAGGATATGTATATTTAGGTTTGCAAAGCAAATCATTTAGTTAAAATTTTATTACCCACGACACATCTCATTCTTCAATATGTACGCCATCTACAGCCAGAATATATTTACATAGATACATATTCATCCAAGGTGTTGCAAAATTGTTGAACTTAGGCTACTAATAGAAAATATTGATATAAGCACCAGTTCATCAAAAATCAAAGTTCGAAACGCCTCGTTTTACAGACTATTATTATTATTAAATCACACCAGGCTGGCGACGTAGGAACGGAGAAACTCCATGAGGTTAACAAACCCCCACGCAACCAGCCCAGCGGGTGGAGAAAACAAAAGAATGAAAAAAAGAAG
>LQNS02278170.1:30720043-30731951 GCA_001587735.2 Parhyale hawaiensis
GAGCACTTTGTGGCCAGCTGTGGCATTGACGGTTTTGATGAGTTTGTTTAAGTTCCTTTGTAACGTCTCAGTAGGGTCAGCTGTTAACCTCTTGAATTTTGATTGGTCTTCCAGCAATGAGTTTATCTTGTCATTATAATCCGTCGCATTCATGATGACAAAGACGTTAGTTTTATCAGCTTTGCGTATGACAATGTTTCTATTTTGTTTCAACTCTGATGCTGCTTTTCTCAAGTCTGGAGTTAGGATAGAGGACGGCTCCAAGTTTCGTCGACGGGTTGCTTCACTTCGTAGTTGGTCTTTTAATCATTTCTGATGGTCACTTTACCTTCAGATTGTAGCTTAATTAGTAAGCGAGTCGTACAGTAACTCAAGCTCTATCTTTTTGTTTAGCTTGTTGTACTTGGGCTGAACAGGGCAGTTTGGTCCGAGATTCAGAAGAGTTTTTTGGTCTTCTGTTAGTTCGTGATTAGATAGGTTGATGAAACAGTTTCTTTCGTCTCTTAGAAGTATTTGGCCTTTGTAGAGATGGTTCTGCATATTTATGGTTCTTGTTTTTACAGCATTTTCATGTTGGTTTATCAGTCTTTCTAGTTCAGTTAGTTAGTAACAACCTCGCCCAGAACACGAAGACTCACATCGTAAGTCGATTCCAGTTTTTTCTTCGCTTCAGTTTTCAGTTGAATCTGTCGTGCATTAGTTGTTTTCTGTAGGCTACGGTGAACTGTTCATTCCTTGCTGCAGGGTCATGAGTTCGTACATTGTTGTATACAGGCAGCAGATTCTCTTCTACGCAGGTTTGATTAAATCCCAAGGAATATTTATTGTTAGTTATTTTCTTGTTATTTTCTCCCAGTCCGAGTTGTTTTATGCCACCCTCGAGTATCTTGGATACAAAGCTAAAGCTCCGTATTTCTTAGAAGCAATATCAATTTTGGGCAAAAAACATTGCTAATCGTTAGTAACAATGAATGCAGTTCTTGCTCTTCCAGCTTCTCTTGCCGTTCTCGTGGAGTCTGATAGTTATTACCTTTTCACTACATCGAAATTATATTTTCTTTTGGTTTACGATGTGCAGATTTAGTAGAAAATCAGCGAAGCGTAGAGGAACCATTTTTTCCCTTGCAGTAGATATAACAATTATTTATTCCAACTTCTTGGACCTTGGACGCGAAAATTTTGTTTCGCTGAAGCTAGCTCACTGTGTATTTTGGATGCGCAGCGGAAGTTAAATTCAGTGATGTTTCAGTGCTTACTAATATAGTTTATTTGCATGTCATCTAAGGAAGAGAAGCAGCGTGCTGAAGATGAACTGGAGTGCACTGCTCAGTAGAAAGCACGCATCTCTTACGATAATTTGAGTTGGCCGTCGTAGCGTTTTCCTCTATATGTATTTTAGTAAGGAAAGCACAATCAATGAAGAAGTGTCACCACAAACTTCTTGTGATACGGAAGAAGCAAGAAAAGAAAAGAAAATTCCGCACCGGCCTATATTAAGCAAATACATATACTACTGCTTGAATTTTTTCACGCACGGGTCCACTGGTGATAAAATATCACCGAGCTTTACTGTGGGATATACTAAAAAACTGTCGCATGAAATATGCGCTGACACCAGGCAAGTTCTCTCTCAAGTCTGGTACACACACTAGTCAGAAGAACGAGTTTTCACAGCTAATCGTTCGAACGTCTGTCTGGCTGAATCCTCGTAAACACAACTTTGAATTTGCCAGAAATATTGTATGCAAAAGTTAGCCGTCCGTTCAGTTTGCTCAAGAAGTGCTGTTAAGCTCACGCGACTTCGTGTGATTTAAACGGCCATACCAAAGCGTCCGGACGAGAAGACGAAACTCGGTTCACATGACTAGCGTGCATTCAGGTCCTTAAGAAACCTGTCCATTACCGAGGGTGAGTAAGAAAAAGCTTATCTTTAGTGCCTTTCGTTGGGGCCGGCGGCTGCCAACGAGCATGACAGGACAACACACCTCATACAAGCTCGAAGTTCACTGCGCTCCAAGTTCCAAGGAACTTTGATAGGGAGGAGGGAGCCCTGCCTAGGCAGGGAGCGCTGCCGTCGTTCACGACCAATTTGTGTGCGTGTTTGTGTACGTAGATCGTGTGCGCGCTGCTCGCTGTATCGCTGATTAAGTTAGGTTACGTAAAGTTAGGTTAAGTTAGGTAAGGTTAGGTTATGTTAGGTAAAGTTAGGTTAAGTTTGGTAAGGTTAGGTTAAGTTAGGTAAGGTTAGAAAGGTTAGGCTGAGTTAAGTTGGGTTAGGTTAGAAAGTTAGGTAAAGAGGTTAGATTAGGTAAGGATAGGCTTGGTTAGGCTAGGTTAGGTTAGCTTAAGTAGGTTTATTTTAGTGGTGGCGCGCGCAGGAAAGCTTGCGTGAACGCAAAGTGGTCGTGAACGACGGTAGTGCGGCCAGAGATGTTGCGACTACGGAGGGAGGGCAGGGGTGAATCCCCTCCCCCCCCCCTCCAATAATTTCTGGTCGGGCTATAGTCGGTATATTTTTGACAAGAGCAGTCGGTACGTTTACGACGATCGTGCCGACTTAGCTGTAAAATGTACTGACTAACGTCAAAATTTACCGTAAGCGAACATCACCAGTGAAAAAAATTTTCTCGCTGCGCGCGGATCGCCTTGCCGCTTCCACAGTCACACCATCTTTGCAATATAACCAAGCATGCACTAAGACTGTGTGAGGAGGATGTCTGTCTTACAAGTTTTCTTCATTAATAGGTTTCTGTCAAGTTACATTAATATAGACTAGGTAGCCATATTCGCTAAACTTATAGGTTTTTTATATGAATAATTATAAGCATACCAAAAAATATGCATATAATTCCAATTTTAGGCAAGAAGAGAGAGAAATTTGGATTTTCTTGAAGACATTTTGCATTCTTGGTGATACAAAAAAAAAGGGCAACGCTGTTGCCAGTGCTGCGCAAAGACAGTCTGTGGCGACAATGTCGTATTGTAAACTTGTTGTAATAGCAACCTAACGTCACTATTATTTTCTTACAGCGCCATGAGATCAAACTTTTTCCCTTTTATTTATATTGCTTTCATTTTGTATTGCTATATTATCAATTAATTTAATTTATTCAATCAAATAAAGTGAAGTAGCGTGATTCATGGTGCGTTGCAACAAACCGTCACGATGCTGTTCTGCAATGTTGAATAAATTTTCAAGTAACAATTCTTTAACTGCAGCTAATTAGAAAACATAAACTAAGCCAGTAAAACTTTATAATGTGCTCTTAATGTTTTCCATTGGTGTAGAAGTAGAAGTAATTTAGAGTGTACATTTAGATCTGCGCTGGTTTTATTACTTTTGTACAAGTTTAAGTTTTATACACGTAACTGATGGGGGTGGGGGTTACGGCGCGTGTATCTGCGTGCGGTTCACCGAATCACCTCTTTGTCATATTTCCAATTTGTGCTTGGAGAACGTCATTTATCCTAATGCGTTGAAACATGCTCGTGTTATTCCTATCTTCAAGTCAGGTAGTCCGAATGATGTAGCTAATCATAGACCCATATCTACGTTATCTATCTTCAATAAAATTTTTGAGAAAGCCATTCATTCGAGGCTATCAAACTTCCTTTCATCACATAACGTAATAATTGGTCAGCAGTTTGGCTTTCGAACTAAATTTTGTACTACGCTAGCAATTTTTCATCTTAAAACGGATCTTCTGAAATGCTTTCACGATAAAACATACAGTATATCCTTATTTTCTGAATCTAACTTAGTTAAAAAGGCGTTCAATACGGTAGGTAAATCACTTATACTGAAAAAAAACTTGATCATTATGGCGTTCGGAATGCAGCCAATGCACTGCTAAATAGTTACCTCTCTAACAGGGATCAGTATTTACTCTGTAGCTATGCCAAAACACATATATTACCTATTAATTTGGGTGTTCCATAGGAAGCATGTTAGACCCGTTATTACTTAATGTTTTTATTAATGATATTACTACCCTCGGCATGAATTGTGTATTGTATGCGGTTGACGCAGTTTTCTACACCAATAGCAGTAATTTTCAATCTGCTATAACTGATATGTAAACTTTTTAAAATGTTATCTGAATGGTTAACTCCCAACTGTGCGTGTTGACGTTGAGAAACGCGCTACAGTATTTCAAATTACAACGCTTCTCAATCAACTTCCTTAGTATTTATTAGATCACATTTAGGGTAATGTCTTAAAAAACGGTTTAAAGAATACGTCATGCAATTGTATTAGATTTTGATCAGTGTTGCCCAAAAAGTTTGTTTAACTTTCAGTGGCTACGCAGATTCATTACTCTACAGTGTACATCACTACTTTGCCATATACTTGTAATATCTCAAATTTATCCGTGTGTAATAAACCCATTAAACCTATCTCCAGTCACGCAGTACCACTGTGTGGAAGAAGTCTGATTGAGCAGCTACGCTGCCTGTGCAATATTCTCAAAAAGTTATGGGGCACGAGTACTGTGTACTTATATTTTCCACTCGGTAATATGACTAATAGTCAACGTCAGTCGGTATTTTTCAGTGCCCCCCCCCCCATGTCATATATGTACTTCGCGACATCTCTGGCCAAGGCCACCTAGAGAAGAAGGCCGCACAACCTTGTCTGTGACGTCTTCAGTCGTGGGCATTGGTGTTTGTTGTCTATGCCCTGCCGCCCCAAGTTATTTTCGCCTGCGAGTCAACCATTCCAGTGTAGCTGAGACGCGGGAGTAAAGAGTTTTGCTTACAAGCAACCAACAAACCGATGTACTACTATGCGATTGGTGCATACGGCGACTGGCAGCAGCCACACCTGAAACCTAATCTTTACAGACGCAGCTCCTGACTCCCTCCTTCCATTAAGCCTCCTTGCTGAGCTCTTAACTTTAGCGAATAGCGATTTGGCATGCAGACAGTGCTGCTAATGGGATTTTTGAGAAAACCCACTATCACTGCGAAAGAAATCCAAAAATGTGACAGAAAATCAGATTTTGAAACACCTAGAAGTTATTAAGAAACATTTACTTTATTATACATTGAGTATGTTTCACGTCATTAGTTGTATTTCTATCATAAGGACGAGAATAACTAAGATTCTCAGAATTAAACCCAAGTGGTTCAGTGAGAACACAAAGCACTGGGAGAAAACCCAAGCTTACAGATTTACTCTTTGGAGCCCAGCTCAGCTGGGTATTGCAACCTATCGATACCGCGAGCACCCGCCAGTCATTCCTTACGCGCTATAATTGAAAGGCAAAATAGGACCAGAAGATACCGGCCCCTCGGCTTTCATTTGCAAGCGAGAATCGTGAATTCTTGAAAAAACATTGTTACTAGTTACGACTTATTTGTAGATTTATAATTTTGTTTGCTTTTATTCAATTTGTTGGTTGGGTCCGGCACCACTGGTCCCAATGCACGAGCCGCCATTGTATATATCTATCACAGATTGATAGTCTCATTCGCGCATGGAAGTAACCAGGAAGGCAGCTCAGAGTCTGACCATTTTCTCGAGTTAGATAATTACGGTAGGTGGTTTATGGAATCGAAGCCGGGACCTTATGCTTAGAAAGGCGCAACTGCAAGGCCAGCACTGACGAAGCTAAATATTCATAAGGTTCCGAGTTCGATCCCGGCGTGGTATCTCTAAGTTCACAGATCGAGTCCTGGCTCGAATCTTTGTATTTATTCCATTAAAGTACAAGGGTAGCCAGATGAGCCCCCGGTCTCGATAAATTCAGTTGATGACGGGATGAGGAACTGTAAGATCTTTCAGGTTATTAATTATTCAGGGTAGACGGTTGAGCTCCCTCATATACTTAGGTACACGTACGGCTCTGCCCTAATATCTTTGCCATGATGCAGCGGGAAGTACAAGAACCTTCTGCACACGATCAAAAATTGGCGCTAAGTAGGGCCAAGCAAGGCCAATCAAAGATTGGCGCTAAGTAAAAAAAAACACTAATAACCCCCCCCCCCCAAAGAAAAAAATCGTACCAAACGCTCAAAACCAATAAAAACACTAAAACCCCACATACATTCAATAAAAACACTTCGCGACGTGACAGGAACCAGTCCTGACCTCACTTAACCATATGAGCGGGAGCTCATTTGAAGGGCTCTGTAGTAGGGTGATGGTCGGTGGTGGTGGCGTAAGGAAGGCCTAGCGCTTTTATCTGTCAGGAAAAGTACAAGAAAAGCCCCGTGGAGTTGCCATGCCATTAGGTGTAAAGTTCAACGTTACACCTAACTTCACCAGATAACACTTAATACCGGTTTTAGTTACATTCCGTTACAGGTAATGTACGATCTAGCTATGTATACTGCATATGTATGTACGGTATTTGCTGTAATAAGGAAACGACTTTTCTGTTATTAAAGATTTGAGTCAAAAGCATCAGAGGACTCAGCGTTGACGATGCATTTGTTAATTAACGAATCCTACTTTTCTTAAGCAGTGCTCATAATCATCCTTAACGATGCTGCGCAGCACTTCTCCAATGCTGGTGGCCTTAAGCCAGAGTCTCCCTACCTTTTCAAAGCGCTTACCGAACTCCAAACTGCAATATTACAATTTTCCGTTACCAATTTGAAATTAATCTAACAATATCTAATCCTTTTTCTCAGCCGCGTGATGAATTGCACCGGTCACACAGCCCGCCATTGTTGCTTAACTGCCTCTTCTCACACAGAACATCCATTACAGCCCAAAATAAGGATCCACTGCCCCACAAGGGTAATCTGCTCTGAGCAGGGCTGCCTACTTAGGTTGTTTAACTCTAGATCTAGATTGAGTCATGTAGATGTAGATAATTGTCGGTTTATTTTCTAGATTATTTTCGAGTTTTGTCTCGATATTTTAGATATTCTTCAATATTTTTTTATATATTTGATATTTTTAGGGCAAACTCGAACTCCTCAGCCACCACCAGCTGACCCAGCACGTTAATGAACCCACGCGATGCGGTAATATTCTAGATCAGGTATTCTCCACTCCTGATTGTGAAATTGTTGACCTAGCCATCCTAGACCGGCTTGGGACCACAACATGATTGAATTTACGCTCAAAACTGGCAGTGATTTCACCACTAATGCGAGTCATCTCAAGCTGCCAGACTACCGACGAGTGCATTTGCAGGAAATGGCAACTGAAATAGGAACAACTGATTTCGAAACCCCTATGAGAGAGGCCGGTGTTGAACAATGCTCACATATTCTGAAGACGAGCATCCTGAGAGCAGCTGAACGATACATCCCAAATAAAAGAGTTCGTATCAACAATGATCCCCTCTGGATGAATCGGACAGTCAAACGCAGCATTTCAAGGCGACAAGTGCGTTACAAAGCCTAGAAGCGTAATCCAACAGAGGAGAAGAGGTCCACTCGCATAAGGGCATGTCGGGATGTAAAGAAAATAGTCAGGACCCCAAAAAAGGAAAAAGAAGTTTCCGTAGCCGCTATGGCAATATGCAACCCAAAGGCATTCTATAAACATGTAAATGAACGTAGATTAAAAAAAATCCACAAGTCCACTCAAAAAACCTGACGGTGCAATCACCAATGACCTAAGAGACAAAGCCTCAATTTCGAACGACTATTTTACCTCTGTATTTACAATTGAAAATGTTGCGAATATTCCTGAACCAGCACCGATGCAAGTTGCTCCCATAAACTCATGTGTTTTCACGGAGATTGAGATCCATCAAGAACTAACCCACCTAAATGCTTACATATCCACTGGCCCTGATAATCCTTCTCCCCGTGTACTACGGGAAATGGCTCCAGTAATCGTGAAACAACTGTTAGAAATATTTAATCGGTCTCTAAGAACAGAAGTTCCCCAGGATTGGAGACTAGCTAACGTGATACCGATCCATAAGAAGGGGGATAAGAAAAGCCCCAGCAACTATCGACCAATCAGTCTTCCATCGGTCGTCAGCAAAACCATCGAACGCCTGTTGAAAAAGCGCATCACTGATCACCAGAGGGTGCAACAGCTCATAGTAGACACTCAGCATGACTTCCCAATTGGAAAAAGCTGCTTAACAAACCTACTGGACTTTTGCTCAAAAGTTTATTTCTAGTCCCGCATCTACGGCTAATGAAAAAAATGAAAGTCCATGGCATCCAGGGAGACTATTTACGATGGATCAGGGCATGGCTTACGGGTCGGCAGCTGCAAGTAAAGCTTGAAGGAGAGACGAGCGCCTGGACGCACGTTTCATCAGTGGTTCCACAAGGTAGCGTGCTTGGCCCAATTCTGTTCTCAATATGCATCAATGAGCTCGATCTTAACATCCGTTGTAAAGTCTGTAGATTTGCGAATGATACTAAACTATGTCATCCTGCCACAAAATAAGCCGAGCTTCAACAAGACCTTGACCATCTCGTGGAATGGAGCAGAACGTGGCAGATGAGCTTTAATGTCGGGGCAAATGCTAGGTATTGCACATAGGGCTGATGAACCCTTTACCCCTATTGCAAATGAACGGGACGGTATTGGCTGCTGCTGTCACCCAACAACGTGACTTGGGAATCACTATTACAAACAAACTACAACACAGTCAGCAAGGTGACAAGAGTGAGAAAATGGCAAGCTGACTATTGGGATTCATCACCAGAAATTTTTCAATACAAGTTCAAGGACATCATCGTTCCCTTGTACCAGGCATTAGTGCGGTCACACTTAGAATTTGCAGTTCAATTCTGGTCGCCTCATCTGACGATAACACGGACAGAGTCCAACGCAGGGCAGCGAAATTGATACCTCAGCTGTGAAATAAGCCGTATGAATGTTGCCTAAAACTATTGAGTATGATCTCTCTCAAGTAAGACGTCTCAGTGGGCAACTAATAGAAATATTCAAGTATTTGAATGGTTTCTACGACGTACCTAAACGGAGCTCTTTGAAAGAGACCTCAATGATCGCTTGCGAAACAACGGTCAAAAACTCAAACATAAAGCTCGAAGAGCGACCTTAATTAAGTCAGCAGTTCTTTCTGTATTTCATAGTCAGCATTTAGAATAGACTCCCTTCCAATGTTGTTAGTGCGGAGTCAGTCAAAGCGTTTATAAATTGTCTTGTCATAGGTACATTGGGAGAGACCTCCTTCACAGCTAAGAACTCCTCCTTCAGGAGTCGCAAACTCTTAACGGCCAAAGCTTCCGAGGTCACCTTAATCCGCCTTTTTCTCTCTCCCGTTCCAACTACACAGTTTGACGTCTCTATGCTCCGTATGTCAGCGGCTGTAGATCGTGCTTGCGTGCATTCATGTTCGTCTTTTTGGCAAGGACTCTTCCCCTCCCCTTTCATCTTTTCTCCAGTCCTCTTTATCCTACTAACACAATAGCAGTAGCTCATAGAGGGCAGGGGCGTAAGCTCCGGTGTCTCTTTGGTAATGGGCCTATTGGTTCGTCTATCGCCGCCTATCTAATATAATCTAATAACATCCCGGTAAATTACGTGGATGGGATACTAAAACAATGTAGCAACAATTTAAAGAGGAGAAGAAAAAAGAGATTAACCCGTTCATCCCCACTGGCGCGCTGGCTTAATATGTAAATAACTTAAGTTTGCCGTATTCCAGGAGAAGCGTCTCGGCGAGACCTTTCCCCTCCACCCCATTCTCAAACTGTAGAGCGAGGGGAGAAAAAGTATTCCAGAGAGAAGGAGGTCGCAGGGCAGCGTGCTCTAGTGGGCCGCCGGCAATCGCTGTACGTATACGCGCTCCCCGTACCTCTGGTAGACCGCCTGGCTGTACGCAGCGCTTGTACAAATGATATTATGTATTATTTCTGCATCATCTACATATTATTTTGCGTCTTCTTCAGGGGCAGCGTGGTTTTGTAAACATAATAATTCGGGATTTTTCATTTCCTTCACTTTCAAGCAAAATAGGCTGTAACTTTTTATTTTTCTTCGTACCATTTGATTCAGAAGGTTGTTTTACGTTGAAAACATTTCTTTTGATGCGATGCATATAAAAATGAAATAAATCAACTATAAAAAATTGAAAAATTTTATTTTATTTTGTTTTTTCTTACAAATTAGAGTTTAACTGCTTTGTTTTTCATCGCACTGAAAAAACGTGGACACCATTTAATTCAGTAGACTTGTTTACTTAGAAAAACACTTAGTTTGAAATTCTTTAGCATATGTAGAAAAAATGGCACGAGTTCGCCTGAAAACGCTGAAGCTCAAAACCTACGGATTTGTACGCCTTATATCTCCATAACACAAAAACAAAAACTGTTTTAGAAAGGCTCAATGTAGGGCTATTCAACCACACTTGTTTCATTTTTACACCTGCAATAGTATTCACACGGTAGGTCCCAGAAGATGACATATTATTTTTAGCAATTTCTGGGACACCACTGAGCAGAGGCAGGTTACTTAAGGATGTACTAGGATCAAAATATTCTTATGGACCTGCATCATGTTGCGATATCAGTGTTAACATTGGCTCATGCGTCTGGCGACACCGAAAGATAACTTAGTGTCGTAAACTATGTCCTAATGAAGCTCAACCCGAAAGAAATCTACAATATAATAAAGACCGATGTGTATTTATCTGTTTGTCCATGTTCTGTCACGCTTTAACAAAACAGATAGGCGGAATTTAGCCCAGGTTGGAGGCTCTGGTCGTCCTCTCAAGCTCCATTGTAAGTGATACACAGAAAAGAGGCCGGGTTACAGAAGATGGAAAACGTATCTTAAGCAGGGACAGTTGAAATTCAAACAATGAAGACATCGCAGGCTTAGTCTGATTTGTACGAGTAAAAGCTTCTCCATGCATCGAATCTACAGCAAGGTATAGGGCAACCTTATGTCTGAATGCACTTCTTGCATTGCCGAAGTTGAAATCGTAGCACTGAAGATACCTGAAGCTTCATGCTTCTTGATTCGTAGTTTCTTCCCACAGATGATTTCGTAGCAGGAGCTATTCTTTCCACTTTGATGCAATTGTCAACGAAATCGACGAAATATGATTTTTCACGAGAAGTAGACAATTATATCTTCTAGCTTACTGTTTTCCTATGGCGGAGCAGTTTACTCTTCTTAGGTCAAAATTTGAGCACCTCAAATGAAACAGATATTTGAGGTGGAAAGATGATATCAACGGTATCATTGCTACGGAGCGAACACATTGTATATAAGCTGCCATTTTGTTTTAGTTTGTGGAGTGTTTTACTCAAGATGTTACTTCTGCCTGTCAATATAGAAGACCTACGGATGAAAGCATGACAAAGGTTGGATGAAGGAAATTAAGAAGCAAATAAGAGAAAAGGAGATTCCGCACCGGCCTAGAGGCATTAGGCATACGTATCGATTATTGCGTGAATTTTTTTCCCGCACGGGTCCACTAGTCTAATCTAATGCTAGGAATGACCGTCGTGTGTTTATAAAACAATAAAGTTAGATCAAGTACATGTCCGCTCCCTATATAAAAGGCGCAACTGAAAAAGAAAACTAAATTCCAAGATGCCACAACATTCGGATCGCCAGTAAACCAACGAAGACTTTGTAAAAATCTCTGAACAATAGTAAAGCGAGGCTTCCTCTCCAAGAAAGAAATAATGTTGTATATTAGGTTGACTGTAAGAACTGTGACGCTGTGTATATTGGAGAGACGCGTAAATAGGTTTCGGAAAGGATGAAAGAGCACGACAACGATATCAGATAAAATATTTAAGCATCTCTAGTTAACGATCATGTAAAGTCAACCAATCATGAAATGTCAATTTGTAGTCCAAAAATTCGATCTAATGAACCTAATCCTGAATCTAGGCGACTTTTAGAAGCTTTCCATTCTCATTGTAACCCAAATTCTATCAACAGGCATGTTCACTTTTCCGAAGCTTACTGTCGCGTCCTCCAATAATACAAAAACTGAAC